>JAPDNY010000011.1:95849386-96344386 GCA_029375565.1 Gekko gecko
TGGAGATTGGCAGCCCTCTGTGGGGGGAATGAAGACTAAGTGGATTACAGCAAAGCTTCACTGGAGAGCCAGTTTGGAGTCATGGTTCTCTAATCTGGGAGAACCGGGTTTGATTCCCCACTCCTCCACTTGCACCTGGCTGGATGACCCTGGGCAAGCCATAGTTCTGGCACAGCTGTCCTTGAAAAAGAGCAGTTTCTGTCAAGAGATCTCTCAGCCCCACCTACCTCACAGGGTGTCTGTTGTGGGGAGAGGAAGGGAAAGGAGTTTGTAAGCTGCACTGAGACTCCTTCAGGTAGTGAAGGGTGGGGTATAAATCCAATTTCTTCTTCTTCTTCTTCACAGAAGAGGAGGGTTTTGAAGGAAGACATTGTCCAGGTGGACCGATGTGCCACAGAGACTAGCGAAGGCAGGACCTTCTATGAGAGCAGGGGAGCTTTTCAGTGTTTGAGGATGGCAGAGCTGAAGAGGTCACTGCCAGGGACATGGCAGGAGCTCCTTGTCACAACAGTACATGGCCCTTCCCACAAGGAGCCTTGAGTTTTGATGTCGGCTTGTCCCTTCCTGTCCTCATAATAACCACGTGAGCAGAGTGAGGCCGAGAGGGCATGAGGTTCATTGATGAACAGAGCATGTTTGAGAAGAAGAGGAAGAAGAGATTGGATTTATACCCCGCGATTCACTACCCAAAGGTGTCTCAGAGCGGCTTACAAACTCCTTTCCCTTCTCCTCCCCACAACAGACACCCTGTGAGGTAGAAGAAGAAGAAGAAGAAGAGATTGGATTTATACCCCGCAATTCACTACCCAAAGGTGTCTCAGAGCGGCTTACAAACTCCCTTCCCCTCCCCACCACAGACACCCTGGGAGGTAGGTGGGGCTGAGAGAGCTCTGACAGAAACTGCTCTTTTTCAAGGACAGCTCTTATCAGAACTACGGCTCGCCCAAGGTCATCCAGCCAGTGCAAGTGGAGGAGTGGGGGAATCAAACCCGGCTCTCCCAGATTAGAGTTCGCACACTTAACCACTACACCAAACGGGCTCTCTTGAGAACCTTGTTCTTCACAGGACAATGTCCAGCACTCTACCCACTACACCGCACTGCCTCTGTGCGGATAACAGAACATATCATAGTGGGGCAAATTGTTCTGGAAGGGAAGGAAGGCATTGGAGGAGCCTCGCCCATGCCGTCAAGCAAACGGCAAACTGCATTTGGAGTGATTTACTCAGCTGTTTGGCATCACTTCTCCGACACCGTATTATTTTAAATTAAGAGCAGCAAGAGAAAGGCTGCCTGTTGAGATCAATCAGCTGACGCCGTGACACAAACTAGATTCACTCTCTGCCTAGAAGAATCAGGATCAAAGAGCTGGGAGGGACCTCCGGGGTCATCTAGTCCAACCCCCTGCACAGTGCAGGGAATTCACAACTACCTTCCCCACCCCGCATCCCCAGTGACCCCCTGTTCCATGCCCAGAAGATGACAAAAAACCTCCAAGATCCCTGGCCAAACTGGCCTGGAGAAAAAGGCCTTCTGAAGTTCTACCTCCCCAACTTCTTCCCTGATCTCTGCTCGATTATGTTAGGCAGACAGCAAAGTGGTGAAAAGGGTCGTCAAGTCACAGCCGAAGAATGGCGACCCCGAAGAGTTTTCGAGGCAGGAGACATTCAGAGGTGGCTGGCCATTGCTTCCCTCTGCATAGCAACCCTGGATTTCCTTGGCGGTCTCCCATCCAAACATTAACCAAGGCTGACCCTGCTTAGCTTCCAAGATCTGACAAGGTCAGGCTAGCCTGGGCCAGACAGGTCAAGGTGAGAGACACCCTACCCAGCAGCAATTGACCAACGTGTGCCTAGGCTTGAAGGGTATGCTGGCGACCCTGAGCATCCTGATAGATCTACAGAAGAATGCTAACCAACAGGTATCCCTGTTGAGATATCTGTGGAAGCAGAGGAGTTTTGGAGTTCTCCTTACTACCCGTAAAACAACGCAGGTCACTGGTTCAGCAAGTAGATACCGGATGACGGGCATAGGGAGGGAGTTCCCCAGAGAGGGCACTAATTCCTGATAGTCACTCAGCCCATGTGAGGCCATAGCTTAGTGGCAGAGCATCTGCTTGGCGTGCAGAAGGTCTCAGGTTCAGTCCCTGGCATTTCCAGTTAAAAGGACCGGGCAGTAGGTGATGGGATAGACCTCAGCCTGAGACCCTGGAGAGCCGCTGCCAGTTTGAGAGCCAGTTTGGTGTGAGAGCCAGTTTGGTGTAGTGGTTAAGTGCGCGGACTCTAATCTGGGAGAACCGGGTTTGATTCCCCACTCCTCCACTTGCACCTGGCTGGATGACCTTGGGCAAGCCGTAGTTCAGATAAGAGCTGTTCTTGGAAAAGGGCAGTTTCTGTCAAGAGCTCTCTCAGCCCCACCTACCTCGCAGGGTGTCTGTTGTGGGGAGGGGAAGGGAAAGGAGTTTGTAAGCCGCTCTGAGACTCCCTTGGACAGTGAAGGGCAGGGTATAAATCCAATCTCTTCTCTTCTTCTTCTGAGTAGACAATACTGATTTTGATGGACCAAGGGTCTGGTTCAGTATAGGGCAGCGTCATGTGTGTTCATGTGTTCATGAGCTGCTTTGTGTCACGCAACAGAGGCATAACATCCAAATCATAGTCCCGCTGTACACCACAGACAGCACCTGGTGTGCAGTTCTGTTGATGGGCCAGTGGTCTGATGCAGTATAAGGCAGTTTCATGTGTGCAATAGACTCCGGGTTCTAAACAGTGTCATAGGCTGTATTATAGGGTTATCAAGTCCCTCGGACCTGCCGGTGAGGGATGGGGGGTGACCGTACCAGGAGCGGGTAGGAACGCTGAAAATAAATGTGACATGCCTACATGACGTGGAAGTGACATAGGCACATCGGGGACATCGGGGGCGACGCTTTGGTTTTTGGTCAAAACTCTATGGTAGAATTAGCTCCTACTATAGAGTTTTGCCCCAAAACCAGAGTGGCGTCACCCCCACATCATTGACATGTCTACATCACTTCCAGGTCATGTAGGCACATTGTGTTTATTTCTGGCTTCTTGCCTGTTTCGGAGGGGATAATTGGTAGTGCCCGAAACCGGAGGAAACCCACTTGCACCGGGGGGTGGTCTGGCATCCCTAGCTGTATAATATATTCTTTTGGGGAGAGCCCATGGTTCAGTGGTAGAGTATCTGCTTGACATGCAGGAGGTCCCAGGCTCAATCCCTGGCATCTCCAGTTACAAAGGACCAGGCGGTAGGATGATGTGAAAGACCCTGGAGAGCGGCTGCCAGTCTGAGCAGACAAGACTGACCTCGGTGGACCCAAAGGTCTGATTCAGTAGAAGGCAGCTTCACATGTACACTTCAGAAGAGGGAGCAGGTTGGTCCTGGACTAGGGTTCATCTGGGAGCAAAGGGTCCTCCAGGTATCCCAGGCCAAGACCCTTTCGCAGAGGTCGAAAGCGATGTTCTCCGTGCCCTCTTTTCTGTAATCCACTTCCATGCCTGTGACTCTCATCCTCCAGTGATACGCTCTCCTACTTCCTGACTAATTTAGACCAGCAAAATGCCTGTTATGACCACAGAAAGGGGTGTGCGGTGGAGGCCTGTCTATCGCATGGGTGCCTGGGGAGGGAGTAAAGACACATTAGGCCAGGGGCATCGAACTCACTTATTATGAGGGCCGGATCTGACATAAATGAGACCTCACTGGGCCAGGCCACGTGTGTGTCATAAAAGGTAATGCCGGGTCTCTCATATGTGGTGGGAATGTCCAGAGGTGAGAGTCTTTTGGTCAAAAATAATACAAATCATAAAGAAAATATGTAGAATCTCATTGAATGTAGACTTTAAACTAATGTTAATGGGTATATTAGGAAATAAGGCAGTCAATAAGGAAACCCAGGCTATACTCAAAGCTATGGTGTTAGCAGGCAAGGCAGTGATAGCTCTGGGCTGGAAAGATAAGAGCAAATGGACATTAGATACCTGGCACACTTATTTGTTTGATTTTGTGCAGTCGGACATCATCGAGAAATTGCGCCAGAAGACCACATGGGAGGATAAAGCCGAAGAAATTAAAGCGAGATGGAAGACCTATCTAAAGTGGATAACAGTGGAAGGAAGACAGGACATTCGGTGGAAGATTCAGACTTTGTGCCCGTGGCTGTGAATAAAGGATCAACAAACAAGGGGTAGAGGGAGGGAGGGAGGGGGGAACTTATTGAGTTATGTAAAGTAAGGAGACAAAAGATATTGTGTAATATATAGAAAATTCAAAAAATAAACCTATTAAAAATGTAATGCCAGGGAGCGGAGATATAAACTTCATAAAGGGCACAAACACAAAGCGGGTGGTTTTTTTTTACTTAAAACAAAAACATGCTTAAAACACTAGCAAAGGCTTTTTGGGAAATGTTATGACTATGTGGACTCCTCCTATCAAGTTACACTGACTACGTGGACTTTATGTCTGATCTTCAAAGGAGGAAATATTGCATCTTATGCCTTACTATAGCTACAGTACGCATTAATGTTGTTGTGGTGACACCACCAACTTTATAATTGTTTAACAAATGGTTTTGGCAACCTTTGATGGTGTTTTCTACTAGTGGAATTTGTATATTTGGGACTCCTATGACACTAGGCTTTTCCCCTTGTTGTCTGGATTTACTCCAGGTTCTTAGGCAGAGGTCTTTCACATCACCATCTGCTAGATCCTTTAACTGGGGGTGGTGAGGATTGAACCTGGGACCTTCTGTGTGCCAAGCAGATGCTCTACCACTGAGCCACATCCCCTCATCAGATCTAGGAAGCTAAGCAGGGTTGGCCCTGGCTAGTACTCAGATGGGAGATGGAGGAGGAGGAGGAGGAGATTGGATTTATACCCTGCCCTTCACTACCCAAAGGAGTCTCAGAGTGGCTTACAAACTCCTTCCCCTCGCCCTCCCCACAACAGACATCCCTGCGAGGTAGGTGGGGCTGAGAGAGCTCTCTTGAGAACTGCCCTTGAGAGAACTGCTCCTGAGAGAACTTGTAACTGACCCAAGGTCACACCAGCAGCTGCATGTGGAGGAGGAGTGGGGAATCAAACCCAGTTCTCCCAGATTATAGTCCACGCTCCTAACTACTACACCAAACTGGTTCTGGGGTGCTACACAGACGCAGGCAGGGCTATTTTGGGGCAGGAACGCACAGGAACGGAGTTCCAGCTGGCCCCTGAGCTGGCCACGCCCAGCAGGAACTCATTAGCATAATAGGCCACACCCAACAGCAGAAACTCATTAGGACTGGCTACATTAGGGGTGTGTGGCCTAACATGCAAAGGAGTTCCTGCTCCAAAAAAAGCCCTGGGGTCTTGACAACAAGCAAGGTAAACAGAATAAGAAGCAAAAGGTGGGTGTGGCTGGATGACCACACTTCTGGTAAAAATGGGGGTGTGGTCTAATATGCTAATGAGTTTCTGCTGTTGGGAGTGGCCTATTATGCTAATGAGTCCCTGCTGGGCTTTTTCTACAAAAAAGCCCTGGACGCAGGCAATGGCAAACCACCACTGTTCATCTCATGCCTTGAAAAACCTGTGAGGGGACCATGATAAGATGGCTACAAATGGGCAGAATTCGCTATCAGACCTCCAGCTTGCAACAGTTGTTGTTGCCCGACCAGGCAAACGCAATATGTGGGATTATTTTGTCTGGGTGATGAAGAGCCAAGCGTTTGGAAGTGATGGCAACTGGCTGATAATTGGTCTGCATCAGATGCAGGGAAGTGATTGTAATCAGGTAATGAGAGGTTGGACGAGTGCCTGAACACGCATTGATTGCGCAACTGGGTAAATCATCATCCCTGGAAACGTATCGGACTCGGAAAGAAGAAATCACGCAAGCAGGTCTCTGAATCTGGGACAGATCAGAAGATGTCTGAAGAAAAACCTCCACTGATTTTTCCAGTATCTGCGATGCCATTTTTTACAAAATAAATAAATCTGGCATCGACTACATTCGCGGTCTTGAGTGATTGCGACTCAGTGGAAAAAGGGAAGACAGGTCAGACCTGTGGTGAAAAGGACTATATGCTTCAGCGAGAAGTGCCTCAAGAGACTCCCTCGACAGTCCCTCCACCTCACTTCCTGTGAATAAAATTTACAGCCGTGGCACAGATCCTACCATTCCACCAGACAAGTGTAAAGCCTTTTGTCATGATCCTAAGCTTACAGTAGTGCGGCCTACAGGCTCTAGGGAGGCCTAGTGGTTCCAGGGGAGACAGAGGCTGATTTTGCACTAGAGCTGCCTCGATGTTGTGCCGCCGTTTGCCCCGATACTATTCGTCAATTTCACACCCAAAGCCGCGGGGCTGCATTTGACCCGCGGCTTCACCCGATTTCCCCGCAGTTTTGTGATCCTGTTTTTTGAGGATCATGAAACTGCGGAGGAAATCAGGCGAAGCCGCCGGGTCAAATGCACCCCCACGGCTTCGGGTGTGAAATTGACGAATAGTATTGGGGCAAACGGCGGCACAACATCGAGGCAGCTCTAGTGCGAAATCAGCCAGAGTGACTACAGGGCCTACATTTCCCAGGTCACCCTTTGGGCCCTGTGATTGGCTAGCAGGGGATTTGGAGGGAAAACATACACCAGTAGAATAATAGAGGGGGGTGCCTGGGTAGTGGGGAGGGGGTTCACTCTCAGGGAGCAGAGCTGATGGAAAGCTGCTGCAGATGGAGGGATTCTGTTCTGAAGCTGAAGCTGGCCTATACTTCCATATGTTAAGCTTCAGACATAAAGAGGATTGTATTCAGTCGCATTCCTATTGGCTGGTTTCTGTGAAACCTCTGTAAATAACCAATGACAATGTATATATATGTTTTGGAGGGAACAGACCTCATTGGTCTTTATCCTCAGTTTCTTATTGGTTGTTAACTTATTTACGGGTGTGGCTTTGACAGCCTGGATCATTTTAAAAGGGAGCTGTGCTCCACTGTTCTGTGTGTGTGTTGTTGAGTTTGCTGTTACAATAAAGCTGAAATCACTTTGCTGAAATCCAATTGTGGTGGGTTGCATACTTAACAGATTCCCTCATCCAAAAGCAGCTTGAGGCCAAATACCTAGAGAAGGCTAGGGGTAGTACAGTCTGACGCATTAGGGTCTCTTTATTTTGCTGGGTCACCTACCTTTACTGTGCTCATTTTTCCTACAAGTTATTGAATTACAGTTATTGTTAAATCTCTTTAATAAAAACTGGTTTGTTACTCTGCCTGGGTCCTCACGCCTCATTCGGTCACTTATAAGGGGAAGCCTGTCAGAACAGAGCATACAAAGGGGTCAGGTGGGTGCTCCGGGCCCTCCCGAGGAGACCCAGACCAGAGTGGTGGCAGCCATTGGAGAGCTTTTCTAGCCGCTGCCTGTTCCAAGGAACTGTCTCTGACGGAAGAGGCTGGCAAAACGGAAGAAGGCCTCAGATCTGGAACAGTAAGACCCAATCTGCCATTTCGAAAGGGAAAAGAGATCATCAACTGGACAGCCAAGTCGATGCAGTGGTTAGCAGGTTAGACTTGGACTAGAGAGATGAAGGTTCAAATTGAATTGAAAACAAATCAGTCAGTATCATAATGCCCCTGTATAAATTGATGGTGTGGCCTCATCTGGAATACTGTGTACAGTTCTGGCCACCACACCTCCAAAAAGATATTACAGTATTGAAACAAGTGCAGAAAAGGGCAACTAGAATGATTAAGGGGATGGAACACTTTCCTTATGGAGAAAAGTTAAAGAGGTTAGGACTCTTTAACATAGAATAATGATGACTGAGGGGTGAGAAAAGTACTTTTCTCCCTTTATCACAATACAAGAACTCATGGGCACTCCATGAAATTGCTGAGCAGTCGGGTTAGAACAGATAAAAGGAAATACTTCTTCACCCAAAGAGTGATTAGCATATGGAATTCACTGCCACAGGAGGTGGTGGCAGCTACAAGCATGGACAGTTTCAAGAGGGAATTAGATAAGCATACGGAGCAGAAGTCCATCAGTGGCTATTAGCCACAGGGTATAGATGGGAATTCTCAGTCTGGGGCAGGTGATGCACTCTATTCTTGGTGCTGGAGGGGGCAGCAGTGGGAGGGCTTCTAGTGTCCTGGCCCCACTGCTGGACCTCCTGATAGCACCTGGTATTTTTGGCCGCTGTGTGACAGAGTGTTGGACTAGATGGGCCATTGGCCTGATTCAACATTGGCTTCTCTTATGTTCTTATGTTCTTATGACAAGATAGAGGCTTACAAAATTATGCATGGGATGGAGAAGGCAGAGAAAGAAGTACTTTTCTCCCTTTCTCACAATACAAGAACTCATGGGCATTCAATGAAATTGCTGAGCAGTCGGGTTAGAACTGATCAAAGGAAGTACAACAATCAGCACATGGAATTCACTGCCACAGGAAGTGGTGGTGTCTACAAGCAGAGACAGCTTCAAGAGGGGACTGGATAAATATATGGAGCAGAGGTGCATCGGTGGCTCAGAGGTTAAGATGCTGAGTTGCAGACCAGAAGGCCTGTAGCTTGGCAGTTCAAGACCCGAGTGCCATATGCCAGAGCGAGCTCCCGTCTCTGACCTCAGCTCCTGCCAACCTAGCAGTTCGAAAGCAAGAAATTGCAAGTAGATAAATAGGGACCATTTTGGTGGGAAGGTAATAGTGTTCTGTGTGCCTGGCGTTTAGTCATGCCGGCCACATGACCACAGAGAAGTCTTCGCACAGCACTGGCTCTTTGGCTTGGAAACGGAGATGAGCACCACCCCCTAGAGTCGGATTTGACTGGCTTTTGAGCATGGGAAAGAATGCTCTGCATTCTTGGTGCCTGGGGGGCAACAGTGGGAGGGCTTCTGGAGTTCTTGTCCTGCTGGTGGACCTCCTGATGGCACCTGGGTTTTGGCCACTGTGTGACGCAGAGTGTTGGACTGGAAGGGCCACTGGCCTGACCCAACATGGCTTCTCTTATGTTCTTAAATCCCAACTCAGTTGAGTTGCCTTGGACAGTCACTGTCTCTGGGCCAAACTCACCTTCAAGGTTTATTATGACCATAACACAGGATAATCCTATGCATGATGCTCCAAGCACTTTGGAGAACAGATAGAATTTCGGCGTGAAAAATATGATCGGAAGAGTACGATCCACTAAAAGGTCTTTTAGCTCTTACAGAGTCATGTGATTCACAATAACCTCTATGTCCCTTTTCGGCAAGGCAGGCAAATAAAGCCCATCTGGGAAGCACAGAAGCATGTCTCTACCCAATACTTTTTGAGATGGCGGAAAGCAGGGCTATTTGGGGGCAAGAACGCACAGGAATGGAGCTCCGCCTGGCTTCAGAGTTGGCCATGCCCATTACAGTCAAAACCTATGCATGTGTGGCTACCGAAGGAAGGCCTGGAGAGCAACCCCCCCCAAGCTACTCTGAGGTGGGCAGGCTGGGGGTGTCCTGGAAGGATCGGGCAGGGCCAGCTTTCCCGGGCTCCCTGCAGCCGTAGGGTGCCCGGGCAAGCCAAGGGAAGGCAGTTTAAACTGCATTCCCTTCCCTTCAAGGGTCAGCTTGCCTGGGCTCCCCGCAGCCGCGTGGCGCCCAGGCAAGCCAATGGAAGGAATGGGGTGTGGCCTAATATGCTATTGAGCTGCGCCGTCAGGACTGTGGCCTAATATGCTGATGAGCTTCTGCTGTTGGGTGTGGCCTATTATGCTAATGAGTTCCTGCTGGGCTTTTCCTACAAGAAAAGCCCTGGCGGAAAGTGCCGTCAACTCACATCCAAATGATGGTGACCCCCGTGGTGTTTTCAAGGTAAGAGATTGCAGAGGTGGTTTGCCACTTCCCGCCTCTGCCAAGCAACCCTAGACTTCCTTGGTGGTCTCCCATCCATGTACTGATCATGTACTTTGCTTCTGAGATCTGACGAGATAAGGTTCGCCTGGCCCATCCAGTTCAGGGCTTGGAAATTACAAGGGAGTCAATACTGTCTAAGTATCAGGAGAAACGTCCTAACTGTCAATGTGGCTGAGCAGTGGAACAGACTGCCTCGGGAGGTGGTGGGTGCTCCTCTGCTGGATGTTTTCAAGCGGAGGCTGGATGACCATCTTTCTGGTATGTTGTAGGGCTACCTTCTGGCTACGCTCCTGCAGAGTGCCGGAGGTTGGACTAGATGACCTGCAAGGTCCCTTCCAACTCTAACATTCTATGATTCTGAGATAGGAAGCTGCAAATGCCGATGGCAAATCCTTGAAGAATAGAGGGGTGGCTGCTCTCTGCCCCCCCCTTCCCTCAGTGCCTTCTGCAAAAGAATGAGGAACTTTGCATGGAAGTTTACAGAATGCAAGCCTGGAGAAACGGTGCTAAAAGGCTAAGCTGGCCGCTTGGGGATCGCTCTGGCACGGAGAGCATCTTAATCGAAGTGGACAAATACTGAATGGATGATAATGGACATTTGAGAGATGAATTAATTCCTCAGGATGGGAAGCCTTTCAGTATTGTATGTGCTTACAGCTCGCAAAGAGCACCACTTGTTAAAAAGTCGTGTCAGCTGATTTACGGCAAAACTCGCACAAAGGAAACTACAGCGTTCCAGGGCAATCGGGGCCTTGAGAGAAGCAACGTCCTAGGTTTCAAATGCAGCTGAGGTGCAGCTTCCAGGGGTAATTATCAGATGGAATTCACTGCTGCAGGAAGTGGTGGCAGCTACAAGCACAGACAGCTGCAAGAGGGGATTGGATGAACGTATGGAGCAGAAGTCCATCAGTGGCTATTAGCCACAAGGTATAGAGGGAACGCTATGTCTGGGACAGTGATGCTCTGTCTTCTTGGCGCTTGGGGGGCAACAGTTGGGAGAGTTTCTGGAGTTCTGGCCCCACTGGTGGATCTTCTGATGGCACCTGGTTTTTGGCCAGTGTGTGACACAGGGTGTTGGGACTGGATGGGGCCACTGGCCTGATCCAACATGGCTTCTCTGATGTTCCTGATGTTCATGGGTATAAGAACATAAGAAGACCCCTGCTGGATAGGGTTGGAAACATACAGGTGGGGCTGGAGATCTCCTGGGATCGCGACTGACCTCCAGACTGTATAAATTGCTTCTTCGTTTATTACTTATTTATTTAAACCATGTGTCCCACTTCTCCCAGAGAAGATGGCTGCTTTGCAAGGTGGACTGCATGACATTATAGCCTACCAAGATCCCTCCCCTCTCACCACTCTCCCAGGCTCCACCCTCAAACCTCCTGGTATTTTCCAAACCTGGAGTTGGCAGTCCTACAGCTGGACCAGACTAAAGGTCAATTTAGGGTCTGACGACACATTCAGATTTTAAGAGTTCCCTGGACCCAACTCAGGTTCCCCATAACCGCACAGCAGCCACCACAAAGTGGTGGACTCCACAAGAATGAGTAAGAATGGAACTGGATGGCTCAGTGGTAGAGCATCTACTTGGCATGCTGAAGGTCCCAGGTTCAATCCCCTGAATGCCCAGTTAAAAGATCTGGCAGGAGGTGATGGGAAAGGCCTCAGCCTGAGACCCTGGAGAGCCGCTGCCAGTCTGAGTAGACAATACTGGCCTTGATGGACCAAGGGTCTGGTTCAGTATAGGGCAGCATCATGTGTGTTCATGTGTTCAAGAGCTGCTTTGTGTCATGCAACAGAGGCATAACATTCAAATCATAGTCCCACCGTATACCACAGACAGCACCTGGAGTCTTGTGTGAACTTCTGGAGGCCTCACTTCAAAAAGGATGTGGAGAGAATGGAGCAGGTGCAGAGGAGAGCGACGAGGATGATTGGGGGCCTGGAGATCAAGCTCTACAAGGAAAGGCTGAGGGACTTGGGAATGTTCAGTCTGGAGAAGAGGAGGCTGAGGGTGGACAGGATGGCTCTCGTGAAGTATCTGAAGGGCTGTCACTTCGAGGAGGGCAGGGGGTTGTTCCTGTGGGCAGTAGAGGAGAGGGCTCGCAATAATGGGTTTAAATTATGAGCAGGAAGATACCAACTGGATATTAGGAAAACATTTTTTTACAGTAAGAGTGTAAGAATATAAGAACATAAGAGAAGCCAATGGTGGATCAGGCCAATGGCCTATCCAGTCCAACACTCTGTGTCACACAGTGGCCAAAAATACCAGGTGCCATCAGGAGGTCCACCAGTGGGGCCAGGACACTAGAAGTCCTCCCACTGTTGCATCTCTCCCAAGCACCAAGAATACAGAGCATCGCTTGCCCCAGACCGAGAGTTCCTATGTATACATTGCAGCTAATAGCCACTGATTGACCTCTGCTCCATCATTGGCTCTTAGCCACAAGGTATAGATAGGAACTCTCGGTCTGCGGCAAGCAGTGCTCTGTATTCTTGGAAGTTCAACAGAGGATTTGGCTGCATAGGGAGGTGGTAAGCTCCCCCTCACTGATTCCGCATTGAGCAGAATGGCCTGTATGGCCCCTTCCAACTTTATGATTCTATGCAGTTGATATGTGTTTTATGTTTGACTAGGAATAAGGCCCGTTGTGGAAATAAATACAACAAGCTCTAGAAAGAGGCTGTGGGAGAGTGCCCCAGCTTTGGGCACACAGTGTGAATTTGCTGTGGTGACCTCAGCAGGGTATAATGACAGAGTCCACTATTTTCTCCAGAGGAACTGATCTCTGCTACCTGAAGAGCAGTTGTAATTTTGAGTAATATCCAGCCCTCATCTGGAGATTGGCAACAATTGTTACCCAGGACAAAGATGACTGGTTTGGAGCGTGGAGACTACGGCATTCTTCCTGTCTGAGGTCCAATCCCTCCTCAAACCCCACTCTCTCCAGGCTCCAACCCTCAAATCCCCAGGAATTTCCCAACCTGGAGTTAGCAACCCTATCTCCCTCCCAGCCAATTGTCAACCTACCATTATCTGCCCCCTGACTTCAGCTTTCCATCTCCTCCCCACTCCCTCCTGGAGAGCAGTTGTAATTCTGATTGATCTCCAACCCCCACCTGAACAGAATGGCTGGTTTGTTGGGTGGAGTCAAAGGCATTGTACCTGTCTGAGGTCCCATCCCTCCTGAAACCTCACCCTCTTCAGGCTCCATCCCTCAAATCTCCAGGAATTTCCCATCTGAATTTGGCAACCCTATCAGGACTGGCCCCAATCAGTTTTCTCCCAAAGGCCAAAATAGGTGACAGGACCAAGCTTGGTTGCCTACCAACAGGGTTGTCAGCTCTAAGTAGGGAAATACCTGGAGATTTGGGGGGTGGATCCTGTGGAGCAAAGCAGCTTACTTCATTCTCTTCTGCTTTGTGATTTGTACAGCAACTCTCTATGGTAGGTTAGGCAGAAAGTCTGTGGCTGGTCCAAAATCACCCAGGCAGCTTCCATAGAGATGCTCCTGCTGAACATGAGCAAGCAGCCAGGGCTAGTGATGCCATGCCAGTCAGGAGGCATTAAGTCACCCTGGGTGTACTGGCAGGCCTAGGGTTGCCATTGCCAACAAAGACAAATTGATGCAAAGGGGGATGGAAAAGTCTCCATATTTCTATTTTGCCTTAAATTGATTTTGATGCCAGTAGAGTGAGAAAATGCCAGAGGCTCTGGGTAGGTGCCCCATGGTAAATGTACCAAACAATTCCTAAAGATTTTCCAAAACAATACTCTGTTGATAAATCATTTTCTACACTCACAGCATCCCCTGCCAGAACGCAACTCATCCCCAGCACTTTGAATTAGTACCAGAGCTTTTTTTGCCTTGTGGTATTCTGCTTGTGGTGTGATCTGTCTTTTTTGGGATGTGGCATGGTAGTGTTATTGGGTTTGTTTCTTTTGAAGGGGAAGTGCTGTGAGAACATATTTTACCTCAGAATACACCAGGTCACATATGCAACTGACAGTTCCAACTGTCTTGTGGAGGGGGGAGTTTGAGGTGCGGAATGGAGTGAAGTCCAATTAGTTTCCATATGCAAATGACCTTGAAATCCTGGCCCAATCACTGGAGAGTGACCTAGGTTGCATTGGGTGGGAGAGAACTCAGGCAACATAGCTAGTGGACAGGGACAGCTTCTGAGTGACACATCAGAGAGCCAACTGATTTTGCCGGGCATAGAACTTTGCCAACCCAAGTGGCTTTTATATTTATAGAGAGATTGTTTATAAGCTCCTGCCCCTTTAAGACTGAACCACTGGCATCCTGGGAGAAATGGACATGGCAGTTACCATACTTCAGCTTTGTAGCGATTTTGGTTCTGAAAATGTTCTAGTTCATGTTTTGTGTGTCCTTAAGAAATAAAAAAATCATCATTTTCTATGCATCCTCCCTTTTTTCCCAGTGTTCGTGTGCCTCGGAGTTTAGTCATGCCGGCCACATGTATCTGCAGAATAAATATACTGGAGGAAAAAGAATGGTGCACAAGTCGGGCACAGAATCCAAAGTCAAGCTTTAAAGTTTACTGCTCAGAAAATCTGCAGTAAGCTGTGTGTGCATAATAGGCCTTTGTCTCCTTAGGCAGTCTTCCAACAAACTCCTGAGTGGAGTGGAAGGAGCTGGAGACTGGAGTGGTGACTGGAAGTTAATCAGGGCTCTTTTTGTAGCAGGAACTCCTTTGCACATTAGACCACACACCCCTAATGTAGCCAATCCTCCAAGAGCTTACAGAGCTCTTCTTACAGGGGCTTACTGTAAGCTCTTGGAGGATTGGCTACATTAGGGGTGTGTGGCCTAATATGCAAAGGAGTTCCTGCTACAAAAAGAGCCTTGGAAGTGATGGAATGAATAGTCGAAGTAGCACTGGCCAATTGAAGTAGCATTGGCTGAATGGTCAGATCCGGCAGAGTTCTTGACTGCCGGAGCAGAAAGGGTGTTTCTGTACAATGCTGCTTTAAGTCTTCAAGCCCGGTCATTACAGTCTTTGGTTGTGAACAGCTTCAAAATGTCACGCACCGAGACATTACAAGCCTTTCCCAGACCGATGAGGCAAAGATAGTGCTCCACCGTCTGAGACATCTTCCTTCTGCCACTCTGAACTTCTTAAATTGTGCCTTTTTATGCCACAGTAGAAGAATTTATTGTTGGTGAAAAGACGATGGAGGAAGAAACAGGAGGCCTTTCTCTTCGTGCCTGTGAAAGGAGAAAACAGGGGCCAAGTTCAGACTGGCAGTTTGCCCCGCTATAGCCGCGTGTGAGCAACGTTTCACAAGCGGATTAATGGGGCCATTCACAGAGGCACATCTGTCTGGCGTTCCTCACCCATAATCAACCCGTCGTGTACCACTTCGCTCCTGCGTTTAAAAGATACCTGGTGAAAGTGGTAGCAAATCCCGGAGAGCGCGTTTATCCTGCTTCATTCCGCTTCTGGGAAGTGTGAACACTAATAATGTCTGCCAGGTGCTTCCACGCATAAGGTGCACTTGATTGTCCTGGAGAGGCAGCAGCAATATGATTGGATGTGCTGGCTCTACTGCCCAATGCAGTGCCAGTGCAACGAGATCCTCCCCAAATCGCCCTGATGCACTTATGCGCATGAGCGCACATGCGCACATAGCTGAATTACCAGGAAAAAGCCATTTACAGCCACGCCTCTGGGCCAGCAGTCTGAACACTCCCGCGCACCTCCTCCCAGCATGCTGCCACATCAGTCCATGCAGTGTGACTGGGAAAACCCAGAACGGTTTGTTCCGGGTCTTTTTTGCAACGACTCCCTCCCGCTTCAAACTGCCAGTCTGAACTCAGCTAGGGTTGTGCTTACCTGTAACTGGTGTTCATCAAGTGGCCTTCTCTGCAGGCATACATGGGACAGCACAGAAGCCATGTAGAGGAACTGACGCCATCTCATGGGCTCTAGAATCAGGTTTTCAGCCTGGAGAAATGCATGCACAGCACTTCTTTGGGCCCGCATTTCCTCCTATCAGGTTACAGCAAAAGGGCTTGAAATCGTGAGTTCTCTTCTTGCTTTCCTTGACCTTTTGAGTTGAGAGGTCAGTCTTGTGCATGTCATAGGCATGCTGCTGGAAATGACCAGGTTTGATTCCCCATTCCTCCACTTGCAGCTGCTGGTGTGACTTTGGGTCAGTCACAAGCTCTGGCACAGCTGTCTTTGAAAAAGAGCAGTTTCTGTCAGAGCTCTCTCAGTCCCACTTACCTCACAGGGTGTCTGTTGTAGGGAGGGGAAGGGAAAGGAGTTTGTAAGCCGCTCTGAGACTCCAAATGAAGGGTGGGATATAAATCCAATCTCTTCTTCTCTTCTTCTTATCACTGAGCAAAAGAGCCAGGGTTTCTGGAGTATAGGGGGATGATTGGTTGAATAAAGGGTTAATATGGTAATCCCACATAATCTAAAAAAAATCTGCATTCCAGCAGGGCATGAAACTCCTGTCCTGTTAAGTCCTGTTAAGGCCACGAGGGCAAATTCTGCCATTTTAGGGCCTATTCAAAAATCTCCCTTGCAAAACCACTGTAGGTGTAATGTTCAGTCTGGCAAACAAAAAACCTCTGCAATAACATGGGATGGTAAGTACATATGGGGAGGTAAAGATTTTGGGTAAGAAAGACCAAAAAAAAGGGGTGAGCATACTCTGCGGGCTCTCCGAATCAAACTACTACGGTCAATTTGCTGGACTCGCTTTTTGATCAGAGAAAATGCTTTGGTTTTGGCCATCGCAAAAATATTATCAATCAGCATTCCAACTTTCATCAGTTTCTCATCCAGGGCTTTCATCCAACACAGACCTTGACACAGAGAGTACTCCATCTGTCTATATTATACCTCTGAGGATGCCAGTCACAGCTACTGGCGAAACGTCAGGTCCTACAATGCCAAGACCACTGCCATACAGCGCAGAAAATCTACAGCAACTAATGAACTCCGGTTGTGAAAGCCTTCGACAACATATTGCTTTCATCCAAGTTGATTTGTGGGCATCCCGATTTAAAACGGCTAATAAACCACCTTCGGCACATATTCCACATTTATCCACTCCTGGTAGAGACAACCAGTAAAGTGGGGAAGGGGGAATTGCTTAATATTTATGGAAGCAAGTGGACCACTTGACCAAGGCTGCCATTTTTGGTGGCAGTCTTGGATTGAGAGTAATGTCAAATGAGCTATAAAATGCCGGGTCATCTCCCTGGTTGGAAGCAAACAGCCCTAAACAGCGAGCAGCAAACACAGTGTACCGTTTGCAAAGTGCTCTTTCCAAAGCAATCCTTAGATAGAGCCAAACTGTCCCCTAATTTCTATTTGTTGTTGTTCAGTCATGCAGTCGTGTCCGACTCTTCGTGACCCCATGGACCACATCAGACCAGGCCCTCCTGTCCTCTGCTGTCCTCCGGAGTTCGCTCAACTTCATGCCTGTTGCCTCGATAACACTATCTAGCCATCTCATCCTTTGTCGTCCCGTTCTTCTTTGACCTTCAATCTTTCCCAGCATTGGGGTCTTCTTCTCCAGTGAGTGTTTCCTTTTCATTGGGTGGCCAAAGTATTTGAGCTTCAGTTTCAGTCTCTGGCCTTCCAGGGAACAGTCAGGGTTGAGTTCCTTTAGGATTGACTGATTCGATCTCCTTGCAGCCCAAGGGACTCTCAAGAGTCTTCTCCAGTACCATAATTCAAAAGCATCTATTCTTCGGCACTCGGCCTTCCTTATAGTCCAACTCTCGCAGCCGTACATTACTACTGGAAATACCATCGCTTTGACCATACGGACTATTGTTGGCAGGGCGATGTCTCTACTTTTTATTATGCTGCCTAGGTTTGCCATTGCTTTCCTTCCAAGGAGCACTTTCCTAATTTCTATAGCCTGCGCCAAGTAGAACTTCCAGCCACTTGTGTCTGACAACGGGAGCTTTGGAGAGCTCATATCCCCCACATCTAGTTGGTCTCTAAGGTGATACTGGACTCAGATCTACTGCAGACTGACATGACTACCCTCGGCAACTACCCACTGGCCGCTTGACAGTGCTGAAACAACATTTTGACTGCCCCAAGTAGATCTCCTACGACTCCAGCTGGAGTGGTGATCCCAGCATCTTCTTTAGCTTTCCAAGGAATCTTGAGTGCACCTCTGAGGCTCACTGGAACCCTTCAAAATGTTTTCAGATGTACAAGCTTAGTATGCTTGTATAGTCAGGCTGACTATACCAATTGGGGAAAACCCAGGGCTCTTTTTGTAGCAGGAACTCTTTTGCATATTAGGCGACACACCCCTAATGTAGCCAATCCTCCAAGAGCTTACAGAGCTCTTCTTACAGGGGCTACTGTAAGCTCTTGGAGGATTGGCTACATCAGGGGGGAGTCGCCTGATATGCAAAGGAGTTCCTGCTACAAAAAGAGCCCTGGGAAAACCCTTCCAAGTCAATGCAGGGTTACATTACGGAGCGTGATGTAGTAAATGATATTGCTGAAAGCATAGACCCTGGGCCACATGCAGAGGTTATAAATGTTTTATGGCATCTCTTTTCAGAAGGTAATTCTCCGTTCCACATAGGAGTGGAACGCTTGCATTTGATGTGCCCCAGTCCTTCATCTCTGCTAGTCCTTTTACTGTAATGTTCCATGTCCTGGCAGATCTTTGCGCAGGACTGGAACGTAAACCGGGCTTTTTTTCTGGGGGAACATGCCGGAACGGAGTTCCGGAACCTCTCCGACAAAATCCTTTAAAAAATGTTTAAGAGTTTGTGAGTTTTCAGTATACAAACTGAAAACTTCATTTCCCTCTTGAGAGTTCCGGCACATCTTTTTTCAAAAGAAGAAGAAGAAGAAGAAAGCCCTGAATGTAAATGCCCCAATCTACTTATCAGCTCTTTTGTCCAGTTAGGAAACGGCACATGGGAACCTCGCTTCCTCGTTATTCAGAAAATGAGAAAAGGGGGAAAGAAGGCTAACCATGTTGTTGCTGTTGTTCAGTTGCACAGTCAAGTCCGACTCTTTGCGACCCCATGGACTAGATCACGCCAGGCCCTCCTGTCTTCCGCTGTCCGCTGAAGTTTGCTCAATTTCATGTTCGTTGCATCGATAACACTGTCTAACCATCTCATCCTCTGCCGTCCCCTTCTTCTTTGACCTTCAATCTTTCCCAGAATCAGGGTCTTCTCCAGTGAGGGCTCCCTTCTCATGTGGTGGCCAAAGTATTTGAGCTTCAGCTTCAGTCTCTGGCCTTCCAGGAAACAATCAGGGTTGATTTCTTTCAGGATTGACTGATTTGATCTCCTTGCAGTCCAAGGGACTCTCAAGAGCTGACCATACAGATCTGAAATCTGAAGTATTTTAAGTGGCGTCAAAGGGTAAAAGGGAGGTAATTGGATTGGAAACGCACATGGAAACCCGCCAGTTATATTCACTCAGCAGCTTTCTAAAATGCCAACAGTGCACATGGAATAGGGCCTTGGGGACCCTATATGGGCCTACAGATGGCGTCGTTGTAAGGACCCCGCCCCCTCCTCCAGCCAAGCTCCCCCTCCAGCCAATAAGAGTGGGATCTCCCTCTTGTTTTGGGCTCTGTTGTTTTAGCAGGCACCCCTTTTTAGAGCCTAAATTCTAGGGGTTCTGGCACTTGGGAAGTCTCATCAAGACACCTGGGCACTGTTAGGAGATGTACTTTCCAAAAGTGCTTTTATTTGTTGTTTGCTGACTTGCACACACACCTGAATGGTGCCCACAAGTGTCTATGGGTTTGGGGAAATTGCGCGCGTTGTTTGATGGGACTCTTTGCATTGGGAAGCTGATACACACTGCCTGCTCTTCCGCGCTAATGAAGTGACACACACACCTACGCACTCACATACCTACCCATCATGCACTGGGAAGAAGAAGAACATCTCCATTAGGGTCTGCTGGAAGAATGGTGAAACAGCAGCAAGCCCACCATCCAGGAATTCGGAGTCAACACGTAACCCACAGGATGTCAGGTTTTGCAAGTGTTAAAACTGTTTCCTGATCTATGACTTGGACCAGAACAGAGTCGTTCGAAGTTCTAAGGTTTCCATGACAACTCATCTTCACACCTTTGACCAGAAGCCCCATTGAGTGGAGGGTGTAGATTTCAAATATTGCCCCCTCCTCTTAGGTAGGTACGTCACCATCCCAAAAGCCAGTGGTATAGGAATGGGATGGACTAACAGGTGGGAGGACGACCCTACTGCCAGCCCCCAAATAGGCTAATAAAAGGTGAAGGTTCAACCTTTATACTTAGTTTTTCCTGTTAGCCAGTCTTCTTTACCCTATCCTGGCAACGTAGAATCTACTATAGGTCATTCTTACGTGCTTGCTTGGACCGCGGCCAAGGAGCCCACACGTGTCGGCTGGTTCCAACTGTGTGTAGTGAGAGTTTCCCTTAGCCAGAATTTCTACTCCTACATTCTTCGCTGTGGAGGTCGAGTTCCAGGAATCAGATAAGTACCACGTTGTTTCCCATTCCTCAATACCTCTAGTTTAAAACCCCATATTGTCTTCCATTTCTATTGCATCTGAAGGAACCTGTTTGCATGTGTGAGTGAATCTGTTTTTGTGCGACTGTGAATCAAAAGATATTATTCAGTAAAGAGAATAACTGATTTTACTAAAGAAACCTTGTCACGTTGTCTCTTTGGGAATGGATTCTCTGGGCGAAACTGCTTTCTCTGTATACATAGACCAGAACCCAACATAAAGTTAATCCGATAAATGCATAAATAAGCATTTCGGCTAACAGTACAGCCAGTGGACTCACTTTGTTCCGCTGCTTCAGGCCAACACAGCTACTCACCTGAATCTATCTGGGTACAGCCATGACACCGAAAGCCCGGGAATGAGGAAGGTTGCACGGGAATTGTGCAATCTCCCCTAGCTCAAGGAGGACATTGTTTATCTCAAGAACAAAATGCCTTTCAATGCTAAACTCCAAGACAGTCCTAATACAATCGTACCCCTTGCTCTAGTTTGGTGTAGTGGTTAAGTGCACAGACTCTGATCTGGGAGAACCAGGTTTGGTTCCCCCACTCCACCACATGCAGCTGCTGGATGACCCTGGGCAAGCCATAGTTTTGTCAGAGCTGTTCTCTCAAGGGTCAGTCACAAGCTCTGGCACAGCTGTTCCTGAAAGAGCTGTTGGTGCTAGAGTTCTCTCAGCCCCGCCTACCTCACAGGGTGTCTGTTGTGGGGAGGGGAAGGGAAAGGAGTTTGTAAGCCGCTCTGAGACTCCAAGTGAAGAGTGAGGTATAAATCCAATCTCTTCTTCTTCTCTTTTCAAGGGCAGTTCTTGAAAGAGCTCTCTCAGCCCCGCCAACCTCACAGGGTGTCTGTTGTGGGGAGGGGAGGGGAAAGGAGATTGTAAACTGCTCTGAGATTCCTTTGGGTAGCGAAGGGCGGGGTATAAATCCAACCTCTTCTTCTTCTCTTCCAAAGGATACTTCACTGAGGCAATGTGAACCATTTCCAGCTGCAGACAGTTGGGCAATCTGTAAATATTGCTAATCCAATCCAGCCATTGATAAAGGCAGCCCAAATCACCTCAGATGAGGCATCAGGAGGACACTCAGGGCTCTTTTGGTGTAGTGGTTAAGTGCGCGGACTCTTATCTGGGAGAACCGAGTTTGATTCCCCCACTCCTCCACTTGGACCTGCTGATGTGACCTTGGGTCAGTCACAAGCTCTGGCACAGCTGTTCTCTCAAGGGCAGTTTCTGTCAGAAGTTCTCTCAGCCCCACTGACCTCACAGGGTGTCTGTTGTGGGGAGGGGAAGGGAGAGGAGTTTGTAAGCCGCTCTGAGACACCTTTGGGTAGTGAAGGGCGGGGTATAAATCCAATCTCTTCCTCTTCTTCTACCTCACAGGGTGTCTGTGGTGGGGAGGGAAGGGAAAGGAGTTTGTAAGCCGCTCTGAGACACCTTTGGGCAGTGAAGGGCGGGATATAAATCCAAACTCCTCCTCCTCTTCTTCTTCTTCTTCTTCTTCTTTTTGTAGCAGGAACTCCTTTGCACATTAGGTGACACACCCCTCATGTAGCCAATCCTCCAAGAGCTTACAGAGCTCTTCTTACAGGGGCTACTGTAAGCTCTTGGAGGATTGGCTACATTAGGGGGTGTCGCCTAATATGCAAAGGAGTCCCTGCTACAAAAAGAGCCCTGATAAACCCGTCACTCACTGGTGGTTCTTTGTCAATATCCTAAACCTATCCAATGATCCGCCCACCTTGGAATATCAGGTTTTTCCTTATTAATCTCCTTGTCAGATTTTGACAGCAGTTACCTTCAAACTGCCTGGTCAAATTCAAACCTCCTACCTTGGACCACTCATGTTCCTGGGAAAGTGGGCTCCCGTGTCCAGCTATGGGACCCTTCCCCCATAACAAGACCATCCCAACCCAGGGGAAAGCATGCCAAATTCTCCCACTACCTAACCACCTCTGCAACTGTATCGCAGACTCCTCTCCAGATCTCAAGCCCAGGATTTCGGGTTGCCTTTCCCTTCCCTAAAACTTCCCAATTTCCTCCCTTTTCCTTTTTATCAAGGGCACCCTCTTGCTGGGGTCTGGGGGGGGGAGTGTGATTGCTTAGGGAATTAGTTCTCAGGTGCTTAGTGCAGGTCCCTCGTATTTTTATTTCTTTTATTTTGTTTTGTGCACAATAAAAAGCTATTTAGTTGCTGTAGATTTTCCAGGTTGTGTGGCCGTGGTCTTGGCATTGTAGGACCTGACGTTTCGCCAGTAGCTGTGACTGGCATCCTCAGAGGTATAACACAGAAAGATGGAGTACTCTCTGTGTCAAGATGAGCAGAAAAATGGTAGGCAAGTAATTTAAATCTACCCAGGAAGGTGGTGTAGGGCTGAGTCATTATCTTGTAGTAGTTCTCCAGGCTATGAACATGCTAATGGAGGAGCTTTCCTGAGGAGGTTCTTTTGTCTATGGATTGTTTCCTGAGGAGGTTTCCTGTTTCCTGAGGAGGTTCTTTTGTGTGTGGAATGGCTATTGAAACTCTAATCTTATCTGTATAGTGCTATTGTCAGCTGTAGGGCATTTTGTGTTTTTCAGGGCAGGAAACCATGCCCTATTTATTTTTAAACTCTCTTCTTTCCTGTTGAAATTGTGTTTAAGTTTATGAATTTCAATGGCTTCCCTGTGAAATCTGACACGGATAAACAAAAAGCTATTTGTTTATGTTCACCATCACGCTCCCACTCTCTTTCTTCATAATTTTGTTGCGGGGTACCCCCTCCCGAGATCCATCTTGGTGTATACAGACCAAGGGCCTGCGTTATTCCTTTCTGGAACCCTTTTAAGGCTAAGTTCACCTTCTTTGAGTCCAGTTTGGGTAACATGATTATCATCATCATCATCATAGGTACGCTCACCCACCACCTTTCAGCAGATGACAGTTACAGTAGACAGTCGATTCAAGGACAATGGGGACGAATGGGAAAGGATAACTCCTTCCTCCCCCGGGTTATGATTTCTTATTGGTCCCCCTCCAACTTCTTCTTTTTAAAAAAATTACACATCTGTCTATAATGGTAGCTCTTCAAAGTCCAGAATGACAGGAACTGGCTTTAGAGCAAAGCAGGGAAATGGCACGTATAAAGCCACAGTGGGCCCGTTTGGTTACAAAGGAAATCTTCCGCTCTTTAATGGCCTAATGCACGGTGAAATGACACGGGGTGATTTGCTCGACACCTGCCTAAGCGAAAGACAGCTGGGGGAGACAGAGGCGTCCCTTAGACTCTGACAAGTGCAATATATCACATGCAGGAAAAGCCTCAATGACACTGGGAATACTTTTATAGAGATGGCAAGCCGGTGCATAATCATGTGCTGATAAAATCCCCCAAATGCCCTCTCGAAAAGCGTCCCTTAACCCGCAAGCAGATTCCGCAAGTGTCATGGCTTCCACTTAGAGCTTATTTCCTTACTTAAAATGTTTCTATTCCACCTTTCCTGCCGTTTGAGGTTATTGGGAGTAAGGTACCATTATGCCAGTCCACAGTCCCCTGGAAGCGTGCTAGAAAGGTCAAACCTTGCTCAGTTCCATGTGTTGATGTGCAAAACCTTGCACAAGTTAGATGTTCAGCTGAATGAAGTCTGCATCCGGCGATCGATCGATCATCATCATCATCCATCCATCCATCCATCCATCCATCCATCCATCCATCCATCCATCCATCCTATCATATTTCTATGATGCCTTTTCGGAACCCCGATCAGGGCAGCTTAGAGACTATCCCCCATTTGTTAGTGTTTAGAAGCTAAGCAGGGTCAGCCATGATTGGTACTTGGATGGAAGACCACCAAGGAAGACCAAGGTTGCTATGCAGAGGAAGGCAGCGGCCAACCCCCTGTGCTCATCTCCTGCCTTGAAAAGTCCACAAGGGGGGGTCACCATAATTTGGATGTGACTCGATGGCGCTTAATTATTATCAGAGCAGCCTGAATAGCCCAGCTTTGCCCGAGGTTGTCAGAGCCTGGAAGCTAAGCAGGGTCAGCCGCAGTTAGGGAGTCTGCCAGAGGAAGGCAAACCATGTCTGCTTGGCCCTCGCCTGGAACGTGCCATGGAGTTGGTTGCGACTTGACAACATATGCCGTCACCAGGAGCTGGTTGCGACTTGACGGCATATGCTTCTTCTTTGCACTATTAAAACCAAACCGTTAAAGACAAGCCATTGGACATAAACAGCATAAAAACTGTGCATAAAACAGAAGCATTAAATTGAATGATTTAATGTATAAAGAGTAGGGGGAAGTCATTTGGTGTCAGTCAGGGCTATTTTGGGGCAGGAATGCACAGGAACGGAGTTCCGGTTGGCTTCAGAGTTGGCCACGCCCACTACAGCCAAAACCTCTGCGTGCGTGGCTACAGAGGGAAGGCCTGGAGAGCACACACACCCCCCGCAGAAACTCCGAGGTGGGTGGGCCAGTGGGGCCCTGGAAGGATCGGGGAGGTGTTTAAATGCCTCCCCGTGCCTTCCTCAGCCCGTCCAAGGGCTGGCTTGCCCCAGCAAGCCAAGGGAAGGCATGGGGTGTGTGGCCTAATATGCTAATAAGTTTCTGCTGTCGGGTGAGGCCTATTATGCTAATGAGTTCCTGCTGGGCTTTTTCTACCAAAAAAAAAAAGCCCTGTTGTTGCATTGATAAAGGGGCTCCCGTTTTTGGGGGGAGTGATGTTTCAGTAATGTTCAGGGCTGCAAAAATGTTCCCCTCCTCTAAAGCGGCAACTGTGTTTTGCAAGGAGGCTGCGGCAGTCGCGCTGTACGCAGCGTGCTCTTCCCCAGAGTCTCTTGGCAGGGTGCCCTGCTTCTCCCTTGGCAAGTGCTTGGCTGAGGGAAAGGGATGGACTGATGGCTCTGCGGTGGGAGGCAATTTCTCCCTTGGGGAGCAGTGCTCTGTAGAGGAAAACTTCACCCCAACCCCCCACCTGTTGTTTTTTCCTCTGAAAAATAATCTCCCCAAAACCTGGGCCGTCCTTCTTGCTGGCAGCCCAACAGGTGACATTTCCCATAATTCCCAGATTACATAAGGTGTCCCCTAGGGTTTCCGGCTCTGGGCTGGGAAGTACGTGGAGGTTTTGGGGGCGGAGCCTAAGGAGGGTGGGGTTTGGGAAGGGGCAGGCCCTCAGCAGGGCATGATGCCACAGAGTTCACCTTCCAAAGCAGCCATTTTGTACAAGCACATTTATCTCTGTAGTCTGGAGATCACTTGTAATCCCAGGAAGAAGAAGAGGAGGAGGAGATTGGATTTATACCCCACCCTTCACTGCCCGAAGGTGTCTTCACCACCCTTCCCCTCCCCACAACTGACACCCTGTGAGGTAGGTGGGGCTGAGAGAGCTCTGACAGAAATGGCTCTTTTTCAAGGACAGCTCTTATCAGAACTACAGCTTGCCCAAGGTCATCCAGCCAGGTGCAAGTGGAGGAGTGGGGGAATCAAACTCGGTTCTCCCAGATTAGAGTCTGTGCACTTAACCACTACACCAAACTGGAAATCTCCAGTCACCACCTGGAGGATGACCCTGTGAAGGGAAAGAGTGTTTTAAGGGGAGGAAGGGCGAGGAGATTTAGGGTTGGCTATTTTGGGTTTGAACTGAATTATTACTATTTTTTAAACTATTCTTGTAAACTGCCTTGAACCACATGGAAAGGGGGTGGGGTATACAACTGTTATTGGGCCTCCTCCCTGGTTTGGGTGTGATGCGTGTTTATACGTTTGTTATTTAGTTATTTTATTGACACTTGATTTTAAATATTGCTTTAATGTCCCGGTGTTTTGATGTTCCCCACCTTGGGGAGCCAGTTCAGGTGGAATGGCGGCAGAGAAATGATAAATGACAGTAAATAACGGCAGAAGCTCATTTGGCGCCTGGTGCTTCAGTTGATCCCATGAGATGCAGTGGCGGGCAGGGGGAGAATACTTCCTTTGAAGTGGGACTGGAAGGACTCAGAGGGGCCATGTTGAGCACGATGGTCAACTCGGGTGTTAGGTACGCGGACCGCCACCAGGGGTCCGTGACCGCAGTAAGGAGCTTGGTCCCAAAACACAACAGGGACCAGGGATCCGACACCACCCTCTGTCCACCAATAGGATCTCTGGCGGGAAATTCAAACCCTCCAATGGGACTGTGGGTGTGCCAGGTGGGGTGTATATAGTCGGCCCTTGCGGGGCCGGTTTCTCAGTCTTGTGTGTGAAGTACAATAAATGCATCTGAACGCGTCTCGTAGTCTGAGTCTCCATGCGGCGAACCCAGTACTTTACATCGGGGCTGCCACAAGGCCACTGCTATTTTAAACTGACTTTTAAAATGCTGAGAGGGCCCAGTCAAGAGCTGTCCCCTCCACAACAAGCAGAGGGACAAGGGAGGGAGGGAGGAATCAAAGGACAAAGTATGGAGCAACACTTATTGAGCAGGTGGAGAACTTTTTTGCTTTAGTTTAAGAGGAAGAACACAAGATGGGGGGGGACAGAGGAAAGATTGCTGCTGGACAAGAAACACCCCCCCCCCCATACAGGAAAAAGAGCTGGCAAGACAATAACTTGGAGAAGCCTACTCCTTATAGGGATGCCAACCTCCAGGTGGGACTGGGGGAATCCTCCAGAATTGCAGCTCATCTCCAGACTACAGAGATCAGTTCCCCTGGAGAAAATGGATATTTTGGAAGGTGCAATCTATGGCATCGTACCGCCCTGTCCTCCCCAGGATCCATATCCCAACCTGGATCTGGCGATCCTGCCCCCTCCATTCCCTGCCGGTGACTGGGGGGGGGACCTGGAAACCCTCCTCCTTTAGCAGGGGATATACAGCTGCTCCAACACCCCTGCTTGAGCCGATGGGAGGGGTGATATATAAAGGATACCTCCTCCACTGGTGGAGAAAGGGTTTGCGGGAATTACAAACTGGGACTTGGTACAAGTAAATAGGGTTAGGACTGGGGCCCAGGATGCCCTCTCCCTGGTCTGCATTTGACATGTAGTACTCAGGTAGTGGCATGTTAAGTTAAACCGGGAAATAGACTCCTGAAAAAGAACATGAAACGAAATTCCATCTATACTTGCGATATTTAACTGCAGCAGGACAGCTTCGTTTGCTGTGCATAATTGGTGTTGTAAGGATAACAGAAGGGATGGTACATTTTCCTGTCGTATTTTATGAAGTGTGTGCTGCAAATTTCACTAGAAGTCCAGATTCTTTTGACCAGTCGAGCTTAAATACCTAACATGTCCTTATAGTAGAAAGTAGCTAATTCCATTTCCTGGCTAGCCCGTATCAAGGCGAAGAGGCTTTTGAATATGAGATGCACCCTCTCTTTCGCAAGAGTCTTCCTTCTCCCAGAGCATCTTAGAAGAGTTGAATTATTTACAGGGCATGTTCCTTGCTCACACTCTTGATGTAGACAATGAAGCGTCACGAACTAAGGAAGGAGATCCAAAGTTGCCTTACTAGAAATGTGTGAACAATTTGAACAGAGGCTAATTGGGGTCCCAATGAGAATGGCAAAGGCTTTCTTAGTCCTAACTCTTCCTCCCTTTTTCTAGCTTGGGAGAGAATGCAATGGCTGAATGGGAAGGACCCAGAATGGTGAATGAAATGATTTCTATTTAACTTTAGCTGCTCTCCACTCACCCCAAGTAAGTAATAACTCTGAATCGCCCCACCTGTTCCTAATTACTCTATCTTCCGAGGAATGCTTTTTAAAAAGCATTTGGTGATCTATACACTGAAATCAAGAAACAAGTAACCTATCAAAGAGCAGAGAAGCTTGTTTCAGTCTGTGCAAACCTGTTCTCTGAAGCCCATGGAGATAGATAGATAGATAGATAGATAGATAGATAGATAGATAGATAGATAGATAGATAGATAGATAGATAGATAGATAGATAGATAGACAGACAGATAGACAGACAGACAGACAGACAGACAGACACATAGGCTATGAATAGCAGCTAATCATCTTTCAGAAGTTGGTTCTGATCAGAGAAACTTGACAGTAGCACGTTTAAAGAATATTTATAGTTTAAATGATATGAGGCTTTACAAAGTGAATTTTGTTCATGGTTACTGATGTATTCACTAATGTATCATGATCATACAATCTTATTCTCAGGTTTAACTCAGTCTCTAACAGTGCCATCCTAATAGATTCAGGTGGCAAGCTGTAAATGGAATAAATTCATGTTTTCACATTCCATAAATATGCCAGCTTTGTGTCAATCTCTCCTTATGTATAAAGCTGACTTGGGGTGGCAAGATTCCATGTGCTCCTATTGGCTGTAAAATGCCCTCCCTCAGCCATTGGCCTGCCAGCCACCACTCAAGAGTACTCACATGCCATTGGCCAGGTGCTGGGTCTGTTCCTCTTCCTTTTCCCTGTCCACTTCCCCTTCTCTGTCAGAATTCCTAGCAAATGGCTTTGTCTTTTGACGAAGACACTTCTCCTGCTTGCCTCCTGTGTGGGACTTAACTTTTCCCTCAGTGGCTGTTGGTAGGTGTAACGAAATGGCAGTCACCTGTGTTTGTAGCTGGGCTGCTTTCTGTGGTTGTTTGTTTAAAATGTTCCGCCATAAGGTTTAATTGAGCTGTAGTTCCAGAGTGGAGCCTCTAGGCATATCACTCACTGGGTTGAATGGGCCTTCCTCATCTGCTGGACTACATTTCCCAGCTGCCTCTAGGCAGAAAAGGGCAGGAAAACAGGGACTGTCCCATCATGCAGGGCAACATCAATATAGACTGCAGCCCATCCAGGGAGGAGGCCGTCTTCATCCTACAGGAGGTTAGGAAAGGCTCCTGCTGCCTGTGCTGACCAGGCTGTCCAGGCCACAAGCCAGAGATGTGGGTGAACCCTTGGAGGCAGCAGAAATTCAGCCACTCCACAGTTGGCTGGACTGGGAAATGAATGGAAGTTTCCCTGCTTTCTTGGGCCAGAGAGAGAGAGAGGCTAGAGCAGAGAGTCAGAGGCCAGTGTGTAGGGAAAGAGGATGGCGTTTAACCCCTGTGGGTTTATGCCCTGCTGGTTCATAGTGTGTGCTTACTCCTACAGTGTATGTGCACCCCATAACTGTGTAAATAGTTAAATTCTTTTATTTGGGCTAATAATCTGTGTTGTGCTCTAACCACATAGTCTCCCCCGCTCTGCACAATAACAAAGGGAGGGGGTAGCCCAAGGAGGCAAGGAAAGGCCAGACCCTTAGGTTGCCAACTTTCCAGGGATCCCCCAAAGATTGGGGATTCCATCTCCAAACACGGAGATTTGGCCAGAGGGGTCTCACTGTCCCTCTAAAAAGGCAGTGATGATTCAGTGAGTCATGGCAGTGAATTTAAGGAGTGGAATATGCACACGGGACAAGGGTGGGAGGCAAATAGCTGAGTGGTAAACTGGAGGCTGCCACAGTAGGCAACCAAGCTTGGTTCAGACAAAGGACGGAAACTCTTTGCAGGCCTTTGAGAGGAACTCATTGGGGCCAGGCATGATTCTAGGGTTGCCAGCTCCAGATAAGGAGATTCCTGGAGATCTTCTGGAAGAGTCTATGGAAGCTAGGCCTAGTTTGGGGAGGGGAGAGGCCTCAGCTGAACAGAATGCCATACAGCCCACCTTCTAAAGCAGTTATTTTCTCAGGCGGGGGGGGAGAGATCTGTTGTCTTGAGTTCAGTTGTGATACCTGGTGATCTTCAGGCTCCACCTGGAGGTTGACTGCCCTAGGTGTAGCAGTCAGTGCTTCAAAGCAGGTTCTGCTAGATCCAGGTTCTTGCTGTAGAAGCTGAGTGGGTGATTTTGGACTGGTCACAGACTTTCAGCCTAACCTACCTAAAACAAAGTTGCACTTACCTGTAACTGTTGTTCATCGAGTGGTCTTCTGTGCAGGCACACATGGGACTGCGCAGTCGCAGGCCAGCCACGGAAAAGATTTCCAAGCTTTCTAATAGACTAGGAGCGCCCCTCCTCCCTCTGGCGCTTTCCCGCCAAAACGCTCACATGACCAGGAGGAGGGGCGCTACTCCCTCAGTTCTCTCCATGCCGCCGCAGGAGACCCCTAGAAAACTAAAGTTCCAGAGAGTTCACAGCGGGGCAGGAGGGAGGGATGTGTGCCTGCACAGAAGACCACTCGATGAACAACAGTTACAGGTAAGTGCAACTTTGTTTTCATCGTCGTGGCTTCTGTGCAGTCCCACATGGGACGATTAGCAAGATCACTGAGTGAAGGAGGTGGGTGTGAAGCTCTCAGAAGGAGACCACCAAGGACCGCTTTAGCAAGAGTTGTTTAGCGGCACGAATTGACCTTCACCCAGAACTCTCCTATACTAGAGGAGTAAGCTCTGTGCAAGTGTCCCCACCAAAATACATGTGGGAATGTGATAAAGGAAAAAAGAGCACTCTTTTGAAAAGAGCCATCGTACACAGAGTGTAATGAAAGGCTGTGTACTCAAACACAGTGTGATAGCGTCAACCGATCCACAAGGATGGATTGTGTGAGGATGCTAACCATGCATTGCATGAGGAGTGAGAGACCACGCTTGGTAGGGGATTCCAGCAGGACATCACCCTTTTAAAATTTCATGCACGGAGAGGGTATAAGTTAGTACCCTACGATAAACGAAGCACCATGTAAGTGCCAAAAATAAAACAAGGAGTTATACCCGTCTTTTGTAGCCTGCTTAGTAATCCGACAAGGAAAAGATCCGAGAGGATCTTGCTTCCTTTCTCTTAAATCAGTTGCCAAAAACATTCAACAGCACAAGAAGCAGGGTCCAAACCTTGCTGCAGTTTCTATAGAGACTCCCCTCTCCTCTTAGAGGTGCAAGGTGCAAGAGTGATGTTTGCCACTCAGAAAAGTGGGAGGCTACTGCTACAATGCAGGAAAGGAGATGATCAACGCATTAATTCATCAGCAGGAGTGAGAATAAGCAGGTCTGCACAATGGTAACGAAGGCAGTGAAAAGAGGTGTGATATGGCTAAAGAAAGGATGAACAGAATGCGCCACAAGGAAGAAAACTTGTGTAGTCTGCAGAGCAATTTGTGCAGCAATATAGGCAGAGAAAAAGGCATAACAATAGGTTGTCTTTGTCAGGGATTAGAAGTGCATTCCTCAAGGACAAGGTTATTGTCAGGAATGAAGCATAAGGGCCAGGGTCTGGACTGTCATATTGTGGGGCTATGCCAAGTAGCTCAGACCTCCAATCAGAATACCAGGGAACTGGTGTCTGCTAGTTAGTTAAAACATGATTACAGTGCTTCCTTTAACTCTGTGGAGTGTTTGCACTAACACTAGAGACAAAGTAAATATGCCCATAATGTCACATATAGATATGTAAAAATGCTAGGAAACTCAGCAGTGAAAGCTAAAAGAGCTGACAATCTTAGTAAAACAAGGGGGGTAAATTCAGGCAGGCTGATTTGAAAAGGATCAATAAGATCTGCCAAAGTGACCAGGAAAATTTAATATAAAAGCTGCACATAGGCCTCACGAATCTCTGTGCACACTGAGAGGCAGCTAAGTACAAATCCCGTGAAAGGAAACATTGGAATTTTACCATTGGAAACTTCCCTCCTCAGCAAGAGGGGTACTGACTGCAGGAACAGTACAGCGGTCAAGACACAGAACCACCAAGCAAAAAACATGTATTATGAGCCACTGAACTTGGGCTTATCATAGGCGTCTCTTGAGGCACTGCACTGGAGACATAAGAATCATTTGAAATCACATCATTCTCCCTGTCCCAGGGGGTGCGTGTAACAGAGCACCTCAAATCTGCCTTATAGCAGATCAGACCATTGGTTCATCAAGGTCAGTACTGTCCACTCAGACTGGCAGCACCTCTCTAATGTGTCAGGCAAAGAAAGGCCTTTCACATAGCCTACCGCCAGACCATTAACTGGAGGGCCTAGGACCCTCAGCATGCCAAGCAGACGCTCTTCCACTGAGCCAGAGATCCTCCCCATTTATCACTAAATGGAATGATCTAATCAATTGGAGACCAGCAGCCCTCATATAGAGGAGAGGAGGGCAAGCTGCTGGATTTAAGTCCAGCAATTGACACACGTGCACACAGAATTGCAGGAAACCTGGTGGACAAAACAGCAGAGGTGAAAGGATCTTGATCACCAGAGACTTTGTCAGTAGGTGATGCCAAGGATGGAACTTGGCCCCTTGTACATGGACAAAAGGTATGCAGAACCCTGAGACATCACGTTAAGTGAAGGCGGGAAAGAAACGTGACTCAGGGATTTGACAAGAAGCCTGTTATTGCCTCCAGAATGTTGTCCAACTGGACAGCAGAATTCACAGCCCTTGTGAGGTCAGTTACCTCAATGCTTTGTTTTGTTCTGTTTTTCGCTTGTTTCTTTCTTTCTTTTTTTGTTTTTTGTTTGTTTGTTTGTTTATATTATCTCCTAGCATGGACAAGGGTAGGGTCACATGAGTGATCCCAATTAAAGGGACAGATTCATCATGCAGATCACCAGCATAGGCCGTGAACCACAGTGCATAGAGATACAATCAAACAAAATAGTATAAAGGCCATAGTGACCTGTTGATTTATAAACTGGATCCCAATTGGGTTTATTTCAGATCATTAATACTCTGTACTGGTTAAATAAAGAGTAAGTGGTATTTGACTCATAGGCTAACAGGAACAATATGGATGGCTCACGGAATCAAGAATACAATCATTGATTGCATCAGAGGATGCAACAAGAGCCATTAATTATAGTTTGCCCATTGGACCCTTGTCTATTAGGGCAGCTGTTATGAGCAGAAAACAACAACAACAACATCTGCTCTCTTTTAAAAAGAGTAGTAAGGAGTTGTACAGCATCTGTAACCTAGAGTCAAAGAGTCTTATAACAGTAGCTGTTGCAGATTTTCTGCGCTGTATGGCCGTGGTCGTGGCATTGCAGAACCCGATGTTCCACCAGCAGCTGTGACTGGCATCCTCAGAGGTATAACACAGAAAGATGGAGTACTCTCTGTGACAAGGTGAGAAGAAAACTGGTAGTCAAGTGGGGTAGGGCTGAGTGTGAATAATGTCACATAAGAGTGACTTGTGTGGGCTAAAGAAACCCCCAATTCATTGACGGTTCTGAGGGATACCATGGAACCAAGAGGAGTGGCAAATTACCCAGGCTTGCCTCCCAACGCATACTTGCTGCATTGAAAAGCCCTGTAAGGTTACGTATCAGTGCTGAGAGACTACAGCAGGGCTGCTGTGTCAGCCTTTAAAACTAGATCTTAGAAACAGGGCTTGGAGCGGAGCTCAGCAGAGAACTGGTTCTGACCTTGGAAGTCCAGGCAGCCCCAATAGAGTGAGTAGTCAAAAATCACCGCAGGACTTAAGCATAAATAGTTTGTTGTGTCTAGATGATGGCTAACAACATGTAGGGAAAACTCCGCCCACCTCAGCCATTCTTCAAAACTACAGAAGCTGAAGAGGTCCAAACGACCCCAACTAAAGGGCACAATAGCGTTCTGACACATAATACCTTCCACAAAGGGGCATAGAGAATTACAAGGCTGTGTGAACCCATGCCTCCACAGATTCTACTGTGGGCCTGAGGACAGCCAGGGACAGCAAAGGTTTAAAACGGGCCTTATGAGGTCACACTTCCAGGCTTCTGGTCAGAACTGACAGAAAGGCAGAGAGGGGGAAGTCTCTTTAAGACAGACAGCCACAGTCAGTCAGGCACAGCAAAGGTTTAAAACGGGCCTTATGAGGCCACACTTCCAGGCTTCTGGTCAGAACTGACAGAAAGGCAGAGAGGGGAGAAGTCTCTTTAAGACAGACAGCCTCTACCAGGCCATGCCTCCAAGCTGCTTCACTGGAAATGATGGGAGGGGCCAGAGAATCTTTCCAAGGTCAGAGGCACAGAGGCCAAAGACCCTTTAAGGAATGACTAGGCAGGAATGCTTCGATGTCGAGGGGGTTGTGACTTCAAGGCACACATCCCAAGCCCCTGAAAAGAGCCAGTTATTCTGAGGCTCTATGTACAACACCCCAGCACAGAGGGGAGAATACACCTCCATTCAGAGTCTTTTCCCCCCTACACACACCTCAGCAAAGGAGGAATAGGCCATCAAGGGGAAAAATAGGCCTTCATAAGGCTGCTGGGCACACAGGCAACTTCCTAAGAGGGCCATTTCAGCCTGGCTCTTTGTGCACACACCTCAGCAGAGGGGGGATAGGCCATCATCAGGCTGCTGGACACACAGGCAAAACTCAAAAGAGGGCCATTTCAGCCCGGCTCTTTGTGCACATACCTCAGCAGAGGGGGATAGGCCATCAGCAGGCTGCTGGACACATAGGTAACCTCCTAAGAGGGCCATTTCAGCCCGGCTCTTTGTGCACACACCTTAGCAGAGGGGGATAGGCCATCACCAGGCTGCTGGACACACAGGCAACCTTCTAAGAGGGCCTAAGAGGGGAAAATAAGCCTTCATCAGGCTAGGCATGCTCCTAAGAGGGCTATTGCAGCCTGGCTCTTTGTCCACACACCTCAACAGAGGGGAAAAATAGGCCTTCATCAGGCTAGGTGAGCTCCTAAGAGGGCTATTGCAACCTAGCTCTCTGTCCACACACCTCAGCAGAGGGGGAAAATAGGCCTCATCAGGCTAGGTGAGCTCCTAAGAGGGCTATTGCAGCCTGGCTCTTCGTCCACACACCCCATCACAGGGGGAAATAGGCCTCATCAGGCTAGGCGACCTCCTAAGAGGGCCATCGCAGCCTGGCTCTTTGAAGGGAGCTCTTCTGAGTCCAGCTCTTCCCACACACAGTGGAAAATACACAAAAAATTCTTCTTTAGACATATTTCATTGTTCACAAGAATAAAAAACTGTTGAGAGAAAAAAATCTCCTCAGCCTCAAAACTGAGGCAAGGAAAAACACAGAGAACAGCAGTGGAGATGATCTCTCCGCGGCGGCAAAAAGAGAACTGAGGGAGTAGCGCCCCTCCCCCTGGTCATGTGAGCGTTTTGGCGGGAAAGCGCCAGAGGGAGGAGGGGCGCTCCTAGTCTATTAGAAAGCTTGGAAATCTTTTCCGTGGCTGGCCTGCGACTGCGCAGTCCCATGTGTGCCTGCACAGAAGCCACGACGATGAACAGGTTTGTTGTGCAAGTCAAAAGGGGGAGAGGAGAATGATGTAAGCTGCTTTGGTCCCCATTGCAGAGAAAGATGACTTTTCCTCCTGGGAAACCATTGTTGCCAATCTCCAAGTGAGGGCTGGAGATCACTCAGAATTACAACTGCTCTCCAGATGGCAGAGATCAGTTCCCCTGGAGAAAATGGTTGACTCTTTGGCAGTCAGGGCTTCAGAGCACGGAAAATGGTGGACTCTGGCAGTCAGGGCTTCAGAGCATGGGAGAGGCTGCAGGTGTGTGTGTGTGGGAAATGGAAAGCTGAAGAGAGGGGGAAATAAAGGTAGGTTGATGACTGGCTGGGAAGGAGATAGGGTTGCCAACTCCAGGTGGGGAATTCCTGGAGATTTGAGGGATGGAACCTGGAGAAGGTGAGGTTTGAGGAGGGCTGGGACCTCAGACAGGTACAATACCATAGACTCCACCCTCCCAACCAGCCATTCCCTTCTGGGAAACCACTGTTCCCAATCTCAGGAGATGGGTGGAAATCACTCAGAATTACAACTGATCTCCACGAGGAAGGAGGGAGGAGATGCAAAGCTGAAATCAGAGGGGCAGATAATGGCAGGCTGATGGTTGGCTGGGAAGGAGATAAGGTTGCCAACCCCAGGTTGGGAAATTCATGGAGGTTTGGGGGATGGAGCCTGGAGAGGGTGAGGTTTGAGGAGGGGTGGGACCTCAGACAGGCACAATGCCATAGACTCCACCCTCCAAACCAGCCATTTCCTCCTGGGTAATAATTGTTGCCAATCTCCAGGTGAGAGCTGGAGATCACTGAAAATTACAACTGCTCTTCAGGTAGCAGAGATCAGTTCCTCTGGAGAAAACGGTGGACTCTGTGTCATTATACCCTGCTGAGCTCACCACAGCACATTGACGCTGACTAGCCAAGGCTTTGGCACTCTCCCAGAGCCTCTTTCTAGACCTCATTGTATTTATTTCCACGATGGGTCTTATTCCTAGTGAAGTAATAAATAATAGGTGCTGCATTCTAAAACTTGTAAAATAAGTCTACATCTCATAAGAAGATGCATATTTCAGTTCCCGACAAATTTTCGATTTTAGTCCTTTCTGAACACTTCTTTTTTTGTGCCTTCATAATTTCCAGAAATTCCCTTTTGCTAGTTTCAGCAAAGGGCTTTCCTGAGAGAGTACTTCAGTCACTGAGTTGTGAGATTGTCTAACAGGGAGTTGTAGTGATAGGAACGAAGGACAGCATGGTTTTGTGTTCTTCCTTCTACATAAAATCCAGCATCGTGGGCTGAAATAGAGCTACAAAACAAGAAGCTCATAATGCAGCTCTCCCTTTAGGCCTGAACCAGGTTTACCAGTCATCCTTTCTTCCCAGGGAACTCTGGAAATTGTAGTTCAGCTCAGGACCTGGCCAAATTACCTTTCCTAGTAGTAGAAAAGAGTAAGGGTTCAGTAGCACCTTGAAGACTAACAACATTTGTGGTAGGGTATAATTTTTTGGGATTCACTACTCCCTTCTTCATATCTGAAGAAGGGAGCAATGACTCACAAAAGCTCATACCCTACCACAAATGATGTTAGTTTTTAAGGTGCTACTGGACTCTTATTCTTTTCTACTGCTACAGACAGACTAACATGGTTACCCATTTTCACATACCTTTCCTAGAAATCCTTTACAGAAACACAGACACTTTAAGCAGTGTAAAAACAACTTTAGCTCATAGTGCAGATATAGCCTGTAACTGTATTGGGTGAACTAGCTGGGGAAACAGTGGGGACTTCAGAATTTGGGTGAGGGAAATCTCCCTTTCTGAGCTTTTCCAGATTTTATGTATTATATGTGTAGACCTCTATTATAATTAGTGGTGGAGAGAAACTCCTCACAGGCTATGGCATTAATGAGGTCTTTGATCTCTCATAAATTCTGCAGGTGAGAATGTGGAATGTTGGATTACAGCAAGCCCTTAATGTTGCAAATCTGAGAAGACACTGCCACCTAAAGGTGCTGGGCTACTGCACACCTCTACTAGTGTTTACTTTCAATACATTTGACACCCTCCCCCCCAAAAAGCCTATTAGCCAATCTTGGGATGCAGGAAAAAGAATATGGCCATGCAATCTAACTCCCGTATTCAGGCACATCAGGCAGCGACCCAACACATATGGATGTTTAAATGCACACACACACCCCGTGTAGAGGAAGCTGTGCTCTCAGGACTGCTTGGATTCTGCCCGCAGTGCAGGGGAAATATTCATAGAATAGTAGAATCATAAGAGTTGGAAGGGGCCATACAGACCATCTAGTCCAACCCCATGCCCAATGCAGGACCAGCCTAAAGCATCTCTGACAAATATTTGTCCAGCCTCTTCTTGAAAGTTGTCAGTGAAGGGGAGCTAACCACCTCTCTAGGCAGCTGATTCCACCTTTGAAACACTCTGACTACGAAAAAGTTTTCCCTAATATCCAGCCGATACCTTTCTGCATGTAGCTTAAACCCGTTGCTTCAGGTCCTCTCCTCTGCTGCCAACTGGAACAGCCTTGCCGTCCTCCAAATTGACAGCCTTTCAAATATTTAAAAAGAGCCATCATGTCCCCACTGAGTCTCCTCTTCTCCAAACTAAACATTCCCAAGAGCCTTTCCTTGTAGGGCTCGTCTCCAGACCCCTGATCATCCTCCCCACTCTCTTCTGCGCCCTCTCGATTTTGCCCACATCCTTTTTGAAGTGAGGCCTCTAGAACTGCACACAGCACTCCAGGTGTGGCCTGACCAAGAAGGCCGTCTACAGAAGGGCTATGACCTCCTGCGATTTTGATGCTATGGCCCTTTTAATACAACCCAAGACTGAATTTGCCTTTTTTGCCACCGCATCACATTGACTGCTTATATTCAGTTTACAGTCCACTCTTACCCCAAGATCTCTTTCACATACATTACTCCCCAGAAACGTATCCCCCATCCAGTATATGTGCTTGACATTTTTGTGGCCCAGATGTAATACTGTGCATTTATCTTTGTTGAACTGCATCCTGTTTGCAACTGCCCACTTCTCTGGAGTATTCTTGCTGGGGAAGCCCAGTGTCTGAACACATTGCTCCACTGCACAGGGGTGGGATGTTAGGGACTGCAGAAGTGACCGAGGACATGATCCTGCTGGGTGAGAGAGAACGCCACTTGAGCAGTGCCGTACTCCACCTCTTCTGGCTGGTGGGTTCCTCCATCAGACCAAGGCCAGGTACGTTTGAAGGTCTCTTGGCTTGGAGACCACAAAACCACTCATTGGTATGTCATTTCCCCACCTGTACCTCCTCCAGACCCAGATTAAAGAAGCAGTGCTTAAGTACTTTATGATTAGGCACGGAAGTTCTTATTGCAAAATCACAGTTCCGCTGAGAATATAATTATAACAACAACCTGAAAGTCCAACGATTTTATTTGAGAGCTATAGTTTAGGAACTGCCTTCCTTTATAACAAACATGAAGCAGATACATTTGTTTGTTTGTTTGCTTAGATAAATATTTGTGCATGTATACCCCGTTTATCCAAGCAATCCCATTTCTTCTATTAAAGCCATTAAATTCAGCAGTCAGCCTCTTATAGGTAGACATACGTATTATTTCGTATTGTTTTACAGGACTTATTTATGCCACACAGCATAACTAGCGTGTTATATAAAGATTACTTCTACACATGGATATTTTAAAAGTTCATACTCTGGAAGGGACAGCCTGGGCCCATACGCCACAAAAATGCATTTGAATTTAGAGGGAGGCATCTCTCCCCTTACCAGATTGCTCTCCCGTGTCTTCCCTCTCTACTGACCCTCCTCGGGCCACAACTTGATCTCAGACCACAGCAAATCTTGAAACGGAGACCTGAGAGATTTCAGGCAAGGATTCATCCCCACTCCACCCCACAAGTTCCGCCACAAGGAAGAATGGCAGAAGTGATGCTTCCTGATCCCTTTTTTTAAACAAACAAACAAACACCCACCTCTCCCAAGTTAGCTGGCCTGAACAACTGCGAGAAGTATTCTTTATTGGCTACAGACCATCTTTGCCCTGCTCTTAACAGTACAGAAGTCCCCAAATTCTTTTCTCTAGTGGTAGCTTCAAGCCTAAAGGACAGACTTTTTGGTGGGTGGCTTATGTGTCCACATCCAGAAGACATTTTTTAATAAATGTGGGGTTACCTGGGTGTCACCTGGTAACAGAGGCAGGGGTGGTAATACTCTGGATAACAGCATCCCCCAAAAGTCAATTTCCCAACTTCCGGCCCCCTTCCCAGTGTTAATAAATACAGCATAAGTACTATGCAAAAAACTGTACCAGTCTATAGAAGAAAAACTACAAGCCTTTTCCCTTCAAATGTTTTTGCCGACCCGTAGGCTGCAATTTGTACTCCTGTTGGTGAGTTTTCAGAGGACATGTCAGTGGAAAAGTTGTGCAGGTATGCACTTTAATAAAGGTGCCTAAATGACAGAAGTGTGGTCGCATTATTACATTCCCTGGAAAATTATATTGTGGCAAAAGAGACAGTGATCTGTAAATCACTTGTCATCATCACTGTTGTCTGTGCTTTTCAGTTGAGGAATGCCATCAATAGTGCTTGTGACATTACTGTAAGATGGAGGAATAGATATAGAAGATGGACTCTGGCATCTGTCTAACAGACTGCCTTCGCTTCCATTCAACCGGAGCACACAGGCGTCTTCCTCCTCGATAATTTCTGGCAATGGGATGCTCACAGAAGAGTCATTCCTGGCTTTCTGTAGTGCACTCTGCACCCGGAAAGCCCTCTGGATAATGATGGCGCATTCCTCCACCTTCCGCTTGGGAGTCGTTATGATGGGTTCATAGGAGACCTTCTGTGGATTAGCTTTCATGTACTTCGACTCTATCTGGGATTCAAGAGAGTCCATCTCCCCAGACTGCCCCAACACCCTTTTGGTAAAAGCAAGCAAAACATCCAAGCAGTGGATTTTATTTCCGTTCACCATAGGAAGGTCCATATTGAGCAGCTGTTCTTTGTTGGGTTTGGGGATGCGTAAAGGTTCCTCCAGGGAATTGGCGAAATCTGAAAGGGCCGAGTATGTGATGAATTGAGTTGCCTCAGGATCAAATCTTGCCCAAGTCTCATAAAAAACTTCAAAATCATAATCGTTTAGAGGCTCTGTGCTTTCTTCATTGGCCACATTAAAATTCTCTATGATGACAGCAACGTACATGTTGACTACGATGAGGAATGATATAATGATGTAGCTTATAAAATAAGTGATTGCCACAGCTGAGTTTATACAGGTGACATTTTCCTGTTTGAGGTGTAAATTGGGAGCGCAAGCGCTGTCATCGCTCTCGAGCATTGGGCCGAGAAGGCTGTCCCAGCCAGCAGAGGTGGTTATTTGGAAGAGGCAAAGCATGCTGCTGCCAAACGTTTGGAAGTTGAAAGTGTCATCGATCCCGTATTTCCAAGGAGCACAGGCAAAGTTAGTCATACCAAAAATAGCATAAATAAACATGACCAGGAAAAGGAGGAGGCCAATGTTAGCAAGAGCAGGAAGGGACATCAGTAATGCAAAAAGAAGGGTTTGGAGTCCTCTGGCCCTTCTCACCAGTCTCAGCAGCCTGCTGATCCGGACCACCCGGATGACTCTCAGGAGAGTAGGGGGGAAAAAGTCTTTCAGTGAATTGGCTGCCAAACCTGTTCAAAAGGAAAACATGTCTTTTGAAAAATCCAGTAACAATGGAACTGAATGTTCAGTCTAGGCTAAAATGAAATCAAATATTTAATTCTCTACTAGGAATCTGCTAAAATCATTTATATTTGAATGCTCCTCTAAGAGTCTCTGCCAAAATGCAAATACTGGCTTAACCTTTGGAATTAGCATTCAAATTATGCTGCCCAGGTGTGCGGTGGGTTGGTGAATGGAAAACCACACCTTCTTGTTATGTGTAAGCTTTTTAAAAATGTTGTGAGATGAATGCACATGAATTAGCAGGTTGGGAAGGAAAGGGGGCCAAGATCCAGTCTGCTATCATCCCTGTCCTTTGTGTTTGCATTCTCCCCCCCCAAGAACTGTGTAGTGTGTGTGATATCTGACCCATAATCTTGAGTGGCAGGGATGCTGACAAAGAATATACATTTTGTTCTTGGTCCAGCTGTTGGCAGCTATGCTGGTGTGAGACAGCACTGCGTAGTGGTTAGAGTGCTGCACTAACATCTGGAAGTGGTGGTGGAAAGTGCCCTCAAGTCACAGCTGACTTACGGTGGCCCTGTAGGGTTACAGGGGTGGTTTGCCATTGCCTACCTCCATGCCACGATCTGGGAGACCCAGGTTCTAATCCTTACTTTAGCATGAAAGCTTGCTGAATGACCTTGAGCTGGTCACTTGCTCTCAATCTAACTTACCTAACAGGTTTGTTGGGAGCACAAAGAATGCGAGTTTCTGGCTTGCCTGCTTCTACCCAAACCCCCCTCGCTGGACCCCTCACCGTAGCCCCCCATCTTGTGTTGGTTTGAACAAACTGCATCCCTTGCACTAGAGGCTGAATATGGTTTTCAACATCTAGGTTCAGGGAAGATCCTACAGCCACAAAAGTACAGAATCTCTGAGTCTGCCTTCCATGTGCCACGAAGGGTAGGGAGCAAAAGTGGGCGGGAAGCATGCAGGCTTGAGAATCCCTTCTGATCTTCAGTTGTGTAGAGGTGAGGGGAAAGATGGATCATCCAGGCAGCTGAAGGAGGAAGAGGGGCATGGCCTCACTCCTTCTCTTCCCACCCTTGCCAAGTAAAAAACAATTCTAACTGTCTGAAAGGAACTGTGTGGGATCCAATCCAATGCAGAAAACTTTACATAAAAGTCCTGATTTCTGGGATATGATTTTTATTCTTTTCTACTTGGGCCTGTTCCAAGCCGGCTATGGGCATCTTCCTCTCAAGCAACCATTTTGGTCTTCCAGACAAAAACTGCAATCAATTTCCCCCCAGAAATGATCCAGTGCCCTAAATAAAGCACTATCTGATTTAACATGTTTATTTAGCCTAATAGTCAGTAAACAAATTTAAGAAGTACCCCAAGTACATTTTATCTCTCAATAACAAAAAAAGGAACTGAAATATTAGGTTATGTGTAAAAAAAGTGTGGTTTAAATTAAGTGGAAATTATTATCATTGTAACCAGGGCTTTTTTGGGGGGGGGGGCGGAAGAGGTGCTGGAACTCTCAAGAGGGAAATGTTTTCAGTCTGTATACTGAAAACTCATGAACTTTTAAACATTTTTAAAAGAATTTTGTCAAAGAGGTTCCAAATCTCTGTTCCACTGCATTCCCCCAGAAAAAAAGCCCTGGTTGTAATAATACTTGAAAAACAAAATAGTTGTAAAGAATTTAAAATTTAAAGATAGCACACATTTCCTCACATTGTTCGAATTTAAAAAAATACTTGAAGGTACTGCAGACTGACATGTTAATTTGATCACATCTAAAGAACTGGGGATGGCATGCCATGGACGTAGCTGTCGGCTCATCTATTTCAACAAAATTTAACTCTCATCCAATCTGGTTACTGTGGCACCTCATCACTTGCTTGATATACCAGTTCCTTATCAAACTGGTATCTATAATATCTCTTCTACCAGACGAGGTGAGACATATAAATACAATATAAATACAGATTTTAGATTTGGGATTGAATTGACCTCCATAGCAAGTCCAGTGAATTCATAACTTGCTTTTTAAATTTGGATTATTATATACATTTGTGGTTCTATCCTCCCCATCCCCCAAGAACTTAGCTGAGGGTTTGGAGACCATAGTAGGGTGGTTAAAGCAGAGTTGGTTGAAACTGAAATCTGGTAAAATGGAGGTTCCGTGACTGGGGTGGGGGGGGGGAGCAAGGGTTGGGTTGCCAACTCCCAACTCTTGATGGAGTGCCCTTAACATCAGCATCTTCTGAGCATGACTTTGGATGCCTCCTTATCAGTGGAGGCCCAGATGGCAAAGGTTGCCAGGCTGGTGTTTCTTCAACTGTGCCAAAGCAGGCAATTGGTCCCCTACCTGTCTTGCCCCTACCTAGCCATGGTAATCCATGCAGTGGTCACCTCCAGGATAGAATATTGTAACTTGCTGTACGTGGGCCTTAAGACTGACCTGGAAGCTCCAACGGATCCAGAATGCAGTTGTCTGGGTCCTTACAGGGACCCCTTGGAGGGCACGCATTTAACCCGTACTGCACGAGTTGCACTGGCTTCCAGTGAAGCACTGGATCATGTTCAAGGTGCTGGTCTTGACCTTTAAGACCTCTTACTGGCCAGGGACCTGCATACCTCTGGGACTGCCTCTCCCACTGTTATGTACACGGGCTACCACTAGGGGTCCATGGCTACAGTATGGAGCTTCGCTCCTCAGAACAATAGAACACAGGCTCCTAGTTCCCCCTAGCATCCACCAATAGCAATTTGGCGGGAAACTTGAACCCGCCAATGGGACTGTAGGTGTGCTGGGTGGGTGTGTATATAGTTGGCCTTGCAGGGCCGTTGCTTGTCTTGTTGTGAAGTACCAATAAATGCATCACACCGCATGTCGTTGTCTGCGTCCTCCATGCAGTCAACCCAGTACTTTACACCCACTATGCTCCAAGAAAAGTGTTATGCTCAGGAAGTAAGAACCTTCTCGTGGTCCCTGGCCTGAGAGAGATCCAGCTGTCCTCAACTGGGGCCAGGGCTTTTTCAGTCCTGGTCCCTACCTGGTGGAACTCTCTGCCAGAGAATATCCATATCCTGTGGGATTTCTTGCCTTTCCGCAGGGCATGTGTTATGTATTAGGTCTGGAACATTCCAGGACTATCTACCAGAGACTGGCTGAGCTTGGAGCTCTAGAACAATAGCCCACCAGGACTCTGGAAGTGACCAATGAGGAAGGAGTTGGGTGTGTTTGGGTGTAGTTTTTGCATGCTATTTAAACAGGGCTCTTGCCCTGGTGTTTCAGTCTTGTTCCCTGAAATCACATAATAAAGTAGAGCTGTTCACTGCAATGCATCTTGAACCCAGTATTTAACAGCATGTAAGACAGAGGTGTTCCGCCAGGCATTTGTTTGAGGACAGCAACGGTACAGCATGTAATCTGGCACTCTCATACCCTCCATTCTCCGCAAGCCCCCCCCCCGGAGGCCAGTGAAATATGAAATTTCGCCATCTTGGAATGACTTGAATTTTGTTGATATGTACTGTATATTTTATTGTATGATGTAAATTTTTAAGTTATTTATTGTATGCTGTTTTTGTTGTAAGCCGCCCTGAGCCCTGTTTGCAGGGAAGGGCAGCCTAAAAAATTAATCAAATAAATAAATATTTACAAATCAATGAAACACAAATGTACTCTCTCTCATACAATTCCTAGGGATAATCACCTGAAAAACATTACAATTTTGAAACTGCCAACATTGCCTAGTATTCTATTGGCAGCGGCATCCATTGTCACTGTAGTTAGAAGGAAGATGATCCTGAATGTAAGAAATGTAAATCAACACCTCTAAAAATCTATTCCAAAAAGATTTTTATTATTGGACATACCTGTACCTTGTATGTGAATGTAAGATGACCCCCTTTTTTGATGGCTTATCTAGAAAAAAAAACTCCTAGTCTTGCATTTGATTAAATACAGTACTAGGTTTAGATGAAACAATGACCAAGCAATGTTTTTTTTAACTTACTAGTTATTGAAAGAATCACAACGACAAAATCGAATATGTTCCAACCGTCTCTGAAGTAGTAAAGCCGCAAAGCAAATATTTTCATTAGACACTCTCCAGTAAAGATGCTAACAAAGACTATATTTAGTGTTGAAAGAATATCCTTAGTTTCTTCTGTTTCGCCTTCATGTTCCACTGCCATGACCACCACATTTACCAGAATGAGACTTAAAATGAAAATATCAAATGCTTTCTTGCTTATGAAGTCAAAAAGAAATCCTTGGTACTTGTTCTGTAATGAGCAAATGAACAAAACACGCATTAGCATTATTGAGAGATTCCAAAGCAATGCAAAAATAACAATCAGGTTGTCTCATCTCTAATTATTTGTCCCTGAGGCATCTGGGATTACCATGACTGACTGAGAGAGACTTTTGCTAAAGAACAGAGGTAATTCTCCTTTAAGGAGACAAAATAGATGGTTTGGGCTTGATCCCCATATTCAGGGTTGGGAGGCAATTTTCCTGCAGGTATTTGGTTAACATGGTTTGGCCTATCAGTTTGAGATATCTAGTTTGCATTCTTAAACCATGTCTTAAATCACACAACCATCCCTGACCTAAATTACCTCGTTTGCTCTTTGCAAACCTTTGCAACAGAAGATGTTAACCTTAAGAGTGGCTTTTTTGTGAAACTGACATAGCTTGGTGCGGGAATAAACCCCGTCTCAGATACTGAGACAGTATCTGTGGACTGGGTGCACATGGAGAGAAAAGAGATTTTTCTGCAAACTTGGGGACCCCCCCACTAAGTTTGCAGAAAAATCTTAAATCTCTAATAAAAAAGTATGGGGGTAAAAACACCCCAAAACCAGTGCTGCTGCAGTGGGGGAAGGGAAGACGACAGAGAACAGCAGCGCTGAAGACGTGCAGCTACATGAGAAGAATCCTCCCCCCTCCCCAAGCTCCAGGACTGCTTCTCCCACTAGTGTGGCTGGTTAGAAGCCAGCAGGAAGGTTTTAAAAGGGCAGCTGAGCCGGCGGCTACAGTGGTGGGGGTGAGAAGGAGCCTCCTCAACCTCCTGCACACCCTCCACAGCTACTGGCTCAGCTGCCCTTTTAAAAATTTCCCACCAGCTTCTAACCTGGAGACTGCAGGGATCAGCACTAGAGGGAGGTGGGGGCAAAGAGGATGCTTTGCTCCCACTCACCCATCTCCAGTGCTGCGTCAGAGGCTGGGAGCTGTGCCAGGCTCTCTTGTAGCAGTGGGGGGAGAGGAATCTTCAGTGGGTTTGGCAGTGGAGACTGGGAGCTGTGCTGGGCTCTGTGCCAGTGATGGCAGGGGAAGGGATAAAGTTTTTTGGGGAAGGGATCTCTATCGGCCTTCCCTTTGATTCTCATCAGGCTACTGGGCAGGGAGTAGGGTGGGTAGGTAGGGAGAGCACCAAGTTCGGGGGGGTGCCAAGGGGGGGTAGGTAGGCAAAGCACAAGGGTGAAAGCTAGGAAGGCAGAGCAATGAGGGGGGTGAGTGGAGTGCAAAGGGTAGGCATAGATAGGCACAGCAGCAAGAGGGTAGGGGGGAGTGGAGTATCAATGGTTTGGGGTAGGTAGGCAGAACAGAGAGGGTGGAGGGTAGGTAGGCAGAGCAATTAGGGTAGGGGGTTGAGTGGCGTTCCAAGGGTAGAGGGGTAGGTAGGCAGAGCAGCCTTGTGGCAGTGAGAAGAAAGGGTAGAGGGAGTGGCTTGGGGTGGTGTTAGAGGCCAGGGAACTAAGAAGTGACCAGTGGAGACATTTTCCTGTGAGTCTGTCACAGGTCCCCGCTTTATTTCTTATTCTATTTATCTTGTCATTGTATTAATGTTTTGTATTATAAATGTGTCATTTATTTATATCTGGCTTTTCTTCCTAATGGGTATCCAAAGCAGCTTACAACATCATTCTCCCCACCTCTCTTTTGTCTTCAGAAAAAATCCTTTCTAATCCCTAGTGTCAGCTTGCCATCAATTTTGGTTCAATGCTCACTTGAATCTGCATTGGTATGCAGATTTTCCTGTGCCAGTACTTGCCTCAGTGGTCATTAGCCCCCTGAGCCAAGTAATTCATGGTGAGGTGATAAATACAGAGGGGGAAATAGGGGCGGGGGAACTGACGGAGATCAGTGAAGCCATGTCAAGTTGTCTGCTTATTGTTCCCTTTGAATAGGAAGTGGAGGAAGGAAAAGGAGCCCCTCAAACCACATTTTGATATCCCGGGGCAATACCATACTGACTGCAAAGTCACATCCAAATGGCCATAAATCTATGCAGAAGGTACCATAAAACTTGATACACAAAGGAAGTCAAAGTGGCACGTAGTGTAGAGAGAGACGTGACTGTAAGGGAAGATATTGATAGGGAACTTTTCATGACCCATTACCAGTATTCTATAGCAAGATTATCAGTGGCTTGCTTTTAGGAGATAACACACAAAAAGGTGAACTCTGCCATAAAAAAAAGTTAATTGACAGGCTAAAAGCAGAAGGTAGGGTACTATAGATAAGTATCTGTAAGACCAGACTCTGATAAAAGCAAAACGTAAACTACTATAAATTAAAAATTAAACATCTGTTATGTCACAAGAAGAAAAGAAAAGGAGATAACATCTCGGTCATGCTTGGCAACAGAAAGCATCTAGCTTTTACTGCAACATATAATCATATTTGGTAAACAACATATGTACAATATATGGAATTAGCACAACAGGAAAGGGGAGGAAAAGAGATGTGATTTAATTAAAACAAACAAAGTCATGCGAGTTAGATTGTAAGTCTGAAAGCCAATTAGGTAACAGACAGGAACTTTTTCATGATTGGGATAGGGCATTAAGGCTTGCATATGTTAATTATGCTACTGTATAAAAACTGTAACCACAGAATCTTGGAACTCCTTAACCTGAATGCTTTGACTCAGGTTGAGCTTCCCTGTTGCGCAACAGACAGTAAAAGATTATTTTTTAAAAAATCATCTCCACTGTTGACTTTGCCTGATTTCATTGTGGGACAAGTCTTTTGTCTCCTACATGACTATGGAAAAACTGTGAGGAAACAGATGGGTGCAGAATCAACCTGAGACAAAGGGACATCACATCTGGTATTTCCAACAGAAAGATCAATCTCAGGGTCACAGGACCTGCACTTAGGAATGGCCACAAGGGTGGGAGGCATGGGAATGATGAAAGCAAAGGAGCTAAAATAGTTCCTCCTTCCTCTTCCGCAAGTTCAGCTTCACAAGTGTGTGCGGGAGCGATTTCATCCCTTTGTCCCTCCTAATTCCAGCCCACCAACCCTCACAGCTGTTCTTCTGTGCAGAACCTTGGACCCCCAGGAATTATCTTCCAGGGCCTAGAGAAAGCTACAGAGGAGGGTGGGACAACTCCATGAATCTTCCACAAATGAGTAGAAGGGTACTGCCCGGTATACCTAATAGTGGTGTTTAGGAAATAACATTGCACAAGTCCAAAGTCAATGTGTATTTCTGATTATCCATAATGTTCTCCATTTAAACAGGGAACATTCAAATTTTGACACCTCTCTACATATTCCTTTCTTTTAAGAAACTCTATGGATCAGTGTCATGACTACTCACTCCAGGACAGTCACAACTAATGTCATCAACTAACTAAACATCAATGTTTATTGATGTCAAATATGACTACACAAATGTCATTCCTTTGATTTGTAATGGTTCTTGTGAAAACAAGTCAAATCAAATTAGCATATGTATAAAGACTTCTTTTCTTCTGCACTAACCTGGCCATATACACAGATTCCACATAATCTTACAAACAGTAATCCTATTAGAATAAACAATTTTGAATTTCCAAGTAAAGGGCAAATCTATTTCACATGAAATAATTTGGCTTTTGAAAGGTCTCTTCCAATTAATAGCTAACTCTAGCAATAGTAAAAGTAAATGCTATTTTATTTGTGATGGTCTTACATGTGGTCGTGGAATAGGCTTCTGTAGTTTCTTGTTACCAAGTTTTTTCAGTGCATTATAATATTTCTTCTGATCCTCTGACAAAAAAATGAGTTCTCCACCTAGGTATAAGGAAATAACACTGCTATAACATTTCCCCCCCCAATTTTTTTATTTTTTTTAATAATATATCCAATATATATATATTTCATATTTACTACAATTCAAATCTGTTATTTTCTTTTATCTTTCATCCATGTATAGATCCTCGACCATCTCTTCCGATATACTTCATCATCTTTGCCTTCCATTAATACATTCACTCTATCCATTTCTGCTACATTTAACAGTTTGTTAGTCAATTCTTCCTCACTCGGAATTTTATCCAATTTCCAATATTTACCTCATAAAATTCTAGCAGATGTTACTATCATTATTAAATACATATCAATTTGTCTAATATTTTCCAGAATCATATTCAGCAAATAACTTTCAGGCACTAACTTCAAATTTACCTTTGTAATTTCTAAAATTATTTTCTGAACCTTTCGCCAATACTTTTGGACTTTTGTACAATTCTACCACATACGGTAGAATGTACCAATCACTCTTTTGCATTTCCAACATTTATTTGTAGACTTTTTATAACATTTTGCAATTTTTTCTGGCATACAATGCCATCTATAAAACATCTTAAATATATTCTCCTTATATGCCGTAGCCCTCATAAGTCTGGCGGTCTTCAATATTTTCGACCATGCATCTATGTCAAGACTATGGCCAATATCTTCCATCCAGGAAATCATAGATGGTTTTATCGTTTCCTCTAAAATGTTATAGCAATGTTAGAGGGAACACTCCTATAACATTTTAACTTTCTGCCTAAAGAAACCAAAGTATGCATTCAAACACTACAATAAATCTGTTTTATTGTATTGAAACCTTCGGTAGGGTGGGAGGCTCAGAGTAAGGGAGCTGATAGTCTCTCTCATTACCCAAGTTTCCCCAGAGCTTTTCATGGGCTTTTAAGGGCTAAGCAAGATGGCATCCCCATGTCCGGTGGATGCCACCACCATTTTAAAGTTTAACATGGCCAATTTAAAAATGCTGCTTGGGCCCAATATTGATCAGGCCCACAGCACGGTGGAGTGAAGCATTCTTGTCTCCCTCCCATGACTTCTCAAGGGATGAAATGCACCCCCCTCCATCTGTTTCAGTTTTTGAAAAGGCACCGGGAGGGGGGGCTCTGAAAGATCAGGATTAAGCCCTCCTGGCATTTTTAAACTAGCCATTTTATCATCCAGATGTCAGATTCGAGGATGCCATCACATCTTGCTTGGCTGTAAAGAATCAAGAAAGACCTCTTTGAACTGGATTCTTGTATGAAGGACCAACCCTCCATATGACATTGGTCTTGGCAGGATTTTAAAAAAGAAAAGGCAAGCTATCTACAATACACAATTTAACTCCCTACAGGAAAGAAAAAACGACAAACTTTCCATCCTCCTGCATACTGCAATAGGCCACAAGCTTCTTCCAGCTCAAATAACATGATTCATCCTTCACACCATAAACTCCCACGGACTAAAGAAAAGAATCCATTCTTGCAAGAGGACTGTCTTTTTGTCCATCCGTCCCCCCCCATCCACACAGATGACAGACTTCTGTGGTAACCTGGGGCCCTATTTCCACCGTCTGCACCTGAAGGAGTGCAACCACAAGCACAGAAGTTGAGATAGAAGTCTTCTCAGTTTACCACTGCTAAGCAGCCAACTTACTCAGCAAGCTAACATGCTCCAGCAAACAACTGCCACCAACATCCTGGACCTCTCCTGAAGATCACTGTATGGTTTCTACTTGAGCAAGTCTTTGGAAAAGCAAAGTATACATTTCCTAAATAATACACAACAATATAGGGACATTCCCAGCTCCAATCTATTACAGCATTCTAGTGATTACAGAATTTATATTATTATTATTATTATTTTTTAATTTATGTTACTTAAGAGTCTGCCTTCCTCACTGAGATTCAGGGCAGATTACACATGTCCCCTGTACCTTTGCATAACTGAAAGATTATTGTGACTCATATATGCTACTTATCTTTTTCCTTTGTTGGTTAAAATTGTCAATAACAACTCCAATGAAGAGGTTCAGCATGAAGAAAGATCCAAATATGATAAAGGCCACAAAATAGAGGTATGCATATTTATTTTTTTCAAAGCATGGCTCTCCACCATCCTGAAATAAAGCGGAAAGGAAAGAACCATGTGGTTAAATAGAAACAAAGGTAAGTACATAATTTGTCAGTTCTCAATAAAAAATATAGTGAAATCATAAAAATATAAACATTATGAATATTAAAAAAATAAATCATAAAAACAAGCTAGCTGCATAAGAACAGCATAATAACATTCATCAGCCTAAATCAGGGTCCCCAACGTGGTGCCCATATGTCTCATGGTGCCACCAACTCCTTTCCTGGCACCTGCCAAGTGTTTCTAGAAAGCAGGTGAGACCAGGTAGGTTCCTGCGCAGGCTTCTAATTGTCCATTTGAGATCTGACTGCCTGTGCAGATTAAAATAACAGATGACACCAAATTGGGAGGCTCCTTCCAGCTCTATGATTCTATGATTTGATTGGTTGTGCAGATTTGCAGATTTGTTAAAATGTTGTTTTGGCAGCAGCTGTCACCAAAGCACAAGGATCTTCACTGTGGGCTTGAAAGTAAGCTGCAGCCAACATGTTGTGGCTAGCTCTGCCTTATGTGGCAGCCATTTTGTTGCTGCACCCACCATGCTGTGTCAGAGTTCTGAAGGTGCCCACAGGCTCAAAAACGTTGGGGGACCTTTGGCCTAAATCATATCCATTAAACAGTCCTTTGGCTGGAAGCCCTAAAAGCAGCTTTAAAAGATAGCACCCTCCAGTTAAAAGTCTGGGCCAATGCTGGGCACCTAAAGGACAGCAAAGCAGAAGCCAGGCAAACCTCAAGGGTCAGGGCTTTCCAAAGGCAAGGTTCCACTTCAGAAAAAGCCCTGTTTCTGCAGAAGCAAGACAGAAGTCTAGCAGCATGTTAAAAACTAACAACTTTTATTCCATCATAAGCCTTCATCAGTCAGAGTTTATTTCCTTAGATGCAATGGCAAGGAAAAAAACAATTCCCATCATTTTACACAGAAAATTACAGGAGGGGAGGCCTGGTGTCATAAATAAGGGGTGGCTGAACAACATAACAGATGATGGGAGAAATTCTAGCCTCTCCCACACAGTGAAGACAAACCACAGGGCTTTGTGACTGAGATGCTCCATGTAAGAAACATTTTGCAGAAAGGCATTTTGGTCCTTTAGAGATGAGAATCGACAAGAGGAGGCCTGAGACCTGAAGCCGGAATGTACCAGACTGGAGACATTCCAATGCATCCTTGTTCCTCACCAAGTTTGACATCAAATGCTTGCAGTGGCCCCACAGTGTGAATGCTTTCCAAGTTGTCTCATTAGTAGAATCCCACTGCAAGGCTAGAGTGGTACTGGTGACCAGAATAGGATATGAGGGTGTGTTTTTTCAGTTTTTGCCTGGAAGCAGCTTTCTGTTTGGCAAATGAGACAGCTGGGCAGGGCATGGGAGCAGGTTTGCCTTTGGCTATCTGTTGGGGGCCCGTGAAGTGGTGGGTTCTATGGCTTCTCCCATGAGGTATGCCTCTAAAGTCCTCGGAAGCTGTTCCTGGGGAATGGGATGGAATGGGCAGGGGGCTTTGAAGGACATGATCCAGATTTCAGCTTTCCTGACTCTTGTCCCTCTAAAGGTTGGTTTGTTTGAGGAATAGCCAGGAGGCCAAGAGGAGAGGAAATGAGAGATCAAGAATAGACATCGAGGTCATTTCCTAAGGGGTCTATAGCCTCTATGCCTTCAGTGCTGACCTAGAAGTCCTTCCCTCCCCCAGAAAAGACTGGGAGATGTGGCCTGGCAGAGGCTGCTTTAATGAAGGATTCCCTGGCCCCTCCCTTTGAGTAAAGAAGCTTGGAGGCGTGGCCTGGCAGAGGCTGCCTGTCTGAAGGATTCTCTGGCCTCTCCCATCACTTCCAGTGAAGCAGCTTGGAGGCGTGGCCTGGCAGAGGCTGCCTATCTGAAGGATTCTCTGGTCCCTCCCATCACTTCCAGTGAAGCAGCTTGGAGGCATGGCGTGGCAGAGGCTGCCTGCCTGAAGGAAATTTTCCCCTTCTCTGCCTTTCTTCAGTTCCGACCAGAAGCCTGGAACTGTGGCCTGATGAAGGCCCATTTTAAACCTTTGCTGTGCCTAACTGAAGGAACCTTTCCCGGCTGTCCTCAGTTTCACGGCGGAGTCTGTGGAGGCATGGGTTCAACACAGCCTTGCAATTCTCAGTGTCCTTTGTGGAAGGTATTATGTGTCAGAAGGGTATTGTGTCCTTTAGTTGGGGTTGTTTAGACCTCTTCAGCTTCTGTAGTTTTGAAGAGTGGCTGAAGTGGGTGGGGTTTCCTCTTCTTCTTGTTAGCCATGTGAGAACTGAGGGAGTAGCGCCCCTCCTCCTGGTCATGTGAGCATTTTGGCAGGAAAGCACCGGGGGGGGGGCAATCCTATATTAGAAAGTTTGGAAATCTTTTCTGTGTCTGGCCACTGACTTCGCAGTCCCCATGTGGGACACCACAGAAGCCATGATGATTAACTTAAAATAGCGTCCCTCCTCCACCAGCAGAGAAATAACAACAATGTAATGGCTTACCAGAGGTTTATCGACGACCTTATACATAATGTCCATCCAACCTTTAAATGTTGCCTAGAAAAATATTAACAAACCAAGTTATTAAAATGTCCCATAAGTGATTTTTCTCTAGTTTGTCTGTAAGAGACAAGAGGTTCTTCCTATTTCTCACCAAGTTTGTCCACTCTCACCACTTTTTCTTCGAGGGAGGAAACATTCTGCACCTCCGTTGGAATCTGGTTCACTTCTCTTGCTCAGGCCATGTTGGTTGATTCATGTGATGGTTCATTTTCACAGATAAAGGCAGGGGGATCTAATTTTTATAATAAAAGGTGGATGCAGGTGAATGGGCCTGAACCCTTTCCTCCTCCTGTGCCTTATCTCCCCACACTCTCGTTTCAAATACATTTCTCCCCAGCCTTGCTCAGTTCCAATTTCAGAGCCAGACCGGAAGAAAAGAGCCTGAAGTGATGGAGTCCAAGGAGGTGCAGAGCAGAAAGGGAGATTCTGATTTCCTTCACCTGGATCCTTCTTTTTGATGTACAAAGCAGAAACACCAAGCCAAACAGAAAATACATTTTTTAAAAATCTAAGGCTCTTCCCTTTGTTTTACCAAGAAAAGTGGTCACCAGAGATTGTCAAAGTAGTGACAACGTTTTCAGCTTAAGACTTCTGAGTATTAAAATAAATTTATTAATTATCAGGGATGGATGGGTATAGGTGATGTAAATGGCCTCTAAAAGTGGGTTAGATAGATTAATGAAAAATAAATCCATCAGTGGCTAATAGCCATGGTGAGTAAAGGGAACCTCCATATATAGAGGCAGCAGACCTCTGAATCCCAAAGCTAGAAGGCAGCATCAGGAGAAGGCTTTGGCCTCTGTGCCCTGTTTGTTTGACCCTCCAGGACATCTGGTTGGATGCTTTGTGAAATGCAGGCCCATAGCAAGGATTTTTTAAAGTCAGGAGGCATTTAAATTTCTTAGGGGGCACTGGCTAATTGAATTAAAGGAATACCCAGTTCCTTCTCTGCACTTGCCATCGCTCGGGGGCCCTGGGCTCGATGGGAAGTCATGGGACCTTGCCAGTAAGCCCTGAGATGCCCCACTGAAGCTACAGGTCTGGTGAAACAGAATGCTGGAGTAGATGGACTACTGGTCTGATCCAACAAGGCTGTTCTTAAGCCCTTTTAGGTAAGAGCATGAAGGGGCTTTTTCCAGCAGTTTTATATTTTATGTTTCCCCAGCGTGTGGATGAGGGATCCATCATCCTCTTTTCCAGGTATGGAAAGGCAGCCAGCTCCTATCCTTCCCTGAATGAGACTCTTTGGGAGGAGTACAAAAGAATATAGCCCAAGAGCCCCCCCCCCCACACTTCTGAATGTAACTGAGCAGGCTGGTCACTAAGGCAAAAAGCTTCCCAGAAGCAAGAGACTTTGTCCTCTCTTCTTTCCCATGGCAAACTTATGTACAGCACAGCACTTGCTTTATAGAATAAGGTGGAGGGGGTGAGAGAGCAAGAGACCTGAGGGCCTATGCAATTACAGTGGGCTGAAAAGAGCACGTGCCTGCGTTTAGCCCACAGAGAATTCCTTTTGTGAATGTATGCAGAGTAAGCTGATTGAGCTCATTGGGACTTCTCAGTAATATACACGGAATCAAGGCCAAAGAGAGAGAAATCCCAGAGAGGGCAAGCCATGCAGTAGCCAGCTTCAGGCACGGATGAGGCAAGCCATACATTAGCTGCTGCCAGGCAAGTTGCACAGTGGCCACCACTGAGCTAAGAGAGTCCTCCATTGGGGGCTAGGATGAGGCAGGGAGGGGCCCCTCTTCCAGGCCTACTGCACATATGCATTAAAGAGTTTAAATGATAAAGCAGCATCAGTTGAAGACTGTGTGTAAGGGGAGAGGGAACACATGGGGGGGGGAGCGCGGTACATAACAGTCCACAGGAATCCCCTTTGCCACAGAGTTTTCTCAAGAGTGGCATCAACAATGAGGAGACTGTATGTCAGCACTGCTGTATGGAAAGCATCTAAATGAACATCCTGTCCTATTAAATAAAAGGGTAGTGGTCTGGCAAGGTTCTATGCTTGGCAAAATCAATTTGCTCCCTGGTATGTCGCTCAGAATCTGTCCCTATCCACTAGCTGCGTTGCCTGAGTTCTCTCCCACCCACTGCAGCCTAGGCCACTCCTCTCTGATTGGGCCAGCATTTCAAGCTCATTTGCATACAGAAGCTGATTGGACTTCACTCCATTTCGCACCTCAAACTCCACCCCCCACCGCAAGACAGTTGGAATTGTCCGTTGTTTATGCAACCTGTTGTATTCTGAGGTGAAATATGTCCTCACAACACTTCCCCTTCAAAAGAAACAAACCCAATAACATAACCATGCCACACCACAAAAAAGAGAGGTCACACCACAAGTAAAATACCACAAGGCAAAAAAAGCTCTGGTACTAATTCCAGCAGGGGACACTGTGAGTGTAGAAAATGATTTATCGACACAGTGGAAAATCTTTAGGAATTATTTGGTGCATTTTCCATGGGGCACCCACCCAGAGCCTCTGGCATTTTCTCACTCTGCTGGCATCAAAACCAATTGAAGGCAAAATAGAGATATGGAGACTTTTCCATCCTGCTTTGCATCAATTTGTCTTTGTTGGCAATTGCAACCCTAGGCCTGGCTGCTTGCGCCTGTTCAGCAGGAGCATCCCTATGGAAACTGCCTGGGTGATTTTGGACCAGCCGGAGACTTTCTGCCTAACCTGCCTTACAGGGTTGCTGTACAGATCACAAAGCCGAAAAGGATGAAGTAAACTGCTTTGCTCCCCGCTAATGAGAAAGACAGAATTTTGCCTAGGAAGAGGCTGCTGAGAGGGGATGAGATAAAGTTGCCAACTATAGGTATGGAAATTCCTGGAGATTTGAGGGGTGGAGCCCAGAGAGGGTGAGGTTTGAGGAGGGGTGGGACCTCAGACAGGTACAGTGCCATAAACTCCACCCTCCAAACCAGCCATTTTCTTCTGGGGAACTATTGTTGCCAATCTTGGCCCAGTGGCCATCAAACCATTCTCTTCCACCCCCTGCTGTGCAGTTGTCTTTCCCCTAGGGTTGCCAATCTCCAGGTGGGACCTGGAGATCTCCTGCTGTTACAATTGATCTCCAGATGACCAAGATCGGTTCCCCTGGAGAAAATGGCTGCTTTGGAGGGTAGACCCTATGGCATTATACCCTGCTGAGTCCTTCCGCCTCCCCCCCAATGCTGCCGTCCACAGGATCCACCCCCCAAATCTCCAGGTATTTCCCTACTTAGAGCTGGTAACCCTACTTTCCCCTCAGTGCCTGTTGGTAGGCAACCAAGCTTGGTCCTGTCACCTGTTTTGGCCTTTGGGAGAAAACTCATTGGGGCCAGTCCTGATAGGGTTGCCAACTCCAGATGGGAAATTCCTGGAGATTTGAGGGATGGAGCCTGAAACGGGTGAGGTTTCAGGAGGGGTGGGACCTCAGACAGGTACAATGCCATAGACTCCACCCATAAAACTAGCCATTCCATCCTGGGGAACCATTGTTGCCAATCTCCAGGTGGGGGCTGGAAATCAATCAGAATTACAACTGCTCTCCAGGAGGGAGGGGGGAGGAGATGGAAAGCTGAAGTCAGGAGGCAGATAACGGTAGGTTGACAATTGGCTGGGAGGGAGATACGGTTGCCAGCTCCAGGTTGGGAAATTTCTGGAGATTTGAGGGGTAGAGCCTAGAGATGGTGAGGTTTGAGGATGGGTGGGGTCTCAGACAGGTACAATGCCATAGACTCCACCCTCCAAACCAGCCAGTCTCTCATGGGGAACCATTGTTGCCAATCTCCAGGTGAGGGTTGGAGACCACTCAAAATTACAACTGCTCTGCAGGAGAGAGGGCAGAAGTCAGCTGAAGTCAGAGGGGAAGATAACAGTAGGTTGATGGTTAGCTGGGAAGGAGATGGGGTTGCCAACTCCAGGTTGGCAAATTCCTGGGGATTTGAGGGGTGGAACCTGGAGAGGGTGGGGTTTGAGGAGGGGTTGGACCTCAGGCAGGTAGAATGCCATAGACTCCACCCTCCAAACCAGCCATTTCCTCCTGGATAACAATTGTTGCCAATCTCCAGGTGAGGGCTGGAGTTCACTCAAAACTACAACTGCTCTTCAGGTAGCAGAGATCAGTTCCTCTGGAGAAAATGGTGGTCTCTGTCATTATACCCTGCTGAGGTCACCACAGCAAATTCACACTGTGTGCCCAGAGCCAGGGCACTCTCCCAGACCCTCTTTCTAGAGCCCATTGTATTTATTTCCACAACGGGCCTTACTTCTAGTTAACAATAAAGAATAACCCTGCCCATGTACACGAGGGTTTCCTCTGATGGGAGAGTGTGAAGAGGAGAGGCATGCCTCCAAATGCTCAGGAGTATGTGGTAGACACAGGCCAGATAGTCATAAATGGCTGCATCTCCCTGGTTCATGTCTACTATGAGCTTACAGACATACATCTTATCTTGACATTTTAAAAAGGTTACTGCAGGACATGGAATCGAAGCTCTTATTTCATGGCTGCAATCACCTATGACCCAGGGCAGGGGTGTCGAACTCATTTGTTATGAGGGCCAGATCTGACTAAAATGTCATTTTGTCAGGCCAGACACAGGCAAACCCAATTAGCGATATTTTTTATTCAAAATACAAACATGCTTTAAACATAAGCGCATAAGCTTATGGTCCATCTAGTGGTCCATCTAGTCCAGCATCCTGTCTCACACAGTGGCCAATCAGTTCCTCTGAGTCTACACAATATTCCAAATAAGGCACAAATAAGGCTGCCCCACAGATCTATAGAGGGACATTACAATATCAGCTGTTTCATTCTCAATCCCTTTCCTAATCATCCCAAACTGAAGAGCTTGATTTTTTTCACTGTTGCAGCACACTGGGTTAGAACATAAGAGAAGCCATGTTGGATCAGGCCAATGGCCCATCCAGTCCAACACTCTATGTCACACAGTGGCTAAAAATACCAGGTGCCCTCAGGAGGTCCACCAATGGGGCCAGAACTCCAGAAACCCTCCCACTGTTGCCCTCCAAGCTCCAAGAATACAGAGCATCACCCTGGAGGAAATGGCTACTTTGGAGAGTGGACTCCCTTGCATTAGACCCACTCTCCCCAAATCTCTGTGACTGACTGGGCTCAGAAGTGTGGAGGAGGAGGAGATGGGCCAGGGGTGAGTGGGGGGAGAGGCTATCATTATGGGATCCTTCTCTCCTAAGGAATGTTCATCCCCTCTTGGAGTTTTCCCCACCACTAGAGCTATCCCTTCCCAAAGCAAGACAAATGGTTCCGAGCAAAAAGCCTCGGCCCAGCCTCGAAGTCTCCTCTTGGGAAGGAGGCGGCAGCACCTCTGCACACTGTGCCTAACTGGGTGCTTGGCAGCATCCTTCAGGCTGCTCAGCAAAACGGCACTTTCCCTTCTCTTCTCCCCCTTCCCCCCATGGATAGTCCAACTTGGAAGGCTGCATGGGAGACCGCTCCCCACAGCCATGCTGATCCAAACTGGGTGGGAATTGGTGGGCAAGGGGGACAAGCAAAGAGGCAAAAGAGAGCCCTCAAAGCAGCTGGTGTAGTTGCTGCCAACTGCCACCTGGTCTTCCTGTTGAGCTTGGCTTCCCCTGCCACCCAGGTCCGGCAGCACCTGCTGTCGCTCCTTCATGGCCATCATTGTCCAGAGTGGAGGTTTGGGGAGTAGGGAGACCTGCACTTCCTTTCACAGGTCTTGCAGTTGGACAACCCTTCCCCTTGTCCCCACTAGCATGAGTGGCAACAACAGCCAAGGACCAGGGATGAGGCAAAGCATGGGATCCCCTCCCCCAGCTGGCAACCATGGTGGCACAGCAGCCCTGTGTCTCTCACTCGCTGGCTACCGCAATCCCCCCTTCAGCCTGAAGCCAAATGAGGAGAGAGCAAAGCGAGAAAGCATGCCCAAACAGGCTGAGTGGAAAGCTCCAAAGGGGCGGGAGCTAGCAAGCGCGTAGCAGCAGCAGCAGCCCTGAGCTGGCAGCCACCTGGGATATGGGTTGCCTCCCCATGCAGTGACCAACAGATATTACTGCAGTGGGAGCGCCCTCAAAGTGGTGGCTCCCAGCATCTGAAGAACTTCCCTGAGAGAAGCAGGGCAAAGAGGATTGAAGATCTGGGGACATGCTCCCTTCCTCTTGCACTCAGGATTCTACATGCTGCCAGGCTCTTCCTCACGGGGATGGCTGGGCTGTCCCCTGCCTCCCTGCCCTCAGGCCCCTCCCTTCCCTAGGCTTCGTCCAATCAGCTGGCCATGCTTTGGATCAGAGCTGGGAAGCTGAGTTGGGAAAGCAGCCAGCAATGGGGAAGAGGGAGAGGGGTGTGACCAGATGGGAAGAAAAGGAAGCAGAGGAGCTGAGATCAGGGAGGAAAAGAGCTGGGAGCTCAGTGGTTGTAGAGCAGAGCGCTAGCCCGGAGGAGGAGGAGAAGGAAGGAGGATGCTTGAGGGCTGGGTAAGGGCCCTGGATGGGCCTGATCTGGCCTGTGGGCCATATGTTTGACACCTCTGACCTAGGGATTTTTTTAAAAAACTACACGATGAATGCCATTTGCTGTATACAGTTCCACTTTATCTGTTTCGCTTTCTTTGTTGCTGAACTAGTGGGAGAGTGTGCTGTTAATACCTATGACCAATCTGTTATTCTTCTGGACAGGGCTCTTTTTGTAGTAGGAACTCCTTTGCATATTAGACGACACACCCCTGATGTAGCCAGTCCTCCAAGAGCTTACAGTAGCCCCTGTAAGAAGAGCTCTGTAAGCTCTTGGAGGATTGGCTATATTAGGGGTGTGTCACCTAATATGCAAAGGAGTTCCTGCTACAAAATAGAGCCCTGCTTCTGGACATCCAGACCCAAGAAAGACTAGGAAAATTTGCTTGTACTGTATTATATGCACATCATATGAGTTGATAAACTGTACCAATTACATGTTTAGAAGAAGAAGAAGAGGAGGAGGAGACTGGATTTATACCCCGCCCTTCACTCAGTGTCTCAGAGCGGCTTACAAACTCCTTTTCCTTCCCCTCCCCACAACAGACACCCCGTGAGGTAGGTGGGGCTGAGAGAGCTCTGACAGAAACTGCCCTTTCAAGGACAGCTCTGACAGAGCTATGGTTTGCCCAAGGTCATCCAGCAGATGCAAGTGGAGGAGTGGGGAATCAAACCTGGTTCTCCCAGATTAGAGTCCGCGTACTTAACCACCACACCAAACTGGCTTAGAACTTTCAGTTATCATTTAATATCTTTAAAGGCATGGTGCTCTTGTACAAAACCATTCTCAGGGCACTCACACCCACAGATCCAGTAGCCCTTCTGTTCAGTGGTAACTAGACAATATTTGAGGAACATAGCATGAAATTCCCATGTACCTATAGACAATGTGTAGCTTTGTATATATGATACTCTGGATCATGCTGACCAATTACAGGCTTAGAACATGGATTCACTTCAGATTTCAATAGGCTACTCCTCTGCAGCCCTTTCAAGCAGCCTTAACAAATATCTGGTATTTCAATTAGAATTCAGAAAAGTTTCTTCTAAATCAAGCTTATTTATACAAAGTTAAATTTACAATCTAATTACATTTGTCCAGTGTTCGTAATAATAGATGCTGTTGAATTCAGATGACTTAAATCAAGCTGAATTTGACTATTGTTTAACATTATTGCTTTAAAATTCATCAGTAAGACTTAATAGTTAGGGCTTTTAAACAAGGACTCTCAATTCTAAATATAACTTCATAATGGTTTAGCAAAATACTCCTGCTGTCAAAGAAAATAGCCATTCTTGGCTGAACGTATGTCTTCCCATGATTTTTCCCTGCTGAATGACATTTGTATGATTCAACATACCACCTGAAGGAGAGCCAGATAGCCATTCCCAACATTATCAAAGTTGACGGTGCTATTGATCCATGTGTAATTTGTATTGTTACAGACTTGACCAGTTTTGTCATGCCCAGAGTCTCCTCTAAATAAGTTCACTCCAAGGATGTTAAATGGGAGCCAAAGAACAACGCAGACAAGCAGTACATTCCCAATGGAAGGGATGGCACCTACGAGGGCATTCACCACGACCTTAAAAGTAAATGAAAGACACAATCAGCAGTTCAGTATATTATTACAGCCAGTAGCCATGATAGCTAACCGTATCTTTAAAAAAGTCTCTTTCTGAATACAAATGTGTGTGTGGAGGAATAAATGGGGAGGATTGCCTTCATACCCCCGTATGCAAGTTTCCCAAAGGCAGGAGGGTGGCTAGTTCTGGAAACAGGAAGCTGTTCTCAGCAGGCCTCATAAGAACATAAGAAGAGCCCTGCTGGATGAGACCAGCAGTCCATCTAGTCCAGTATCCCGTCTCACACAGTGGCCAACCAGTTTCTAGGGGGGGCAACAACAGGACAGAGAGGCCGAGGCCTTCCCCTGATAAGAACATAAGAAGAGCCCCGCTGGATCAGATCAGTGGTCCATCTTATCCAGCATCCCGCCTCACATAGTGGCCAGCCAGTTCCTCTGGGGGGCCAACAACAGGGCACAGAGGCAAAGGGCTTCTTTTTATGTTTGGGGGTAGGGTTAAAATCCATATATGTAGCTTTATTTCCTCTTTTGTGTACTTCCTTAAAGTCTATTTCTTCCACACAATGTTTCTGGAATATTGTACATGGTACCTTTTTCCAGCAGATTGTCTTTTTCCACTTCTGTTCTCAGTGTTCCTTCATTGCTATCTGTTCTCCCCCATCACCTTATATGTCTTAGGGCTGCAAAGCATGTTACAGCTCCCATGGGGATGCTACAAAAACATTCTCATCCCAGCTATAACAACTGCACGTACTCATGACGTGGCTCATACCATGAAATAGCTCTAGTGGTGGTGGGGCAGGCCAATCTCAAGGTGATGGAGCAACTCACATGGAGAGCATATGCAAGTGTTGTGACCTGGAATCACTCATACCATGTGTTTGTGTGTGTGTGTGTGTGTTTGCGAAGTTCCATCAAGTCCCACCTAACTTATTGGCAACCCCAGCAAGCAGCTTTCATGGCAACTGAGAAGCAGAGGTGGTTTGCCATTGCCTTCCTCTGCAAAGTCTTCCTTGGTGGTCTCCCTTCCAAGTACTGACCCAGCTTAGCTTTTGAGATCTGACCAGATTGGGTTATACCATGTCACTATTCCTCACTGCTCATACCATGGGAAGGCCTTATTAGTATCCCCCTGATAACAGTGGCTGTGGCACATATTCTAGCTATTACACTCTAAGCAGAGATTATGCTAAATGTGTCTGTTTAGGGCCTTGCGTGCTGCTGCTGATAGTGATGACAAATACTGGAGATGAGAAAAGAAAAAGAATTTAAAAATGGATGTGAAAAAACTGTATTTTTTCGGGTTTGGGTATATTGAACCTGAAAAATATCAGTATTTCCCGATATTCCTGAATCCCAATACTGGTATGATATTCAGATTAAATAAATATTTGGGGTTGCTGAATTTTTTCGGCTCCCTTATACCCTATGGGGACCACTGCAATCAATGGTCCCCATAGGCTAAAAAGGAGAATCAACCTGGGGTATCTGAAGCTTGGGGGGCCTGTTTTTTGAGGTAGAGGCATCAAATTTGCAGCTAGTGCCTCTATCTCAAAACCCCGCCCCCAAGTTTTAAAAAGACAGTTTATTCACAGCAAAAGCCAGCAATCTAACACAGTAGTCAAACTGAATTTGTCAGAATCCATAAACCACAAGCATATATGTATAAAATAAAAATATAAAATAGTGCATGCAAGTAAAACATGTTAAATCCTATAGCAAATTATATCTACTCTCTTTTCACTAGCAGCTTTCTAGTCCTTACAGCTAACCAGCCGAATCTGGCAAGCTTAGCAGTAGCCTCAGGGAGCCTACTTTCTAAGAGGTTCTTCAGTAATTCCATCTTTTAACTAGTTTAGGATAGAGTAGTTGTAGAGAGTGGGAAAATATCATGAAAGTGGCTATATGCCCTGCAATCATATATAGCGTGCATTAAAGCTTCAATTCCATCATTGTAACAGGGACATATATAATCAGCAAGGTGTGGTTTTTTTAAATTAAACCTCCCCTCTGTAACCGCTGAAGGGAGTGCATCCCATCTCATGAAGATAAACTTCTCCTTAACTCATTATTTTCTAAATAAAAAAGATAGGGCAAAGGTACTATCTTATAAAGCAGTTCTAAAAGGGCTTGCCATTTGCAAGAGCTGTTAAGATCATCCTGTCTAGCTGTGTCCTGGATTCTCTGTCTCATTAACTCTCTCACTTTGTCATATGCGAGAGAGCTAAGAAATTGTTTTGAGAGGACAAGGTGAAAAAGTTTTTTTAACAATGGCCCTTAGCCAAGGAGGGATAAAGGTATCCTGGAAGATTAAACTTGCAAACCCACTGGGAAAAAATTAAAGTTTCTTCCAATATGAATAACCAACATCCAAAGCCTTGCCTCCACTGGGATCATGCCAGTTTCTATTCTAATCAAGGCATTTGAAGTACCAGGGGGGACTTGGAGAACTGTTCTCAAAAACTTAGATTGAACAGCCTCCAGTTTTTTAAAATCTGAAGTGATATTAATGTGGGCACCAAAAGTAAGTTGGTTAAGAGATTTAGTCTTGAACAAGTGGAGGGTTGCTATTATGTATTTACCCCCTTTGAGCCAATAACATTTCTGGATAGCCCCAGCACTCCTGCTGGCCTTTGGTGTTACCGTGTTTATACTGCTGAATCTTAAGCCATTTTCCTGAAACAAACTCCCCCAGATAGTTGAAACTAGAAACCTGTTCTATAGAGGAGGAATTTAGATTCCAATGATAAGATTTTGGTGACCTTTTAGCAAAAACCATTACCTTGGTTTTGGAGTAGTTTATCTCTAAGCTATTGTCATGGCAATATTCAGAAAATAATTAAAGTGCTCTTCTAAGGCCTAGAGGTGTTCTTGACAGAAAAAGGTGCCCTTATCCTCCATTGTTTCCAATGGAGACGGAAAAGGCATTTAAAGGGATCACAGTCCCGTTAAATGCCTTCTCCAACCCGAGAGTTCACTCCGAAGGCATTTAAAGGGACTGATAGCCAAATCAGTAGCCCACTCGGTAACCAGCTGAAAAAATACCTGAAAAACACAGCTAAGGTATTTTTTGGCTCCGTTTATACCGAGCTCACACCCCTAAATAGAAATACAGAAGCTGAAGTTAAAAAGTAGATTAATTGAAGCCTCACCAGATAAGAACATAAGAAGAGCCCTGCTGGATCAGAACAGTGGTGCATCAAGTCCAGCATCACGTCTCACACAGTGGCCAGCCAATTACTATGTAGGGCCGACAACAGGGCCAGGGCTTTCCCCTTGATGTTGTCTCCTGGCACTAGTCATGGTGAGGCAGAGGGGGTGGAGGCTGACTAAAAAAAGACCCTAATTTCTGGAGGAGAAAATTTACAACTTCCTTGCTTTAATGCTACCTGGCCAAAGGTCAACTACATTTAAAAAAAAAAAATCTAATTCAGCTTTTTTTACCTATTCGTATGAGAAACAAAGGATGGTGACAGCAGTATTACCTTAATCCCTTTAAATCTGGATAATGCTCGAAGTGGTCTCAAGGCTCTCAGAGTTCTCAGAGATTTTATGGAGCTCCTGTTGTCACACGGATGAGAATCAGTTGTCTGAGCTTCTACCATCAGGGAGGCCAATGAAGTCTGTGACCATAGAAGAAAAATACAGCTTGTTTTCCAAACATTCTACCTTGAAATAATCATTTTTGTACTAACATCAATGGTTTCCATTAGTTGAGTTGTAGGCTGCCTTGAGCAGGTCTCTGGAGAGGTGATATATAAATTTTCTGAACAAATAAAGGTTTGCCAAGGAAACCCTGCCTGACTGCCCTTAACCCACAGATAATTGAATCTTGCCCTGTTCACCCTTCCCTCCTTCAATTGCCTTTCCTGAGTCGAACATTAGACTGTAAGCTTCTCAAAGGAGAGCGATGTCTTTTTGGTTGTTACACTTGTTGTGATGCTCGATATTAGTAATACTAGGTAAAGGTTTCCCTTGCTCGAAAGGCAGTCGAATTCGACTCCAGGGATGCGGTGCTCATCTTCATTTCCAAGCTGAAGAGCCAGCATTGTCCAAAGACATTTCCATGGTCATGTGGCCAGCATGACTAGACGCTGAAGCGCACAGAACGCTGTTATCTTCCTACTGAAGCGGTACCTATTTATCTGCTTGCAATTTCTTGCTTTCGAACTGCTAGGTTGGCAGGAGCTGGGACCAGAGACGGGAGCTCACTCCGTCATGCGGCACTCGGGTCTTGAACTGTTGAACTACTACTATTCATATACTATATATATATATTTATATATAGTATATATATTATATATTGTATTATATATATTGTATATATATATATACAATACTAATGAAATATATACAATACTAATGAAATACTACTAATATATTAGTATTGCTATTAATTCTGGGAGATTATTCTTCGGCACATACTGAGTTCGTATGGAGTGCTGGCAGACTTATTGAGCATTATTATTATTCTGCATGAACTGAAAGTGTAAGCTAGAGCAAAACATGATATACTGCAACACATTTCAGGGAAAGGTCAGTCGTGACAGGCAGCTGCCATTCAGGGAGGATTTTCTGTCATTATGGATCACCTTTGCTTTTCCTAAAAGTAAAAAGCTTTACTTTTAGAACTAAGTAACAGCAGAGTTGCATGCACTAAAGAAGCCCTCTGTGTGGACACTGCTATTGCTACCTCTCACTTCCCTAAGTCGTGAGGTGTTTCAGGGACAGTGAAGCCTGGGTTGGTTCCCCCTGGAGACTACAATGTTTTTTGAAATATTTGTGTTATTTCCAAGATATAAGTAGATGGAGGCAAAGAAATCAGATATATTATCCCATATCAGATCCCCAGACAGGGAAGAAGAGTGAGAGAAATCCTTCATAGCAGGCAACATTAACTTGGTTGCGGGTCCCTGCTTCCAACCCATTGTGCCACTGTAGGCTACGCCCATTCAAAATACAGACATGAGCACATCAAACCACTTTATACTGAATCAGACCATCAGTCCACCAAGGACAGAATTGTCTGCTCAGAATGGCAGCAGTTCTCTAAGATGCCATGTAGAGATCTTTCACATCACCTTCTGCCTGGTCCTTTTAACTGGAGATATGGGGGATTGAACCTGGGAACTTCTGCATGCAAAGCAGTTAAGAACATAAGAGAAGCCAATGTTGAATCAGGCCAATGGCCCATCCAGTCCAACACTCTGTCACACAGTGGCCAAAAATACCAGGTGCCATCAGGAGGTCCAGCAGTGGGGCCAGGACACTAGAAGCCCTCCCACTGCTGCCCCCTCCAGCACCAAGAATAGAGTGCATCACCTGCCCCAGACTGAGAGTTTTCATCTATACCCTGTGGCTAATAGCCACTGATGGACTTCTGCTCCATATGTTTATCTAATTCCCTCTTGAAACTGTCCATGCTTGTAGTTGCCACCACCTCCTGTGGCAGTGAATTCCATATGCTAATCACTCTTTGGGTGAAGAAGGACTTCCTTTTATCTGTTCTAACCCGACTGCTCAGCAATTTCATGGAGTGCCCACGAGTTCTTGTATTGTGAGAAAGGGAGAAAAGTACTTCTTTCTCAACCTGCTCAATCCCATTCATAATTTTATAAACCTCGATCATGTCACCCCTCAGCCGTCGTTTCTCCAAGCTAAAGAGCCCCAAGCGTTTTAACCTTTCTTCATAGGGAAGGTGTTCCAACCCTTTTATCATTCTAGTTGCCCTTCTCTGCACTTTTTCCAATGCTATAATAGCCTTTTTGAGATGTGGTGACCAGAACTGTACACAGTATTCCAAATGAGGTCGCACCAATGATTTATACAGGGGCATGATGATACTGGCTGATTTGTTTTCAATTCCCTTCCTAATAATTCCCAGCATAGCGTTGGCCTTCTTTATTGCAGTTACACACTGTCTAGACATTTTCATTGAATTATCTACTATGACTCCAAGATCTCTCTCTTGGTCTGTCTCTGCCAGTTCAGACCCCATCAACGTGTATTTATATTTAGGATTTTTGGCTCCAATGTGCATCACTTTGCACTTGGCCACACTGAACCCCTTTTGCCACGTTGACGCCCACTCACCCATCCTCGACAGATCCCTTTGGAGTGCCTCACAATCCTCCCTGGTTTTCACCACCCTGAACAACTTCGTGCAATCTGCAAATTTAGCCACTTCACCGCTTACTCCCAATTCCAAATCATTAATAAACAAGTTAAAAAGCATCGGACCGAGTACTGATCCCTGTGGTACCCCACTGCTTACCACTCCCCCCTCCCCTTGCCTTCCCAGGACTGGAAAATTCTCAGCTGAACAAGAATAGTCCAAAGCCTACATTCAAGGCCACCGTGATAAGGAAAAGCGGCAGGGAAGAAGCTCCCACGTTTCTGTCTGCATAGCTACGCAAGCGCAAAGCGGGGTAGGGAACATCAAACAATGGATTCAGTGAGAAACATCAAAGGCATCATTTTCTGACATTCTGCCCTTCCCAAAATACCACCCACCCACCACTCAGGAAGGAGAGAACAAGGGCCCCCAGGTTTATTAGGGTATCGAGTGTGAAAGTCTTTCAGGTGATCAGGTGCATTGATATCAGAAACTTTCACCCATTCCCTGTATTGGGGCCCAAAGTGTACCCATTGCACAAGGTACAGGAGTTGTCCACGAAGAATCTTAGAGTCCAGAATATCAGCAATTTCATAGTGCTCCTCACCGTCAACCATCAGAGGGGGGGGAGGAGCCGACATCTCAGGTTGCCATTTAGTCGGGGGTAACGCAGGCTTGAGGAGGCTGTAATGGAAAATTGGATGTATTGCTTTAAGAGATTTAGGCAAGTCTAGTTGTACAGTTACTTGATTTACACATCTCACCACTTTGAAAGGACCAATATATTTCCAAGCAAGTTTCCTGGACTGCTGCGCTAGCCTTAGGTTCTTAGTTGACAGATAAACAGTGTCTCCCGGTTGCAGTTCCCATCCACCGGACCTTTTTTTATCTGCCTGTTTTTTGTACTGTGCCTTGGCATCATTCAAAGTTTCGACAATCAGGGGCCAGGAGTCGCGGAAAGTTTTACACCATGCTGAGGCTTTTCCCCCATTCTCAGCAGGCTTTAAGAAGGGAAGAGGGGGGCTGTCATAGCCCATGGCAGCTTTGAATGGTGACATTTTTGTAGAAGCGTGCCATGAGTTGTTGTACGCAAACTCCGCCAATGGCAATAAATCTACCCAATTGTCTTGTTGGTAGTTAGAAAAACATCTCAGGTATTGCTCCAACGTCTGGTTTACCCTCTCCGTTTGCCCATCAGTTTCAGGGTGATAGGCAGTACTGAGAGCACGTTCAATACCCATTAGAGTCATTAGCTCAGACCATAACTTGGAAACAAACGGAACCCCCCTGTCGGAGATGATCTTGAGCGGTAACGTATGTAACTTGGCAATGTGTTGAAGAAATGCTTTGGCCAAGACTTTGGCTGTTGGCAAACTGGGGAATGGTATGAAGTGAGCTTGCTTAGAGAATAAATCCACTACCACCCAAATGACCGTCATATGTTTAGAGGGGGAAGATCAGTGATAAAGTCCATAGAGATTACTTCCCAGGGTCTGTTCGGGGTGGGTAGAGGCTGCAGGAGACCTGGAGGTTTTCCTGGTCTGGCTTTGCAACGATTGCACGTTGGACAGGACTGTATGTAGAGGGATAATTCCTGTTTCATTCGGGGCCACCAGAAGCTACGTTGCAGAAGTCTTAAGGATTTTACATATCCAAAGTGTCCCGCAGCTTTTGAGTCATGAACTGTCTGCAAAATTTGGGATCGGGTAGCTTCTGGAACAAACATTTTATTTCCCCTGTACCAGCAGCCATTTGGACCACAATTCACATCGTCTCTGGCTTGTAAATCATTAGTTTCCTGTGGGGTGATGTCAGATAAAAATTGCTTTTCCCAGGTTAATGTTTGGATGGGACTCATGGGTGTTTGTTTGGCTTTCCGGGTTACAACTGCACCAACCAACTGTTCCGGGGTGAACATAGACTCCCGTACTTCGACTCTCTTAGAAAAATGTTGGGGAAGGCGGGAGAGAGCGTCCGCCAGATGGTTGGCTTTCCCTGGGAAATGGTGAAGGGTAAATTGAAATTTGGAGAAAAACTCAGCCCACCTGAATTGTTTAGCATTTAGATTTCGAGGTTTTCGCAATACCTCAAGATTTTTGTGATCAGTCCAGATTTCAAAAGGTATTTGGGACCCCTCCAACCAGTGTCTCCATGTGATCAATGCTAAACGTATAGACGCAGCTTCCTTATCCCAAATGGGCCAAAATCTCTCTGTGTCATTAAATTTTCTTGACACATAAGCAAGGGGTTGTAGCTGTTTCTGAGCATTCTCTTGCAAAATCACCCCACCCATAGCAGTGTCCGATGCGTCTACTTGTACTACAAATTTTTTTGTCTCATCGGGGTGTGCTAGTATGGGCTCAGACGTGAACAACCGTTTTAGTTGTTCAAACGCTTGCTGACACTGCGGGGTCCAGTTCAAAGGGGCCCCTGGCACCGAAGCCTTAGATCCCTTCCCCTTAGTCTTTAGCAGTTCAGTGAGGGGAAGGGCTACTTGGGCAAAGTGTGGCAGGAATTGACGGTAAAAGTTGGCGAAGCCGAGGAAACTTTGGAGCTGTCGCCTGGTTTTGGGGGGCTCCCACATTAATACATCCTGGACCTTCTTTGGGTCCATCTCCAACCCCGCGGAGGATATGCGGTATCCCAAAAAGTCAATGCACTCTTGGTGAAATTCACATTTTGACAGTTTAACAAACAGTTTGTGTTCTAAGAGCTTTTCCAATACTTTTCGCATAAGGTTAGTGTGGGATGCCTGATCCGGGGTATAGACCAAGATATCATCTAAATAAACAACCACCCCCTTGAATAAATAGGGGTGTAACACTTCATTGATTAAGTTCATGAAGACCCCTGGTGCCCCTTGTAAACCGAAGGGCATCACCCGATATTCAAATTGCCCCAGCGGGGTATTAAATGCAGTCTTGTATTCATCCCCCTCTCTGATACGAACCCGAAAGTAGGCATCTCTTAAATCCAGTTTAGAAAACACTTTCCCTTTAGCCACCTCTGCCAGTAAGTCTTTGATGAGGGGCATTGGGTAGGCATTAGTTGCAGACACTGCGTTAAGTCCCCGGTAATCCGTGCAGAGTCTGAGCCCCCCATCCTTCTTTTTACAAAACAATACAGGTGCTGCAAAAGGGGATGACGCTGGTCTAATGAATCCACGGGCCAGATTTTTATCAATAAAACGGCGCAGTTCTTCCTTTTCACTTGGACTCATGGCATAAATTTTCCCTTTTGGTAATTTCTGGCCCGGAAGAATCTCAATTGCACAGTCAGAGTTGCGGTGGGGGGGTAATTCATCAGCTTCCTCCTCCTCAAAAACCCTGGTTATATACTGGTAATCCTCAGGGATGCGGTTAAGATCCTCCGTTGCTAAACAAGCTCGTGGAGGTTCATTGCATGGGGGATTTCCCACCCTGGGTCCCATTTGTGTTCTGTACATTTTGGGGAGATAAATTGTACCTCCCCTTCTTCCCATAGAATGTAAGGGTTATGTCCATGTAACCAGGGGCTACCCAACACTAAGGGAAACTGGGCTTGCGGAGCTATCACGAACGAGCGTAGCTCCCAGTGGTCACCAATGCCTATTCTTAAAGGAACAGTCTCAAATCGGCATGGTTCTTTCATTGGAGACCCATCCATCTGCGTGAAAGTTATTGGGTCTTTCAAGTGGACCACGGCTGCCTCCAACCCCATAACCATAGACGGGTTTATGAGATCCCTCCCGCACCCTGAGTCAATGAGGGCCCGGACCCGAATGTGGGTCATCATTGCGGGATTCATCACCAGAACAGTCACAAAGAAGAGAGAGGGGTAGTTGCTCACCAGTTTAGGCGCCTCAGGTGCTGGGTCCTGCTGTGTAGCGCCATTCACAAACAGGACCATTTCATTTCCCTGCATCTCACTCTCCTCCTCTAGCATCAAGGTATCCACTTGGTCGGGGCTAGCAAAAGAGCCCGCGTGTTGCGTGGTTTTGCTGTACCTTTCCTCGGGGTAGGGGTTGTCCACCTTCTGGGCTCTTCTTGTGGTAGAGCTCTATTGGGATCCCCTTTCGGGCAGGCGGCGGCGAAATGCCCTTTCTCCCCACACCGCAGGCAGAGCCCCTGTCGCATACGCTGATCCCTCATTCCACTTGGGGTGGATGTTGGTTTGGGTCTGGCCTGGCCTGCCGCAATACTCGGACGATTGTTACCCAAAGATAAATCCAGTTTCATCATACGTAAGCGACTTTCGGCCTTCTCGGCTTCCTCCATCCAACCCTGGAGGGTGCGGGGTTGCTGAGAGCTGAGGATATTATTGCGGACGTCTACGGCTAGTCCCATTCGATATTGTTGGGCCAACACCGCATCAGTCCAGTCCCGAATTTTCACGGCATGCCTTTGAAACTCCCTTGAGTACTCCCGCACTGAGAGTTTGCCTTGTCTGAATGTGCGAAGGAAGGCTTCAGCTTTTGGGCCGCCCCCGGATCCTCGAAACGGTTCCTCAAAGCCCACATGAAGTCATCTACATTCCCCAACTCCTCCGCCTCCAGATCATGAAGGGCTACATACCAGCTAGTAGCACTCCCCCGGAACCTGGATGCGATAAACTCCACCTGTTGTTCTTCGTCTGGGAATACATAGCCCCATCTTTGCACAAATTTTCCAACTTGCAATATGAAAAAGGACACAGTCTCTGGATCTCCATCAAATGTGATCTCAAGCATGTCCTTGGGGCGGATTACCGGGGGGGCCGGCGCCATGATCGGTACTGGGACCGGCTGCATGAGGGGTACTGGAGCAGGAGGTTGAGGCGGAGGCAAAACTGGCGGCTGGATAGGTCCTGGTTGCCCTGGCCCAGGTCCTGGTACTGGGACGACCACTGGAGGTGGGGCTGGTGCTGGCTGGCCCGGCCCCGGCCCTGGGGGAGCTGGTTGGCCCGGTCCTGGGCCCGGTGGTACTGGTTGGCCCGGCCCCGGGCCCGGAGGAGGAGGAGGTGGCCGTCCCGGTACCAACGGTGGTGCCGGGGCTGGTACCGGGGCCGGTGCCGGTCTAGGTTGTGTCAGCGGATGGGCTCGAATAGCTTGGTCCATCATCTGGGGTAGGGACTGCATTAGTTTACTCATATCCCTTACCAGCCGTCGGGTATCCTCTTGAATAGAATCCATGCGGGCATCAGTGTCTTGGCTGGACCCCGTTCTGGGAGATCCCCGAGACACCCGCCCTTGGGGAAGACCAAAACTACCTCTGGGATCCAAAAGGCTGTCCCGGCTCTGGCTTCCTGGCATAGTCCAGGTGGTCTGGGTAGTGTCCAACAAGTTCTTAGTCCAATCGCGTGATCTGCGATAAGTCACCCCTTTATCCCAGGGTGTTGGGACTCCTGGCACATAGGTTCGTGGAACCGCACCTCCCTGACTTGGTATCGGCCCGGCCGGGCTGTAGATCGGGAGTGTGTATGTAGCTCCAATTGTGCCAATCGATGGCGGGGTAGCCAACCCGGCTGCTGAATAGATAGTCGGTGTCGTCAACACTGTAGTTGTAGTCACTGGAACAACGGTGGTGGTCGGGATAGTGACCACTGGAGCTGCCACAGTAGTAACGGGAGCCGTGGCTCCTAACGCAGTAGTCACTGGAACGGCGCCCGTGGCTCCCGCAGTAGTGATCGCTGGAACTGCGCCGGAGGCTCCCGAAGTAGTAATCAACGGGACTGTGCCCGTGGCTCCCTTCCCTGCTCCGCTCATCGTGGTAGACGGCGGAAGCTGGCGGTGAGGGAATGATGGTGATTCCTGACAATTTCTGTCAGGTTTAAAATCAAGTAGATCCAGTCATTCTTGCACAAAGAAAGGTTTATTAGGATTATCTTGCTAAAACCCACAGTAGGAGGTCATTGTCAGGAATGGGGGGCAAAGCAGAGCAAGCTCAACTTATAGTGTGATGCAATGAAGCGCCTAGCGAATAAAACTTGAGCACTCGGCGGGAACTCCCGGCGGGAGAAATACTTCATGAGCGGGAGACTACTCCCCCCTCCCCTTGCCTTCCCAGGACTGGAAAATTCTCAGCTGAACAAGAATAGTCCAAAGCCTACATTCAAGGCCACCGTGATAAGGAAAAGCGGCAGGAAGAAGCTCCCACGTTTCTGTCTGCATAGCTACGCAAGCGCAAGCGGGGTAGGGAACATCAAACAATGGATTCAGTGAGAAACATCAAAGGCATCATTTTTTGACATTACCACCCTCCACTGAGAAAGTTTCCCATTTACACTCACTCTCTGTTTCCTATTTATAAGCCAGTTTTTGATCCACAAGAGGACTTGTCCTTTTATCCCACGACTATTGAGCTTACTTAGGAGCCTTTGATGAGGAACTGTATCAAAAGCTTTCCAGAAGTCAAGGTAAATAATATCTATTGGGCCCCCCTTGTCCACATGTTTGTTCACTCCCTCAAAAAACACAGGTTAGTGAGACAAGATCTTCCCTTAGAGAACCCATGCTGAGTCTCCCTCAATAGTTTTTAGTTGCTCCTCCAGTGAGCCACAGCCCCTACCTTAAAATGGACATTGCCTAAAGTAACATCGCACCAAACTAAAACACAGCCCGCATTTCACTCTTGACAGCAGAGCTTATACTATTTATTAGGAGAGGAGAAAGGTTGGAAGTGGTGATCCCCAGAAAAAAAACCCTTCCAGATTGAGAGTCAGTATGCGCAGCAGGGGTGCACAACTGAAAAAATTATGTGAGCTATACTGAATCCTGACTGGAGCTACATGGGCATGTCCAAGATACCACCTGGCTCCACTACATCCCATAAGTGATTTGGAGGCATCAGAAGCCTTCTTTAGCCTGAAAGGTTGTTAGGCACTGGGGAACTTTCTAGGACAAGCCAAACCTGTACAAAAGAGACAGGCTTCACTTGAACCAAAAGGGAACCAGGCTGCCGGCAATTAGTATCAAAAAGGTTTGAGAATAAAACAGCTGATGTTATAATGCCCCTGTGTAGATCTATGGTGCGGCCTCATTTGGAAAACTGTGTACAGTTCTGGTTACTGTACCTCAAAAAGGACACTGCAGAGCTGGAAAGAGTACAGTGGAGGACAACCAAGATGATTAGAGAATTAGAGCACCTTCCCTATAAGGAAAGGTTGAAGAGTCTGGGAGTTTTCAGTTTAGAAAAGAGATGACTAAAGGGGGACATGATAGAGGTTTATAAAATTATGCATAGGGTGGAGATAGTTGACAAATAGAATTTTTTCTGCCTTCCTCAAAATAGTAGAACTTGAGGGCATCCAGTGAAGCTGATGGGCAGTAGGTTCAGGATGGACAAAAGGAAATACTACTTTACACTGAGAGTGATTAAAACGTGGAATTTGGATGTAGTGATGGCTTCAGGAATAAACAGCTTTCAAAGAAGATTAGAAAAATTCATAGAAGATGTGTATCAATGGCTACTAGTTATGGTGACTGAGGGGAACCCCCACATTCAGAGGCACTAATCCTCTGAATCCCAGAGCCAGGAGGCAAAATCAAAGGAAGGCCTTGGCCTCTGTGCCTTTTCCTGGCCCTGCAGAAGAACTAGTTGGCCACTATGTGAGACAGGATGTTAGACTAAATGGACCATTGGTCTGATCCAGCAGGGCTCTTTTTACATTCTTAAGATGGCTAGGCTTGAATGAGAGGTGTCAACATGCTTCTGCATTCCTCAGTTTCCATCTCCTCGCTCTGGCACAGAATTGCAGTGTAGCACAGATCCCACTGAGGTCTGGCCATTGGTTTGTTGTTGATGATGAGAAATTGGATTTCTCCTCTTATATTGCCCAATGATTTCATCTCATGCATCTTGAACATAGGCTGCATCCATTCATCACTGGATACTTCCACTATTAGTACATTATAGCAATCACTGGCAACTGGATTTTCCTCTGCTGACAAGCCAGATCAGTTGTAAATGATCACTATAGTGCAGAAGCAGAATAGTTAATCTGTGTGCATAAAAGTACATTGCTGAAGTATACAAAAGAACATGTGTGATACTTACACATACAATAAAAAAATCAAGCCAACACCAGGCATCAGTGAAATACTTCTTGAAACCATAGGCCACCCATTTCAGAAGCATCTCCAGGAAGAAGACGTAGAAAAAAACCTTATCTGCATAGTCCAGTATGTTTTTTATGGATTTGTTATTCTTAAGGTCAATGTCTTCAAAAGTCTAGGATTTCAGAAATCAGATGCCATTCAGAATTCTGTAGTGAGATATTTTTCTAAAGTTCAATTTATTAATCCGGTTCCAGTCCTCAAGGGCTGAAGACATAGCAAAATCCATCCGTGAAACCATACATATTTTTCACAGGATTAATGAGGTTTTATTGTTAGGGGGGGGAAGGAACGGTGGGATTCAACATGAATGGTTCTAGTTGGTGGACGGAAAGAATTCAAATCAGGTTACAGTTCGCACTTGCTCCATAGACAGGATTATGCTAATTAGCCAAGTCTTTTTAACTTTGCAAACAGGAGGCGTAACATCGCACACCTGGAATTCAGTGGGCCAAGCAAAGGGGCTCCAGTGATTTCCTTTGGTGCTAACATACACAGGCCTCCCAGGTCATGTAACTTCTTGGAGTTGATGACGCCATGGACATGCAGTAATATGATGAATGCCAGATTAGTCTCTCCACCCAGCTGGGGAGAGCAGTGGAGCAGGGGTGCTCATCTATACAAGCTGGCATCTGGCACCACTAGCAGCAGAAGAGCCTGATTGGTATGTTATTTCCCCAGCTAGCTAAGTTGAAGACTCAGCTAATTAATATAATGCTGCCTGCAGAGCAAATGGGAAGAGAACCCAGACTTGATTGCCTCCTTCAGTGTCACAGAAAGGAGTATTTAAATTGTTCTTTCTTAAATGGTAGGGATCGAAAGAGTTACTTCAGGTTTACCCAGAAGCACTGGCATGTCAAGTGACATTTTCGATTCCCCCCCCCCTTTAAACAGCAGACACGAATAACCCCAAACCATACCAAAAATTGTTTCACAAGTGGCTTGCCATGAGGGACTGCTGTTCAGGAAACGTAAGCACAAACTATCCTTAAACATAGGGGATGAATTGCATAGTTCTTTGGATACTGGCCATTGTTCACAACCATTACTTATCCACCATTAAGCCTGGATGTATCCAAAGTATGATTAAATAATATCAAGAAACAGAAATAGACAAATGGAGAACCTGCAAGGACTGTGGGGGGGGGGTCACTTCATTTTCCTTGCATCACCTTCTCCATAACAGCTCCCAGCAACCCTCATATTCCCTTTCCCTGCTTCCTTCTCTCCTTTCCAATCACCAACCAACCTCTTTTTCTAATCTACTCCACTCAGTCTCTTTAGATTTTATTGATTGCCTTTATACGCTATCTTTCTCTTCTATGGGGATCTAAAGCAACTTCCATCATTCTCCCCTTCTCCATTTAATTCTCACAACAACAGTGTGAGGTAGAATAGGCTACAAAAGAGTGATTGGTCCAAGGTCACCCAGCAAGCTTCCAAGGCAAAGTGGAGATTTGAACCTAGATCTCCCACATCCTAGTCAATCATTCTAGCCACTATACCACACTGGCCTTCTGCCTTCCCTCCCCCAGCAGCCTCTCCCTGGAAAAAGTCTGGCCAAGATACAAACGTCATGCAGTACAACTTGCTCTGCTGAGTTATTTAGCTGCCTCTGCCAGGCCTAGTCGAGTTGCCCAAGTTATGTGGAGGCTGCTGCTGGGCTCAAACAAATTGTGTGGCATCAAGCTGTAGCTGCTGCCACCACACCTAGTTGAGATGCATAAATTGCATGGTAGTAAGTTTTCCACTAGTTGCTGCTGGCCCCGGCCCCGATGAGTCCTCTCATTAGAGCAGAGGCGGACTAGCTGGCCAAAAGAATCCTGGAAAGAGCCCTGTTCCCTCCCCTTTCTTTTACTGACAGGCTGGCAATATTGTTGTGGTTGCCTAGCAACCCCCACAATGGTCATTGAGACCTCAGAGGGTGTCCATTTCTTAAAGCTACAGTACCTATCATTTGGGAAGGGTTAAGAATTTTTTTCAGATTTTTTGGCAAACCTGCAGCTTTTCTAAGGTTTGTAGAAAGATCTAGCTTGTCTGTTCATAGCCAATCTCTGAATTTAAGTATTCACAGATCTAGCCATGTTGAGAATTAAGTATATTGATTATAATCTATCATGGTACCAAACAAATTCTTGCAATCAAAGAAGCAAAAGAAAATCAGAGTTGTCTACAAGCTACAAGAAAGTTATACTATTTTATTTTGGGAAGATATAATAGTGAACTTACCAGAGCACAGCTGCTCAGTAATATCATGAATATGATAAAATATTCAAACCAACTGTGTTTTATAATTTTGAAGCACGTTTTCCTAAACCTCCACCAAGTGCTACATGGAAATGTATCAGAGTTTACGACACAACACGGGAAGATCTTGATACAGCCTGAAGAAAAGAAACGTACAAGTTATCACTATTCTGAAATTTAAACAGGTAAATTTGTACCACCCAGTGACTTTTTAGGAGAAGAAGCATACTGTTTCTTTCATCTCCTAGAATATTCTGATGCTGTTCTTTGCAGGTGTATGGTATGAACTTATAGAGGACAGGAGAGGAGTTGCTTGTGAGAATAAACAGGACATAGTGCTTACACATGAGATGATCTGCTCTTTGAGAAGATAAACAGGTTGCTTACCTGTAACTGATGATCTTCGAGTGGTCATCTGTGCAGTCACACCTATGGGATCCAGTGTGCCTGCACTGATCTGAACAGTGTTGTACAAAGCTCACAACGGGATTTTCATGCCTCCACTCTGAGTCTGTGCAGGAACCACACTGCGCATGCCCAGGTGCACGGAGTGTGGACATCCTGCCAGTTCCTTCTGACCGCTGCCAACCAAAGCCATGTAAGAAAGAGTAACTGAGGATGACAGCAATGAGGAAGGATGGGCGGGTGGTGTGACTGCACAGATGACCACTCGAAGATCATCAGTTACAGGTGAGCAACCTGTTTATCTTCTTTGTGGTCTCTGTGCATCACACCTATGGGAGACTGAAAAGCAGTGGCTCACCTGGAGGTGGGTGCTGTCAAGCTCAGTGCACTGCAGAAGACAAGGCCAGGCAGCCCAGATCAACCTTATGTTGCGCATGAACGTATAGTGCGTAATGTTTAATGAACGTGGTTGGCGTGGACCATGTGGCAGCTCTACAGATAGAGGACAGCAATGCGCCCTTCAGGAAAGCTGCGGAGGTTGCCATCGATCTGCTAGAATGTGCCTTCAAGCATACAGGGAGGGGGCACTTTGCTAACAGCTAGCACAACTTTATTGTCCTGACAATCCACTTGGATAGGCATTGAGCCGAAATCCTCGACCCCAGTAAGGCGGTGGAGTATGAGAGGAACAGCATATTGTCCCTTCTAGTAGACCGAGTCCAGTTTAGATAGAAGAGGAGCACCCTCTTAACATCAAGGATATGAAGAAGATGTCATTCGTCCCCTTCAGGGCATGGAAAGAAATCAGGCAGGAAGTTTTCAGAGTTCAAATGAAATTCAGAGACTATTTTTGATAAAAAGAAGACATCTGGCACCAGACACACCCCATTTGGCAGAAAAACTAGGCACGGAGGATCATGGCATAGTGCCATCAGTTCACTAACCCTCCTGGCCGATGTAATTGCCACCAAGAACGCAGTCTTCCATGCTGCGTATTGTAGGTCACAAGTTGCCATAGGTTTGAACAGCTTCCTCATGAGGTGGCAGAGCACCAATGGTAAATCCCAGAACGGCATTGGAGCACTTACAAGCACATGAGCCCCCAAAGGAACTTCTTCAAGATGGAATGTGCAAAGACAGAGTAAACATCCAATCCATTGTGGTAAGCAGAAATGGCTGCCAAGTAGACTTTAATAGATGAGTGGCAAAGGCCCTGACCAGTGAGTGACAGGAGGAATTCAAGGATTTTGTCCAGACCCACTGACGCTGGTGAAACGGTTGAAGTCTGTAAGAAGGATAGGAACCTAAGCCACTTCCTCTGATAGGAAAGACAAGTGGATGTCTTTCTAGCATTGAGCAGAACATCTGAGACACGATCAGAGAAGATTATCGACTTACCTGCCAGGCTGTAAGTTTCAGGCTGTCTACGCTGACATAAAACAGCGTTCCATTCTCCGCAAGGAGGAGATCTGATACTCTGGGAAAGTGGTAGCACCTGCCTCTTGTGAGGCGAAGAAGAGTGGCGAACCACAGTTGCCTGGGCCACCATGGAACCACTTGGATACAGTCCAGCACGAGTCTGGCTAGTTTCTGAGGGGTGGAGGAGAAAACGTATACAGGAGTGTCTGTCCCCATGGGTAGAGAAGGCTGTCTCCTAGAGAGAGGGGGTCCGCTCCCCCCCCCCAAGTGCAGATGAAAGGGTACTTTGTGTTCTTTCTGGAGGTGAAGACATCTACCTCTGGACTGCCCTATTTCTGAAAGGAGGAGGATCCGGGCCCTGCGGGACCTAGTGCAGTTCCACAGGGCCTGCAAGATGGAGCTCTTCCGCCAGGCCTTTGAGGAGGAGCCGCCGCCGCTATCATTCCATCATTGAGAGCCTATCATCCATCTGCCTCATTATCTGGAGAGATAGATGCTGCCCGTGAGCTGGGATATACTACTCCTGGTGCCCATGCAATTAAGAAATTCGCCACCAATGTGGGATATCATGCATCGTGCATCTTGGTTTTATATGAATTTTACTGCTGTACTGAATTTTACTGTTGTATTGAATTTTTTACTGTATGTAATATTGTTTATTGTTTTTAGTTCTGAAACTCGGCTGGCCGTTTGTTAGCCGCCCTGAGCTACCGGATAGGGCAGGGTATAAATCTCAAAATAAATAAAGAGTGGGTGAAGGTAAATCCAGTTCAGCTCCCACTCGTGATGCTGAGTGAGACTTCTGTTGAGAAGGTCTGCCTGCACATTGCAGGTCCCCAGAATGTGAGTGGCCACAGGGAAGATGTTATTGCCTATCCACCATTCCCACAGGTCGATTGCCAAGCAGCAGAGGTTCTGGGACACAGACCCCCTTGACAGTTGACATAGCTGCAGCGCCGTAGTATTGTCCATCAGAACAGCTATGCAATGCCCCTGAAGAATGGTCTGGAAGGAGCTCAGTGCCAGTTTTATTGGCAGCAGTTTCCAGATAATTGATATGCTTGGTTGGATTGAGAGCATCCCACTGGTACCCGACACACAGGCCGTTGAGATGGGCTCCCCATCCCCACAGGGAGGTGTCAGTGGTAAGTGTGAGACACAGGCTCAGTGGGTAAAAAGGTGCACCCTGGGTTAGGTTGGATTCCATTGACCACCACAATAGGGAGTCTCGTACATTCAGTGGGGGTTGGAGATGGACGGATTGGCTCATTTGAAGTGGCTTGAAGCATTGCAAGAACCACATCTGCAGAGGCCTCATGTGAAGCTTGGTGAACGGAAGTACAGCCATGCTGGCCAACATGTGACCCAACAGACATTGGATTTGAAAAGCCGTGGGGCAGGCATTTGTTTGCATGTCCTTCATGAGAGATGACAGGGTTGCCGCCCTGTCAGCAGGGAGGTAAGCCATGCATGTCATAGAGTCCAGCACCGCACCAATGAACTTCACTCTCTATGTGGGTTGTAGGTGGGACTTCGGACCATTGACCTGTAGGCCCAGAGAGGATAGGATATGGAGCATCTGGGAAATGTGGTCCTCCAGGAGCATTGAGGAATCCACTACTAAGAGCCAATCATCTATGTAGGGAAAGATGATGATCCCCTGTAGACAAAGATAGGCCACCGCCACCACCATCATCTTGGTGAAGACTCTTGGCACCATGCAAAGGCCAGATGGAAGACACTTGTATTGGAAGTGGAAGTCTCCTATGGCAAATAGAAGATACTTTCGATGAGACGGATGGATATTGAGGTGAAAGTATGCATCCTGGAGGTCGATGGGCACCATCCAGAACCCCCGAGCCAGAAGAGGGAGGATTACTCGTAACGATGTCATTTTGAATTTGCAGTATTCCACAAAGACATTGAGGCCCCGTAGTCTAAGATTGGACGCAGGCCCCCGTCTCGTTTGGGAACAGCAAAGTAACGGGAGTAAAAACCTGACCCTTCATATGCCATCAGTACTCGTTCTATTGCATCTTTCGCCAAGAGGGAAGTGACCTCCTGGAGAAGGAGGGAGGAGGGAGGGATGGCCAGGAAAACAGGCAATATTGGAAAGTCCCCAAATTCTATTGAATAGCCATGGGTTAGTAGAGACAGAACCCATCGGTCCATAGTGATGACCCACCAGGCAGATAGGAATGGGCAAAGGCAGGTGGAGTCCCTGAAAGTAATCTGGGGCAAGTCAAAGACCCTGTTTGGGAGTATTTTGAGGTTTTGCCCTGGAATGTTGTTGCTATGAGCCATATCTGGATTTCGCACAGTATTGGTACTGTTGGTGTTGGCCTATGAGTGACTGATGAGGTCTCCAGGTATCCTCTGGGGACAGTTTATTATATGGCCATTTGGAGCCATAGTGGGACCAGGAACATTGGCAGTATGGCTTGGAGGGAGCAGAAACACCCAAGGATCTAGAGGCTTTTATGCTCTTGTCCATCTCCTGAAGAGCAGAATCAGCAGAGGAATGGAACAGCCCATCTCCGTTGAAGGGCAGATATTCTATGTGAGCCCTGGTATCAGGTGCCAAAGAGGTCGTGCACAGCCAGGAGTACCTACAAAGAGCGACTGCTGAAGACATAGTTTTGGAGAAAGTATCTAGTGAATGTTTAGAACCATGCCCTCTTTTTGCAGGGTCCGGGCTGTTTGACATGTGTCATCAGGAAGAGATGGCAAAATTTCTGTAAGTTGTTGCCATAACGCATACTGGTACCTACTCATGCATGCAATATAATTGGATGTTTTGATTCCCAGGGCACCTGCTGAGTAAAATCACCTCCCAAAGGCATCAAGCTTCTTGCTTTCCTTGTCAGAGGGAGTTGTGTGAGCACGTCTATTCCTGGAAGAAGAAGAGACGACCATGGAGTTAGGTTTTGGATGGACATGCAGAAAATCTGCTCCCTCCTCTTGCACTCGATACATGTGATCCAGCCTCCTGGTTGACACCAGTGCAGATGAGGGCTTCTCCCAGGGAACTTTCACAGAGTGAAGGAGGACCTCGACATTGGAAGGGAGATTGCTGTCGACGTGTCCATCTGGACCACATCATAAACCATGTCTGATATCAATGGTTGAGGTTGGATGATAGACAGACCCAATAAATGAGCCATTCTTTTGACGAGATCTCCATATGAAGACAAGTCCTTGGATGGGAGAATTGGGAGGTCTTCGGACACCTTATGTTTCTAGGAGGTATCTCCATGTGAAGTCTCACCCTCGGACTGGTCGACGTCGGAAGCGACGGGAGGGGTTTCGGAATGCGATGGAGATCTCTGGATAGGAATCGGCATTGTGTGAAGCTCCTTTGGAGTAACTGACGATGGTGGTGGAGGAGACTGTGGGAGACGAGGCAAGACTTGTCTCAGAGCAGAAGACTTTGGTGGTTTGGAGAGGGATGCGGAAGGGCTGGACGACGTGGAGAGTGGGGTAGGATCGAATGGTGGTCCCAGTCATCTGGCCTCCTAGGTGTTAGCCAGGGCATCGATGCCAATAGAGGGTAGGAGGAAAACCAGTACGGCATGTGATGACAATGATTCCACGAAGGGAGCATCGATGAGTGATGTCTGTATTAGAAAGGAGAGCCCAGACCTGAAGGTGGCTTGGGTGAATAATCTCTCCTGGGTGAACGGGATGAGTGGTGTCAATCAGGACGTCTCATTGACCTCAATCATGCGTGTGGACAGGAGAGTGGGATTGGTCATTGGGTTGGTATTGATGGTTGGGGTTGGAGTGGTCACTAGTCCAGGAGGAAGCTGATGGAGAGCTTTGGCCAACACTGGAAGCAGCCATGATCACATCATCTTTGGATACAGAAGCCGATACGGATGGAGAACGTTGTCTAAGCTTCATCTCCAATACCAGAAGGTTCAGCTGCCTGACTGGAGAGTCGAGAATTTCAATCAGGGGCACCGACTGTATATTCGGCCGTTCCAGTATGGACTAATGCATCGATAGGGAATGCGACTGCGGTATCATAGGCAGTGCAGAGCCCTTAGGGATTACCATGCTGCTCACCTTGTGAGACTTCTGTGGGTCCCCAGCGGACGACTTATGAGAGCCATGTCTCTCTGACTTATCTCTCTTCTGTTTCTTTGCCGGTGTCGAGGTAGAAGAGACAGATTTGGAAGAGCACTTCTTGGAGGGGGCTGGGCCCATATCAGAAGCAGATTTGACTGATTGAGGTGGTTTTGGCATCGAGGGAGTAGCTGTCGACCTCGGCATCAATGTGGAGGATTTCGGTGGGGGTTCAGTCGATACAGACAACTTAGGAGGGGGTTTGGTCGACATAGTTGACGATGGAGGGGCAAGGGCCGATTCCCAAAGGGCAACTTGCCGCTCTATTCTTGCACGTTTGAGAATTTTGCACAGAGAGCGCAACCCCCCTGACGGTGAGATTCACCCAAACAAAGTATACAGAGCATGTGTTTGTCCTGAGGAGGCAACTTACTCCCACACAAGACACACCTCTTAAAGCTCCCACACTTCTTATCCATAAACGAGTGCCTCAGATGTGGGGGGGTGGCGAAAGTCCAAAGTCCATGGAAAGTTCTCACCCTGCTGCCTCCTTGAACAGTTCTTGATGAAAAGTTCAAAAGTCTAAGGAAAATAGTTCAATGGATGAAAAAATGAAGAATTCCCGAATGGAGGAGAAAACAAACAGCACCGACCAATGAAAAAGCTATTAACAGCGCGGTGGTCAGAAGAGAACTGGTGGGATGTCCGTGCTCCACCCACCTGGGCATGCGCAGTAGGGGTTCCCGCGCAGACTCAGGGTGGAGGCACGAAAATCCCATTGTGAGCTTTGTACAACACCAATCAGATCAGCGCAGGTGCACTGGATCCCATAGGTGTGATGCACAGAGACCACGAAGAAGATCTGAAATGAAACACTGAACCTTTTAAAATCAAGCAGGTCTGATGCAGCCCATCATTGGGAGTTCCTTCTTGGGATTATTTTGTTATTTCTAAGCCACCCACCTCTTCTTTGGACAGTCACATTCTGTCTCAGTCCAGACACAACTACACAACGCACACTAACCTGCCTAGGTGAGCTTCAAAAAATATCAGTGTTAATTTTCGCATGTTTGCACATAATGATTTGGATCTGTGGGTAACTTCACGGACTGAAGGGATTTCCACCCATGGAGCATGACTTTCTCACCTCCCTGGGCGACAGAAGACCTCCAAGAACAGCAAGAGGGGAGAATAAGAATTGCCCCTCCTTCCATCCAAAGCAAACCTGAGGTGGATACAAGCCAATGTCTAGCTAGTCCCCAAGTTATTTGTGTTACTGTTCTTTGGGAAATCTTTTTTTTAACTTTTCCTTTGTCTTGCATTGCCTCTGCTAGGGATGGGCATGAACTGGGAAATGCAGTTCAGTTTATGGTTCGTGGCATGCCAAGTTCATGAACCCTCATGAACTTCTAGGTGCTGAACAAACTGGTTTGATTCGTGAGGTTTGTGACACAGTACAACACACAGCAGCCTAAAGACACCAAGCTCACAAAGGATCTCTGGCTAACTCTCCTCTAGCTGCTCTCCAAGTCTGATGAAAATTGGATGTATGGGGTCCAAGTTACAGTCCCCCAAAGAAGGTGCCCCCAGGAAATGCTTTCTGGGGAAATGATGTGTAGGTTCAGGAGGGTACATAATGGACCCTTTGCAAGCTAGAAACATGAATTTTGCAGGGGACCTCCCCCTGATGCTCTTCTACGTGCCCTCCAAGTTACGTACAGATTGAACTTAGGGGGTCTAAGTTATGGAGAAATATCAGGTGCAGGTTCAAAAGTCCAAGCTACACACACAAAATGCACAGGGAATCCGTTGCTTTGAAGTTCCATTTGGAAACTGTTGGTTTGAAGCTTGGTAAACATTTTGATTGAGCAGAGACAGTTTGTCTGGAAATGTATCCATTCATGAACCACCACAAACAGCTTGAAAGTTCATGCCAGTTGACCTGCCACGAACGTCCTTTTGTGAACCATGAACTGGCCAAAATTCATCACAAACTTTGGTTTGTGGGCCGATTTGTGCTCATCCCTAGTCCCTGCACTGCTGCTAGTTCCTTTTCAGTACACATATACATATAACTAAAGTGCAAGAGATATAACAAAGGAAATCAGGTTTCAAACAGCAGTCAGCATGCCTACCAAGGAGCAGAACTATCCTCAAGCTAGCCCCCTTACCTACAATTTCAAGTGGAAAGCTTGAGGGGACAAGATTCCTTGCAATTCCTTGTGTTCTCAAAGAGAATCATCATTTGGGATGTTAAGTCCCCTAATCAAGGACCACATGCATATTACACAAGCAGTTATAGGTATGTCCTGAAACACAGCCTAAGAAAAATACACCTGGTATATGATGACTCATTGTGATATAATAAATTCTGCAATTGGATTTTACTCTAGTAAAAGGTAAAGGTAAAGGTTCCCTTGCTCGAAAGCCAGTCGAGTCCGACTCTAGGGTTGCGGTGCTCATCTCCGTTTCAAAGCCGAAGAGCCAGCGCTGTCCGAAGACGTTTCCGTGGTCATGTGGCCGGCATGACTAAACACCAAGGTGCACGGAACGCTGTTACCTTCCCACCGAAGTGGTCCCTATTTATCTACTTGCAATTTCTTGCTTTCGAACTGCTAGGTTGGCAGGAGCTGGAGCTAGAGACAGGAGCTCACCCCGTCATGCGGCACCCGGGTCTCGAACTGCTGAACTACTGACCTTCCACAGCCTGCAGTTCAGCGTCTTAACCACTTGAGCCACCGCAGCTCCTGTTTACTCTAGTAGCTGTTATTAAATGTTAACAGAGCTTCTCTTGCAGAAAAACTTTCAGCAAACTGACCCCTTTAGTAAGATAGATTCAGGTGTGTAGCTGTGTTGGTCTGAAGCAGCAGAACAAAGTCTGAGTCCGGTAGTACCTTTAAGATCAACAAAGTTTTATTCTGGGTAGAAGCTTTTGTGTGCATGCACACTTCTTCAGATACATACCAGAGAAAACAAACACATTTGTGTTCCATTAGAGTATCTGAAGAAGTGTGCGTGCACACAAAAGCTTCCCCCCAGAATAAACCTTCGTTGGACTTAAAGGTGCCACCGGACTCAGACTTTGTTCTGCCACTTCAGTAACAGTTATGGATTAACTGTAAGGGATGGTGAGCCAGTTGATGAGGAGTCATCCCCATCATTAAAAGTATTTTATTTGGCCTCTGGCAGCATTATGAGATTTGAATTTAGATATGGTAAAGAGTTTATCCAAAATGTCAGTCATAAGAAAGAAAGAAAAATACTAAAAGAAACAAAACAATTCACACTTTAGTATTACAGCTTTTAACTTTGTATGTTACAGATAACTGTACATATTTATCTCTAACATTATATACACAATCACTCACTGATAGCATCAGTTTTATTATGCACGAGGAGGTCGGTTTAAACCACAAAATGTGTCCCTAGTCTCAGGAGCACTCCCTGGTGAACAGAAGAGTCCCCAGATGCTGCTGGCCATCTCTAGTTCATGCCATGGCTGGCCAGTCCACAAGATAGATGCCACATGTTTCACAAGCACTATGGGGCGGTAGCACTCCTGGACAGTGGGGCCTGGTTACATAGCACAGTCTTCAGCTGGCACTCCTGCCTGGCTCTTTGGTATGTAATGTAGCAGGCACAAGAGCAGCACTCTCATTCTTGCTAAAAAATTGAACATCTCTGGTAGATACATAAATTCTGTACCAAGAAAAGCCAGTCTTTTACCTTTTGGAAAGCAGTCTTCAGGCTCCTTGTGCATTTGAGATAAAAGGCAGGGAATAGGGGTTTGATCTAGTGTGCTGGCCTCAGAACCACTGGTGTCAATATCAGACCTCTGGACATGAAAACAAAAGAAGAAATGGCAGTATCCTCTTACTTACTTGCCCACTTACAATTCAGTCCTCTGGTAAATACGATTTATTATTGGATATATCACATGTTCATACACTTTAAACATACCAATACACATCCATTTTTCTTTTTTCCTCTCTCCCCCCCAACAAGGCTTCCCGCACTGCTCCAACCCCCTTAATGTCTCTCTTATTCTATTACAATTACTTCTAAACTTATTTTTTCTTACTAACGGTAACAATTCAAAAGTCTAATTCTCTTTCATTTTCTTCTTAATAGCTATCAAAACAAATCAAACCACGTTTAATATCCCAATTTTTCAACAAGTATTCTTGAAAGTCTTTCCAGTCTTCAAAGAAAGTTTCATCTTCTTCGTTGTTTAGCTTTCTTGTTAATTTGTCCATTTCTGCCATAAACAACGTCTTTTTAATCCATTCCCATGTTTCAGGTACTTTATCTTGTTTCCAGCATTGAGCAAAAGTCAGTCTAGCTGCTGTAATCAAGTACCATAGTAGAGTTCTCTTGGCTACATTTATTTCTTCCATTTTAAGACCTAACAATAACATCTGTGGGTCTTTCTTAAAGGTACATTTCACAACTTTTTGTATCTCATTGTGGATCTCAGTCCAATACTTTACTGCTTTATCACATGTCCACCACATATGGTAAAAAGACCCTTCATGTTTCTTACATTTCCAACATTTGTTAGACATACTTTCATTTATAATAGCAATTTTTTTAGGCGTCATATACCATCTATACATCATTTTATAACAATTCTCTTTAACATTTACACAAGTTGAAATTTTCATTGACTTTTTCCACAAATATTCCCAAGATGTCATTAATATCTCATTATTAACATTTACAGCCCATTTTATCATTTGCTCTTTTACAGTTTCATCTTCCGTATACCATTTCAATAAAACCTTGTACAATTTAGAAATCATTTTTCCCCCTTTCTCAAGCCATACAGTTTCAATTTCAGTATTAATTTCCCTAAAACCATGTTCTCTTTTATCGGTCTTAAATAAGTCATAAATCTGTCTATATTTCAACCAGTCATATTCAAATTCAACATCAAATCTATCTTTTAACACAAAGTTTTTCCCTTCTAATTTTAAAAGATTTTTGTAAGGTAGCCAATCTAACCCTTGATTTCTTGAATATGGGTTAATCACTTCTGCTGGTACTATCCAAAGCGGTCTTTCTTCTGAGAAGAATTTTCTATATCTCATCCATGTCTCGAACAGTGATTGTCTTACAAAGTGGTGTTTGAAGAATTTGTCCATTTTTACTTTTTCATACCATAAATATGCATGCCATCCAAATTTGTTATCATGCCCTTCTAAAGCCAATAACTTCTTATTCTCAAGATTAATCCACTGTTCCAGCCATGTTAAACAGACGGCATCATAATACAGTCTTAAATTTGGTAGTTGTAGGCCTCCTCTCTCTCTTGCGTCACATAAAATTTTCATTTTAATCCTTGGCTTTCTTCCTGCCCATACAAATTTGGATAACTCTTTCTGCCACGAATCCAGTACTTTCCTTTGTTTTAGTATTGGAATGGTCTGAAATAAAAACATCAAACGCGGTAAGATATTCATTTTTATAGTTGCGATTCTTCCCATCAATGATAAATTCAAAGTGTCCCATTTCTTCATGTCTTGTTGAATCCTGTGCCACACCTTTTCATAATTGTTTTTAAACAAGTCAATATTTTTCATGGTTAATTCAATTCCTAGATATTTAGTCTTTGTGACTACTTCACATTGAATTTTCTCTTGAAGTTCTGTTTGTCTTTGCTTCGTCATATTTTTGCACATCACCTTAGTTTTATTTTTATTAACATAAAAACCCGCAACTGAACCAAATTCTTCAATTTTCTCCATGAAATGTGGTATTTTCTCAATAGGATCCTGAATCATAAACATTACGTCATCTGCAAATGCCCTGTATTTATATTCAAATCCTTTTGTTGTAAGTCCTTCAATACTCTTATCTTTTCTTATCGCTGTCAATAATATTTCCAATATCCAAATAAACAGCAACGGGGATAGCGGGCAGCCTTGACGTGTTCCCTTTTGGACTTGGAAGAAATCTGTCCTTTCTTTATTTATATTCAAAGCCGCTTTTTGTTCTGAATATATTGCCACAATCATGTTTAGAAAAGACTGTCCAATATCCATTTTTTCAATAACTTGCAGCATAAACTCCCAATTTAAATTGTCAAAAGCTTTTTCCGCATCTAGGAAGAGGAATCCAACTTCTTTTTCTGGATGTTTGTCATAATATTCAATTGCGTCAATCACCACTCTTAAATTGTCTCTGATTTGTCTATTTGGTAAAAATCCAGCTTGTTCTTCCACTATAGTATCTTTCAAATATTTTTTCAGTCTCTCCGAAATTATTTTTGCAAATAATTTGTAATCATTATTTAATAGCGATATTGGTCTATAATTCTTTACTTGAGTTAAATCCAAACCTTCTTTAGGTATCAATGAAATATTTGCTTCTTTCCATGAATCTGGGATCCGTTTAGTCTTTCTTATCTCATTCGACAGAAGTACTAAAATGGGGGTTAGCTCCTCTTTAAATTTCTTATAAAACTTTGCTGTAAAGCCGTCTGGACCTGGAGCTTTGCCCAACTTTGCATCTTCTATCGCCATTGTCACTTCTTCTTTCGTTACTAAACCATTTAATGATTCCTTAATTTGTTTTCCCAGTTCTGGAACTTCGATAGTCTCCAAATATTTCTTAATTCTCTGTTGATCAATTCCTTTCTTTTAAATAATTTGGCGTAGTATTTGAAAAAAGCTCTTTTTATGCCATTCAAGTTCATAACATCCTTCCCATCTTCAATAATCTTAGATATAAAATTCCTTTCTTTTCTATTTTTCAGTTGCCACGTTAGAAATTTTCCTGGCTTATTTGCACCCTCAAATGCTTTTTGCTGTAATTTCTTCAAATTCCAATATAGTTCTCTGTTTAATAAAACATTCAATTGATCTTGCAGAAAGTGGATCTCTTTAATAATCTTTTTCTTCCCTGGTCTTTTCTTTAATTCCTTTTCTTTTTGTCGAATTTTTTCATAGAGATCATTCTGTTGTTGCATCTTTTGCTTTTTATCCTTAGAGTTCAGGGAGATGAGCATGCCTCTCATTACCGCTTTGTATGCATCCCATACAACTTGTATATCCGTACCTTTATTTAAATTCAGCTCAAAAAAACTTTTCGTTTCTTTTTTAAGGTTTCATTAATTAATTTTTGATCCAATAAGTCCTCATTAATTCTCCAATATAATTGTTTGGATTTTTCTTTAGATATCCAGAGTAAGGGATTATGATCAGAGTTAGTTTTCGGTAAAATTTGTATTTTATAAGTTTTTTGCGCCATCTCCTCTGACATCCAAATCATGTCAATTCGAGAAAAGGAATTATGTCTATTAGAATAAAACGTATAATCCTTAGTCTTGGGATTCCACTTCCTCCAAACGTCTTCCAGTTTCTCTTGCTTCATCAGTTGAAAGAAATTTTTTGGCAGCTTTCCAATCGTCTCTCCACTTACTTTGGATTTTCTGTCCAATATATTATTCACTGTACCATTAAAATCTCCAGCAAGGACTATTTGATCATAATTTAAACAATCCAACTCTTTAGTCAAGTCATTAAAGAAAGTCTCTTTTGCACCATTGGGTGCATATATATTTACAAGCAATGTCTTTTTTCTGTTCATCAGTATTTCCACGCCAACATACCTTCCTTCTTTGTCTGAGAAGATTTGTTTAGGATCCAATTCTTTTGAAATATAAATCACTGTTCCTTTTTTTCTTATTAATTGCTGAAGAATGAAATTCTTCTCCCAATTTTTTATTGATCAAGTATTTGTTGTCTTGTTTTCTAATATGTGTTTCTTGTAAACAAATTATGTTGCATTTTTGTTTCTCTAGCCAATGATTCACTAATCTTCTTTTGCTTGGTGAATTTAGTCCATTTACGTTCCAAGATAAAAATTTGTAATCCATAATTGTGTTGAATTAAATATCTTTAAAATCATCGAAATTGTTCTCTTTGAATCTATACAGATCTCCTTCTGTTTTGAGAGTAGATCTCACCGAATTGTATACAAATGAAAGTCCATATGGAATCTCCCATCTGAACCTGATATTCATTTCTTTTAATCTGTCTGTTAGTTTCTTAAATTTCTTTCTGTCTTGTAGGATCGATCTCGGAATTTCTCTCAAAATTATTATTTTTTTTCCATTAATTTCCAACGGTTGTGTAAATTGCTTCTTGAAAACGTCTTCCTTCATTTTTGTTGTCACAAATTGAACAATCACATCTCTGGGTAATTGCTTTCTCTTGGCATAAGCTGAGTTTACTCTGTAAATCAAGTCAAAGTCTGGGTCCAAATCTCCAACATCTTCCCCTATATAAGTTGTCAATGTGTTAATTACTAGAGCCCGTAGATCCTGATCTTCCTCCTCTTCTATCCCTCTCAGTCTCAAATGATTCTGAGTAGCCCTATATTCCATCATGGACTCCAGTCTTGTATTTTCTGACAGGGTTTTTTAACCTTCTGCTCCATTTCTTCAGATTTTGTCACCAGACTTTTAACCTCTTTTTTAACTTCTTCTGTATCTTTTTTAATCCCTGATACTTCTGTTAGTACCAGTTCTTTCAATTCTTCCATATTTTTTTTCTGTACTTGGACTTGGACTTGTTCTATTTGCTCCAGTTGTATTTGCAGCTGTTGTTGCAACTGTTGTTGCAGCTGTGATTCTATTTGCTTTCCAAGATTCTGCACCACTTCGGGCATCCGTTTTTCCATCGCTTCCATAGCCGCTTGCCACTCTTTTTTTTCCTTTGCAGTCATTCTTGGACTGGGTGATGAGGCAGCTCTAGGTCTTGACCTCAAATCCGTCTTGGAAGCGACTTCAGTACTAATCAATCTTTATATTAGCAATCTCCAAGCCAAATCGCCACCTTTATAACTCGTTTCAGCGCTTATTCGGCTTAAAATAACTTTTAAAGTTTAGTCCTCCTCAAAATGTCGGGCGCAACTTCTCTATGATTTTTGGGCTAGAGTAGGCTCCTTCCAGACTTCCTGTTTATCTGTCCGTCTTTGTAATCCAACTTCCGGTAAAGGTGGTGTCACACACTCAAACGACCGTCTATTTCCGGCACAGCAACCTCTGAAACGTCCACTCTAGCCTACTTCCTGTATCGTAGAATCACAGTTAGTTTCGTTTCTGCTACGTAAAGTTTAGACTTGGCTGACCACAGGAATGCAAAACAAAGTCACTTTTCAGCCGTTTTCTCTAAAGGAAAGCTTTCGTTTTACTTTTAAATCAAGCGGAATAGTTCATTAAAGGTTTCTATGCTTATCCATGCATTTCAATTTCGCGTTCTTCTTTAAACCGGTAAGCGCTTATTCGTTTGTTACCTTACTTGTAATCCCGGGGTTTCGCGGTGCTTCTTCTATAATCGATGTTGAACTTGATGTTAAAGAGATCGGTAGATGACGAATTTAAGCTGAATTCTCAGCCCCGCTGGTATCTGTAGTGCTGATTTGCAACTGCCCTCTTCACGGAAGGAGATCAAAGTGTAAACAAGCTTCCTCCGAAGCTTATCCACACCGATCTCAACTCCCCCTCAGGCTTGGCTGCTTGCTTGCCACCCCCCGTCTGGGGAGTGCTGCGCTGGGCCAGATGAAGCCCAGACTGTCGTCAGATACCGCAGTACACCCTGCACAACTCGCAAAGTGTGTCAATTCGCCATTTTACTCCGACCGGAAGCCCACTTACAATTCAGTCCTAAGCAGAGTTATACCCTCATAAATCCACGATAAGTCCACTGAAGTCAAGGGCTTTAGAAGGGTGTAGTTCTCCTTAGGACTTCACTGTAACACAGTCAGGGGTCTTTTCGTAGAAAAAGAGCTGCAGGAGCTCATTAGCATATGGTATGCTAATGAGCTACTAGGCTATTAGCATATGCCACACCCCCTGACATCACCAGAAGTGATGTCAGAAAGGGAAGCAAAAGGGAGGAGGCATCTTCAAAAGCCTCCCCTTCCCTTCCCCAGCTGGCCTGGGTGGGGGAGCAAAGGAGAAGGGGTTTAAAGTTTAAACCCCTTCTCACTAGAGTTGGGCCACAGAAGGAGGAAAGAGGGAAGGAAAGAGAGAGAGAGAGAGAAGGAAGAGAAAGAGAAGGAAGAAGGAGGGAAAGAAGAGAAGGAAGAAGGAGGCAGGGAAAGGAAAAAGAAAGAGAAGAAGGGGAAAGAAAGAGAGAAGGAAGACAGGGGAAAGGAGAGAGAGAAGGAAAGGTGGGAATGAAAGAAATTCGGCGGCAATTCAGCCCGTTATATCTTATGGGCCATTGAAGTCAATGGTGAAAACATAGCGTATATTCTGGGGGCTGGAGGGGAAGAGGTTTGAGGGAGAGGCTCCAAACTCACAGGGTAGCTGTTGGAGCCTCTCCCCAAGATACCCACCAAGTTTCAAGAACATTGGACCAGGGGTCCAATTCTATGGGCCCCCAAACAGGTTGCCCCCATTCCCTCCATTGTTCTCTATGGTGCGAAAAAACTTTGTTTCCCACAGAGCTGTTAGTAGCTCTGGGGGGGGAGGGGGTTTGAGGGAGAGGCTCCAAATTTTCAGGGTAGCTTCGGGAGCCTCTCCCCACATACACCCCCATGTCTCAAAGCAATTGGACCAATGTGCCTAATTCTGTGGGCACCCAAACAGGTTACCCCCATTACCTCCATTGTTTCCAATGGGGAAACCCGCCAGCAGCACTTAAGGCAGGCAAGCAAGCAGCACCAGCAGTCAGACTCTCCCAGAGAATCTCAGGAAAAGTGAACTGTATTGGGAGGTGCTTGTTTGCCATGAGAACAAGTGGCACACTCCAGAACAAGTGGCACTGTGGCAGTGCAAGTATGCCACAGTGCCACATAGAAACCCCAAAAGACCAAAAGGAACATCATTTATACATGTATAAATTGATGGTGCAACCTCATTGGACCACTCACACCACACACACCTCAAAAAGAATATTTATAGCACTGGGAAAAATGCAGTTCTGACTTGTTATGGGAACTATGATGGCAAAGGAAAATATACATATATACCTCTATCATTAAAGTGTAATTAACAGACTGTAGGAGTGCAAAAACATTACTGAGCAAGCAATAAAGCTGTTAAAACATTTTTGTTTACTTTACCTTGGGGATGTCCAAAGACAAAGTACTGGCAGCTTCAGAAAACTGAGAAGACTGATTTCTTGCTCTCCTGTATTGTTCTCTCCTGTGTCGTAGCTGGCTCCCCCAGAAAAAAAAAGTTTCCAAAAAATAATTAATTTTCTATGATGCAATGTTTTGTTCCTAAACTTTGCATACAGAGCATTCAATAAGCTAATAATTCTCAAGCCTGCCTTTTAGAAAAGGAAACTGAATAGGGAAGGAAATTGGATTTCCCCATATGGTAAAAGTAAAAAATAAAAATAAAAACAAGACACCCTCAAATATTTAGCAGCGGTAAACCAGCAGTCATTATGTAGACATAATGTAATGGGAATTCATGCTGTTTCCTTACGGTTGGTGTACCCTTTTGATTACTAAAATATTCTGTGCTGTAACATAACCAACTAAGCGGTGTCCTGTTGGATCAGATCAATGGTCTGTCTACTTCAACAGCCTGTTTGCAACAGTGGTAACCAGATGTCTCCAGATGCTCAGAAACAGTACATGAACATGATGCCCTTCTCCTATTGTTTGTTCAAGGCAGTGGTCCCCAACCTTTTTTTAAAAAATTTTTAACCGTTTTATTAAGTTGAACAATTACATGCACGTATTACAAGCTTTTGAAATAATGGTTATAACAAAACGTTTAACTCGAATCAACAATGAATATACAGAAAACTGGATTGGTATATTGCCAAGCTTACACCTTCATAAAAGTATTATTAACACACCAACTTATTATCAAACAGCAGTATACCACCGAAAAATAAATGAGGCATGTATAACATGTAACTTAATTGAGTAAATAAATAAATATAAAGTAAATAGATAGATAAAAGCAAATAACACACACACACACACACACATATATATATACGCATATACACAGATGTATAAACAAATATACATAAAAAACACCCTATATTAATAGTAATAATCACAAACCAAGGACTGAAATATCAAATCCATTTATGAAATTGGGACCATTCAGAAGAGATATATTGCTGTTGAGATAGGTATTCAAGAATTGGATACCATTCTCCTGTAAACAGATTTTGGTTTGAGTATGAAGACATATAATTTAGTTTGTTTGTGGCTACATCCATAAAATAGTGGTTCCAAAATTTCCGGAACCATGCTTCCACATTTGGTGCTTTGACATCTTTCCAATAAGATGCGATAGCAGTTTTAGCAGAGTCCAACATAACTTCAATAGTAGCTCTGTGTGGTCTAGCAATTAATTCTTGAGGCCAAGCATTTAAGAATAAAATCTCCGACTTGAATGGAATTTGTAGTGATGTAATAGCTTGAATGATATTAAGTACCTCCATCCAAAATGGGTTGATCTTTACACAGCGCCACCAGCAGTAGGCAAAATCACCGATTAGGTGGCATCCTTTCCAACACTGAGGGGATTTCAGAGGTGATATATAAGAGAGTTTATGGGGTGTCGCATACCATCTAGCCAATACCTTCAAATTTTGAAAACGTACTGCTATGTTTTTAGTAGTGAAACTAGAAGAATTCCAAAACTTATTCCAAAGTTCTTCAGTGAGAGGTTCTGTACAGTCTCTTTGCCAAGCAGCTTGATAAGGCAAAGACATAGTACATGAGTTTTTGAGTAATAATGAATAAATCTTTGAGATCAGGCCTCTATTTTGACTATCAAAATCACTTATTCATATTTCCATATCTGTCTGTGGCTGGGATAGCAAAGTAGTTATATTAAGTTGGTTAAGTAAATGATAAATTTGCAAGTAAAAAAACCAGGGTATGGGTTTTCCTAATGCTTGGTCTAGCTCTCCCTTTCTCCGAATGCCTTGTTTTGTAGCAACGTCCAGAATGCGAGACGATTTTTTGTGTCTCCAAATTTTAACTAAATTAAGATCAGTGCCAGGCAAAAACCATTTTTGATTTAGAAATGTAGAATATCTTGATATCTTAGGTAGTACAGTTTTAGTATGTTTCTTCCAGCATTGGATAGGCATATATATTAGATCTATGGAGTTTACTGTTTTGGAGGAAGGGGTTTCCGGGGCCCAAATTATATCCTCTAAAGAGCTTGGATATATCAGGTCATCGCAGATCCCTACCCATAAGGGTTACGTAGAAGAACGTAACATCTTAATTGTAATAGACAACAATATTTCCCTTTTGTATATAACCAGATCTGGTAAGGCAAACCCACCAAGCGATCTGGGTCTCCGTAGGACAGAAAAACCTATTCTAGGTTGTTTCTTGTCCCATAAAAATTTAGACAAAGTAGATTGCCAGCATTTCAGTAACGAAGGAGGAATAGCGAGAGGAATTGTCCGAAATGGAAAGATGAATTTAGGCAATATGAAGGACTTAATAAGATTGAATTTCTCAATCCAGTTTAGGTTTAGTTTACTCCAATTAAATAAGGTTTTGGACAGCTCAGTATGCATGTCATAGTGATTGACTGACAACAACTCAGAGTGATGGAGGGGAATCTTAATGCCAAGATATGTTAATGAGGTAGAAACCCAGTGAAATTTAAAAGACTTTTTAATATACTCTTCGTCCTCCTTTGAGAGATTTATTGGTAGTAGCTGTGATTTATTGGCATTAATCCTCAAACCAGAAAAGGAGGTCCCCAACCTTTTTGAGCCTGTGGGCATCTTTGGGATTCTGCCAGTGCAGTGGGCACAACTACAACATAGCTACCACAGGAGGTGGAGCCAACCACAAAATGGCTGCCATGGCTTACATTCAGTCACACAGTGAAGACCCTTGCGCTGTGGGGGCACCTGCTGCCAAATAAATGCTCTTAAAAATCTCCACAGCCAATCAGATCTCCTGTTGCCAATTAGAAACCTTTCAGAGCAAAAGCCCTACCTGGCAGCACCCACTTTCAAAAAGCACTTGGTAGGCATCAGGAATGCTGTCAGTGCACTCCATGGCAGCCTCGGGCACTATGTTGGGGACCCTGGTTCATAGCATCTGCTATTCAGAGATTCAGTCTTCTGTTACCATGGCTAACACTAGGTGCACTGGGTGATTCATTCTCTGTATAGCCTACCTCACAGCGTTGTTGTGAAAGTAAAATCAAGGAGGGGGAAATCCTGTATGCTGCACTGATTTCCTTGGCAAAACAGTGGGATAAAAATGTGATGGATCTAAGATGTGTGAAAGGATATTACTAAATTCCATGTTTCCCCACTGCTGATAGACCTATCCTCCATGAATTCATAATCCTGTAGAAAAACCATCTAAGCTAGTGGCAACCATCTCTAATAGTTTCTGATATTCTCTACTATGGAACCTGATCTATTAAAATATTCCTGACATTTTTGGATAAGCTGTGCCAAATCGCCAAGTGTGCCAAATTGCACATGAAAGCTCACACCTTGAATAAACCTTAGTTGGTCTTAAAGGTGCCACTGGACTCTAACTTTGTTCTACTACTTCAAACCAGCAGAGCTGCCCACCTTGAATTCAGTTCAGTGTCTTCTCTCTCAGCTTCTTGACAATGGATTCTAGGCACTGTTCAAGAGTGGAGATGGCTGCTTCTAGATACTTGTTCAAAACATATGAAGGTGGATGCCATCAGATGACACACAACTCCAAGCTATGGACAATCTTTATTAGAGATCCTGCATAAATATTATCAGTGACAGCACAGATCGCTGTAGAACACTGCTGGACAATTATTTTATGCAGTGGACTTTAGTTCTCAGTTCTCAAATAAAGGCTCCTAAACAAGAGTACCTATATTAGCATTCTAGCAGATTTTTAAAAGTCTTGGCTTCATACCTGGTCCCTGTAATCCACTTCTGTGACTGTACAGTCTTCCTCATCACTTAAAAACTCTTCTTCAGCAAGAGGGACACAGATACATTTATTAGAGTTTGGCATAAAATCCTCTTCTTTCCCATCTGTTGTTGGCTTATCCCAATATTTGAAGGTCTCGTTGTTGACACAGTTCTCTGGGATCTCTTTCATCTCAGTGGCACACTTCTTCTGGCTTGCTTTATGGATACTAATAGTCACATTCTTATTCTGTTTCCTTGCTATCTTCGGCTTTTGCGTGAGTCCCTTGCAACACGGATCCCACAGCCAGTGTTTGACACATTGCAACCTACTACGAATATGAGCAAAGGCCAACTGAAGGTTAGGATTGCTTGCCTCAGTTTCCAGAGTACTGCTACTGAAGGAACTCAGCAGCAAAGCAATAAAGAGGTTGAGGACCTGAGTGAAAAGAAGAAGTTTTGAAAGTGAGGAAATGAGGCATTTGTAAAGTAGTATATTTAAACTTTCTTTGGTGTAGTGGTTAAGTGTATGGACTGTAATCTGGGAGAACCGGGTTTGATTCCCCACTCCTCCACTTGCACCTGCTGGATGACCTTAGGCAAACCATAGTGTTTCTTGAAAAACAGCAGTTTCTGTCAGAGCTCTCTCAGCCTCACCTACCTCACAGGGTGTCTGTTGTGGGGAGGGGAAGGGAAAGGAGTTTGTAAGCCGCTCTGAGACTCCGAGTGAAGGGCAGCATATAAATCTAATCTTCTCCTCCTCTTCTTCTTCTTTCAGGTTCAGTGCCAAGAAAGCATTTTCTTTATACACTACAGCGTGCAGCATTTATTTTTAATTAATTTAACTAAAAGGTAATTATGGAGAAATTCTATTAAACTTAAAAAATATTGATGGTGTGCACAATAAGAATGCTTGCTTGGCTCTACATTTACTGTCTTTGAATTGCGAATGCAAGTGTAATAGTGTTATTGACTGCTCTAAGCACTGGTTTAAAAAAGCAGGATATACTGAAGGCCCTGGTTTCTTGTAAGTACTTTGAGGTACTGCAGTTCTGGGGAATTCTGCATTAGTGACAAAGTTGTATGCTTTAGGCAGTGTTCCCTCTAAGCTCCGCTAGGGGTTTCTGGTGCACAACATTTTAACTAGCTGCTCAGACAATTCAGCTTCTAGCTCAGGAGCATTTTCCCCTTCTTTGGATGGGGGCACCACATTATGGAGCCCACAGAATTGGACCCTCTGGTCCAATCTTTTTGAAACTCAGGTGGTTTTCTTGAGAGGCACCAGCAGCTCTGCTGCAAATTTGGTGCCACTACCTCAAAAAACAGGCCCCCCAAACCCGATGCCCCTAGATCAATTCTCCATTATGGCCTATGGGGCCCATTGACTATGATGGTCCCCATAGGCTATAATGGAGCTGGGGGGGGAAACAGGTTTAATTTTTTTTTTGCACACCACTATCATGCTTTTCAGTATGATTTGTAATATGCCTTGAGCCACAGGGAAAAGTGGGATATAAATATTTGAATAAATAAGTAGTTTGGGCAGGTTGATAACATTTAAGCAACTTCCTGTTAGGTTAGACAGGATTCTGACAGTGACTGTTACCTCTCTGTTATACTTGACCTGTAAACTTGTCATATTTCACTAAAAGACAAAGCAAAGTAGATTGCAATAGTTCCTCCCCCCAAGTCCTGGTATGTTTTCTAAGGCTCAGTGCAAGGCGATGGTCCAAGGCCAGGTCTACCAGTATAGTGGACTGAGGTGGGGAGACCTGTTAACTGGAGGCCAGGTCTACCAATATAGTGGAAAGGAGTGGGTAACCCTGTTCTCCAGAGGCCTGATCTACCCCCATAGAGGACAATATTTTCTGTAATAAAATTTGACTTGATTCTGTTTTCCCTTATAATGTTTAAATTATTGTTAAAATATAGTTTAAATATAGTTTAAAAGAATTCTGAGATTTTTACAAGGTTATGGAAATAATCTTCTAAGAAACCAATTTACGCAATAGTCAAACTTAGACTTGCTCGCAACTTTAGTTCTACTAGCTTTTTTTGATCATGAGGTAGAATTTTTGCTCACAACACTGTGAAGCTTATAGGGAACACTGGCTTTAGGTCAAAGAAATAAAGACCATGCTTGGTGATCAAAAGGCTCATGTGATGTACTATGTTTATATCTGAACTGTACCCCTTCAGACTGATGATGGTTATGAAGGTGGCAGGAGAATGGCAAGGACCCCCATCAGCCCCCATGCTGGACCAACCCATCTGGAGGTTTCATTACTGTATTAAAAATTAAGGAAAATGTTAATTGTTCCCAATATGACAGCTCAGGAAAAAAATGTTGTTCATTTCCAGGGAAATCACTGGCACACCCAACAGGGGTCCAATACAACTGTACCCAAATCTATTGCCATCAGAAGCTAGTTCCACCCTCCTCCAAGAACTGTTGGAAATGTAAAGTAAATGTGGGGACTTTCTTCCATATGTGGTGGTGATGTGGTAAAGTCAATAAGTATTGGAAGATGGTACAGAGACTAATATTAGGAATGATGAACCTGGAATTGGTATTAACTCCTGAAATAGCTTTGTTAAACTTAATCCCGGAGGAATGTAAGAGAAGCGATATGTACATGTTGAAATATGTATTAATGTCAGCTATGATTTTATTAGCTAAATATTGGAAACAGGAACAAATACCCACAAGGAAACAGCTGGAATGTAAATTATTGGAAATAGCTAAAAATGATAAACTAAGTTTAATACTTCAAGGGAAGGACGATAAATTATTCTTGGAAAGATGGAAATGCCTATATATTTGGATAAATAAAGCATGGTGAAGGTTGACTCGAACGTATATAATGATAAGCGTGTGTATGACTTAATAAGTGGAAAAAGAATTTCTCCCAGGTACTGTTTGAAACCAGCCCAACCTGACCAGTTGAGTGCAGACATATATCTGCACTGCAGGCAACAACAGCCCTCTGCAATACTGCCTCCGTGTCTCTCAAAACAGATTATATACAAGAAGGACCACTGCCTTTGTATGAACCTGCCTGGTGATTAAGATTTTCACTGGAGGACTTGTTGTGAGACACCCCCCCACACTTCTGAAATAAGTCAGGTGGCAACAAAAGAATGGGTCTTCTTTGTTGCAATACCTTGTTTTAGGAACCAGCACCCACTTTGTTAGCTTTTTGTTGACTAGTGGGGTTGGGACTTATCCTACTGGAGAGACTGGTTGGGATCTACCCGATTAGCACCCTGATATACCTTTTCTGGCTGTGCAACCATAGAGTTTCATATAGCTTCTAGAGTGTTCCACAACATCATGAGGTCACTTTCAATTATACAGCCTGAAGTGACGTCATGATGTCACGGGAAGCTGCCTCTCCCCCCGATTTCCCCCTGCTAGCTCACTGAATGTCAGCATTCCCCCACTGACAGCAAGCAACCCTTATTGTTGACCCAGGGTTTAGGGCTGGGTAGTTCTGGTTATTCGATTGGCTGCTTTGTTAATATTCTAACTGACTTTTTTTTATAAGGTGTTTTATAGTTTGTGGTTTTTTTCTGGCCAGTTTGTTTTATGAGGGTCTATGAGGAAGCAGATGACCAGGGAATACCTCACTTCCCCAAGACATTCAAGTTAGATATGCTTACCTGATTGCAGAGATGAACTACTTTCTTAAGGAAAAAAATGAGTGTCTGAACCTTCCAGAACAAATGTCTAAAAAATATGTAACTAAAGCAATAATCCTAAACACTGGGGAGTAAGATCTCTTCAACTGAATAAACACACTTATTTGTAAACTAGGAGTAAGGCCCATTGTGGGAAGAAATACAACGAACTCTAGAAGGAAGCTCCAGGTGAGTGCCCTGGCTGTGGCTGGTGGGGTAGCAGAGAGAAGGGGAAAACAGAGGGAGGCAATCCATGTTTATTTCCTTCTGCTTAGCTATAAGGCAGGGCTCTCTCAAGTTATTTTGCTACCCCAGGTGGGTAGTATGGGAGGACAGCCTCATGGTAAAAACAGGTTGCTTACCTGTAACTGATGATCTTCGAGTGGTCATCTGTGCAGTACCACACATGGGTTGGGCGCCTGCGCACGACCTCGTTCGGAGAAACTTCTAGAGCTTTACCTCAGAAGAGCTTTTGGCGGGCTCTCCTCCCGCCCTGGGGGAGGAGACATGCACTGCGCATGCCCAGAGCAGGAGAGAGAGCCGCCTCCCACTCAGTTCCTTCGACCGCCACTGTCAAGGCCAAAGAATCCAAAACAGGACATCTGGAGATGCCAGCAGCGGGGAAGGCTGGGTGGGATTGTGGTACTGCACAGATGACCACTCGAAGATCATCAGTTACAGGTAAGCAACCTGTTTATCTTCGTCGTGGTCTCTGTGCAGTCCCACACATGGGTGATTACAAGAGCTGAACCAGTTGGAGGAGGGAGCTGGCAGCTGCAAAGGACACAAAAATACTGGTTAAGACACAGCATCACCATCAAAACAAATCACCCACGGGTCCTACCTGAGGGTCCAGCAGGGTCAAGCGAAGAGAGATCGCAGTACCGTCTGACCAAAGGCAGCATCCCGCCGAGCTCGGACGTCGAGTGCGTAGTGGGTCACGAAGGTCGATGCCGAGGACCACGTAGCAGCCGCACAGACGTCTTCCAACGGGACACCGGCCTGGAAAGCGGTGGACGTCGACACCGCCCGTGTGGAATGGGCAGTGAGACAGGTAGGAACGGGTTGACGCGCCAGCTCATAGCAAAGGGCTATGGTGGAAGTCACCCACTTAGAGAGACGTTGAGAAGAAATGGGTTCCCCCGCGTGAGGGGGGCCATAAGCCAGGAACAGCCGAGGAGATTTATGTATGGGCTGCGTCCTGTGTAGATAGAAAGAGAGCGCTCTGCGCACATCTAGACAGTGCAGGGCTCTCTGAGAGGGATCAGTCGGTTTCGGGAAGAATGTAGGCAGAACAGACGACTGAGAGAGGTGAAAGGCAGAGATGACTTTAGGGAGGAAGGAAGGATCTGTTCTAAGGACCACCTTCTCCCTATGAAAAACGGTGTAGGGGGGATCGGCCCTAAAGGCAGCTAGTTCCCCTACTCTGCGTGCAGTGGTAATGGCTACAAGAAAGGCCGTCTTCCAGGACACTAACCTGAGGTCGGCGGTAGCCATCGGCTCGAACGGTTTAGCCATGAGTTGAGAAAGGACTAGAGACAAGCTCCAGGAAGGCACCAACGGTTTCCTAGGCGGGCACATGCGAAGAAGACCCTTGAGGAACGTCTTGGTGAGACGGTGGGAGAACACTGACGAGCCTTGGATGAGGGGGTGGTAGGCGGAGATCGCCGCCAAATGAACCCTCAAGGACGAGTATGCCAGGCCCGCATCCTTCAAATGCACAATGTAGGCGAAGATCTCACGGAGAGATGATCGAATTGGATCGAAGGAGTGATCAGTAGCATAGGATTGGAATCTGTTCCACTTGAACCGATAGGAACGTCGAGTAGAAGGCTTCCTAGCATTCAGGAGGATTTCAGAGACCTGAGGCGGGAAGTCTAGGGCTGGATCTTCCAGGCCGTTAATTTGAAAAATCCCGGATTGGGATGGATGATTCTCCCTCGGGCCCGAGAAAGGAGATCTGGGACGACAGGGAGGGGACGGAAGGAACGACAGGAGAGTTGAAGCAGGTGCGGGAACCAGACCTGGCGTGGCCACCACGGAGTGATCAGAATGCAGGAGGTGCGGTCTGCACGAATCTTCTGCACGACCCGAGAGATGAGAGGGAACGGAGGAAACAGATAAAACAGGGTTCCGTTCCATTTGTGGAGAAAGGCATCCCCGAGTGACCGAGCAGACGGGGGACCCCTGCTGAAAAACAGGCGACATCGAGCATTGTCGATGGACGCGAAGCCGTCGACAGATGGGTGACCGAACTCCCGAAACAGAGGCCGAAGATACCGGAGGGGAATGGACCATTCATTGTCCGATGAGGCAGAACGACTCAACCGGTCCGCATCGACATTCTGATCCCCAGGAATATAAATCGCTGAGAGCGTGATGGAGTGGCGGAGGCACCAGGACCAGAGGTCTATCGCCAAGGTGCAGAGACGAACAGAGGCAGTGCCGCCCTGTTTGTTGACATAATAAACAGCCGTGGTGCTGTCGGAAGCCACTTGGACGACACGGCCTCGGAGGGTCGGAAGAAAAGACCGGAGGGCCAGGTAAATTGCTTGCAACTCCAGGTAATTTATGTGGCGAGCTGCCTCTCGAGCAGACCAAGACCCTTGAACAGTAAGCGTTCCGCTCCGGGCTCCCCAACCCGAGAGGGAAGCGTCCGTGGTCAACAACAAGTCGGGAGGAGGAGGACGAAATGGCATCCCGGAAAGGAGGTGGACAGGTTGAGCCCACCACTCGAGGGAGGCGAGGACGGTTTGTGGGATCGACAGAATCGTGTGCCAAGGCCTCCGGAGGGGATCGAAGGCTCGTAGGAGCCAGAGCTGAAGCGGCCGCATTCTCAGCCGGGCGTTGCGGACAACGAACACCGTAGAGGCAAAGTGACCCAGAAGCCTCGCATGACCGAACGGGCGGATTGTTGGGGACACGTCTGATAAAGAGTGACTCCCCGTCGGTGGAGTTCGGCTACCATCACAGCCATCAGCTTGGTGAACACCCGTGGAGCTGTAGAAAGGCCGAAGGGAAGCACCCTGTACTGGTAGTGGGCATCTCCAACGGCGAAGCGGAGAAACCGCCGATGTCGGGGACGGATCGTGACATGGAAGTATGCGTCTTGAAGATCGACTGACGCGAGCCACGCTACCCGTGGAAGGAGAGGAAGGATCGACTGCAGAGTGACCATTCTGAATTTTTGATACCGAATGTAACGGTTGAGATCCCGAAGGTCCATAATTGGTCTGAAGCCGCCGTCCCTCTTGGGGACCAGGAAATACTTCGAGTAGAAGCCGAGAGTTCGTTGCGCCTCCGGGACGAACTCGATGGCCCCCTTGGCAAGGAGAGCAGAAACCTCGAGATCGAGGAGGGGGTCTGGAGGCGTGACGACAAAGTGTGGGAGGATCGGAGGCGAAACGAACTCTATGGCGTACCCGACCCGCAGGATGGTGAGGACCCAAGAGTCGGTTGAAATTTCTTCCCAGGCTGGTAGAAAGGGGAAGAGGCGGGTACGGACGGAAGGAGTGAACGACATTGGAGAGAGACGGTGGGGACAGTCAAACAGACTGCTTAGGCTGCGGCGGCTTTTTGGTGGGTTGGGAACGGTGTTTGGAAGGAGGACGGGAGTCGTACAGTTTCCTCCTCCATTGGGAGTGAGGTGCCGGAGATAGGTATCGCCTGGAGCCGGAAGGTTTCCAGGAACGGTTTCTGGGACGGTAAGGTGCAGCCGAGACTCCAAGGTTTCGGGCCTGCTTACGACTCTCATCAACAGCCTTCAACACTTCGTCGGTGGTGGAGTGGAAGAGGCCGTTTCCATCAAAGGGGAGGTCTTCTACACGGAACTTGACGTCCGGTTGTAGGGAGGTGCCCCGCAGCCAGGCATGACGCCGGAGAGTGACAGAAGACACCAGGAGTTTAGAGGAGCAGCTGACTGCATGACGAACGGAATTGATTTGTTGCTTTGATATGGCACAAACCTCAGACAAGGCAGCCGAGAGAGTGGGACGGTGCTCTTCTGGAACAAACTCCAGGACAGGGCGAATTGCATTGGCAACGTTGAATGCGTAAGCAGATAAATACGACAGATAAGTATCAACCCGGAGATTCATGGAGGCCAGAGAGTACATCTTCTTGGCTAGAAGATCCAGTTTACGACCCTCATGGTCAGGGGGCGTGGACTGGCGAGCAGGCTGCCTCGATTTCGAAGAAGAGTGAACCACCATGGAGTTCGGTGGTGGCTGAGAAAGGAGGAATTTGCCAGGAGCATCCTGGATCCTGTACAACCCATCATAGCGCCTCGAAACCGGAGGGATCGAAGCCAGGTGTTCCCATGACTCTTTCAACATAGAAAGGTGGACAGGCAGCAAAGGCAAGACGGGAGACGGAGGAAGATCAGCCTGGACCAATCGGTGAACAACGTCGGTCACTGCTGGGGACTCCGTAAAGCCCTGAACTTGGAGGGCAGTCGCCATCCTGGTAACGAGCTCCAAAAATGCCTTAGGGCCTTCCGTAGGGGAAATCGACCCCGAGCGTCGGTGCTCGTCCTCGATTCGAGAGACCTCAGGATCGAAGTCCGCCGAATCCGACCCGTCCGAGATCGACATAGGAGAGGAGGATCGGGGTTGGACAAGGTCGACGACCGGATGGTCGACGGCAGGACGGTGTCGAGGTTCCATTGGGGAACTCCTCGGGGCGTCCCGATTTCTGGGAAGGTCAGAAGGCTGTTCCCGAGAGGCAGAATGAGCCGAGGCCACAGATGCCGAGCGCCGAGGGCGGTCAGGGGCGTGGGCCTGATCTCCGCGTTCCGAATGCCGGATTCGGTCATAGCGGTGTCTCTCCGGTGTCGGAGACCTCGAATAATAGTAGGCCGCATCCGGACGCTCCCGACGGTCTTCACAGGACCAGCATTGGTGGTCAGAGGTGGAATCAGACGACGACGGGGATTGCCTACGGATCAGGCATCGACGACCAAGTCGAGATCGGGACCGAGCATGGCGGTGCACAACCAGACCCTCGTCCAAAGTGTGGATCGGGGTAGTGGAGCGCCTCCGTGGAGACCGGGAGCCTGTTCGCGGAGACAGGTGCGGAGGCGATCTGGTCAACTGGCCCAACGGTATCGTCTCCGTAGGTGACGAGTGGGGGTGCTGCGGAGTCTGTTGTCGAGCCGCAGACTTATGAGATGTAGAGGCAAGGACCGGCATCGACGTCGACAACCCAGTCATGATGATGGGGTCCACTTTCGAAACCGAAGCAGAGGGCGTGGCTTTCGACCTCGAAGGGGTCTTATCTTCAGCCCGCTTAGGTTTCTGTTTCGGTGCCTTCGAGGAGGTGTCCGATTTCTTGGCTACCGAGACCTGGGAAGCTCCCGAAGACATTGTGGGACGCAGAGCCGATTCAACAAGAAGAGCTTTGAGCCTAGCCTCTCGATTACGGCGAGCCTGACGAGTGAAACTCGCGCAATGAGGGCAAGAATCTACTCTATGGGCCTCACCCAAACAAACTAAGCAAAGGTCGTGCCCGTCGTTGGATGGAATTTTAGCAGGGCAACGACGACAGACCTTAAAGAATTGAGTCTTTCCCATACAAAAATCCCCACCCACCCTCCAAAGAAAGGAGAGGGGGAGGGAAAAGAGATAGACAAAGATTTTTTTAAAAAAAATATTTTGTAGAAGAGAAAGAGGAGATAGAAAAATAAGCAGAAGCAAAGAAAGATATACTCAGCTGAGGTAAATGGAGGAACGACAGGAACGAGGTGTGAACACGAAGGCGGTCGAAGAAGAACTGAGTGGGAGGCGGCTCTCTCTCCCGCTCTGGGCATGCGCAGTGCATGTCTCCTCCCCCAGGGCGGGAGGAGAGCCCGCCAAAAGCTCTTCTGAGGTAAAGCTTTAGAAGTTTCTCCGAACGAGGTCGTGCGCAGGCGCCCAACCCATGTGTGGGACTGCACAGAGACCACGACGAAGATCAGGTACGATTCCCTCCACCCCTGACTTATGTTGATTTGAGGCTATACAGTGGCAGCTAAGGTAGAAAACCACCTCCTCCTATGCTGTGTGTTCTGGGTTCCAAGGGTCTGGAAAGCGGTTCCATAGCCAGTTACAGGGTTACCAACTCTGGGTTGGGAAATACCTGTAGATTTGAGGGGTAGAGCCTGGGAAGGGCAGGGGTGGGGAGGGACCTCAGCAGGGTATAATGCCATATAGAGTCCACTGGCCAAAGCAGCCATTGTCTCCAGGAGAACTGATCTTGGTTACCTGGACATCAGTTTTAATACCTGGAGATCTCCAGGTGCTGCCTGGAGGTTGGCTTATGTTAATTTGGGGCTATGCAGTGGCAGCTAAGGTAGAAAAGCACCTCCTCATATGCCATGTTTTCTGGGTTCCAAGGGTCTGGAAAGTGGGTCCATAGCCAAAACCGTGAGGGGCAGAGCCTGGGGAGAGCAGGGTTTGGGGTGGGAAGGGACCTCAGCAGGATATAATGCCAGAGAGTCCACTGCCCAAAGCAGCCATTGTCTCCAGGAGAACTGATCCTGGTCATCTGTACAACAGTTGTAATAGCTGGGAAATTTTCTGTAGGGGAAATGATGTGCTGTGGCTGGGGAGCACAGTGATTTCTGGGAGATCTCCAGGCCCCACAGGGAGACTGGGATATGTATTCTACCTCAGGACTCCCAACAGCAACAGCAAACTGTTTAGAAAGTTAGATGCAAAGGCCAATCAGGCCACATATGCAAATGACCTCTGTGTTCTGACTGGCTATGTGGGGGAGAGGAGCAGCAAACTGTTTAGAATGTTGGAGGCAGGACTCAGGCAACACAACCAGTGGATAGGGAGACCCTCTGAGTGACAGATCAGGGAGCCAACTGATTTGGGAGCGTGTGGAATTTTCAGGGGAGTCCATGACCAAAACACAATTATATATAAGGATAGATAAACATGTTTAGGATTGGGGACAGGCAATGGAATCTGTAGTACAGCATCTGCTTTTCATGCAGAAGGTCCCAGGTTCAACCCCTGGCATCTCCAGTTAAATAGTCTGGCAGTAGGTGGTAACAAAAGACCTCTGCTTGAGACCCTGCAGAACTACTGTCAGTCTGAGCAGACAATACTGATGATGGACCAATGGTCTGATTCAGTATAAGGCAGCTTCATGTGTGTGTTCATATGTATACCCCACTGCATAAAATGCTTGTGAAAAAGCACCCATCTGTCCCCCAGAACGGTGAACATTTTTGGAAACTCACCACTAGGTTTCCTACCACCAGGACTGTCATGAACAGAATGGTACACCATCCATCTTTCTCAGTTATTCTCATACAGTCCCACATGGTATTAATCCATTCTCCACATAGAATTCGGAATATAATAAGGAACGAATGGAAGAAGTCCTTCATATGCCAACGTAAAAACTCCATTTCTGTCTTATTTTGACACTTACGACTTAATACAGTTTCATCGCATCTGTAATAGGCCCCAAAACCCTGCATGCCAACCAATGCAAAAATAAATATGGTGAAAACCAGAACAAGCGTGAGGTTTCCCAGTGGGCCCACTGATTTCAGCATGATTTTCATGAGTTTATTCAATGTTGGCCAAAATTTGGATAATTTGAAGATTCTCAGCTATTAAGAAAAAGAAAAAGAGAAGAAATTAACAACAGAAAAGGAAGGGTTAGATACAACTTCCCCAATATTTAGTTTATAAATTTAAAAATTGTGAGAAACTGGTCAGCAGATAAAACTGCTGTACTCTGATTCCTCTCTAAACATGTAAAATTACAGCAGAATGTGGATGTGCAGTAAGATTAAAGACAGTGGCAAAGCTTGGAACTAATAATAATTGTGTGCCATCAAGTTGCAACTGACTTGTGACAACCCGAAGAGCTTGGGGGATGGAATTAGGGGGTCTTAAACATGAATTCTTCAAGCATTCAATCTCAATTAGGAGTCAATCCCAAACCCCCAAACTGTTAGGCCTAGCTCATAATGTGTTCTTCAAGATAGCAGTCAGCTAGCTCTCCCTGCTAAAGCAATTTGTTTATCTGAAGAGGGACAGAAAATTACTAGGGAAGTTATACCTAAGCATGCTCAGAAGCATCCAGTCCTGAAGGATGAAGTCCCCTCTGCTGTTGGTTCCCTTCCCCCTCACAAGCATAAATCTGCTTGGTAGAGTTCTGGGGGGATAGTTTGTTTTTTCCTCCTTGAACTTTCACCAAAAGAGTTGAAAAAATCCACCCCTCCCCTTGGCCAATTCTCCAAGAAAAAACTAGGGAGAACTTTATGTATTATGAGGCAAACCTGGGAAAGCAGATGTGCACCTCACTGAAAGCAAGATAGTGCAGATCCAAATGCACATCCATTTTTTTCCTGCAGTTCCTGATCCAGAGAATGAGATGCATGTATAGAAAACTGCTTTTGCATACAGACATTGTTGCCTGGATCAAGATGCAAACTGGCAGCAAGGAGACTTACCTAGGGGAGGGAAACCCCGCCTGCTACATCAGGATGTTGCCAGCAACACAGTGATGTTACTTTCAGCATGACCCGGAAGTGACATTATCATGTAGGGAAGATGAGCTAATATCCAGCCAGAACTCTACAGTTTAACCACAGAGTTCTGGGTGAATGCTTCAGCAGTGTCTGATACAATGATGTCACTTCCAAGTCATGGGGGAAGTGATATCGTGGCTTTGGCATGATGCTGATTGCTGCATTTCCACCAGTATTTTTCACATGCCACTCAGCTGAGCAGTGCTGGGCAGAGCCAGCAGGGAGCTGGCCTCCCTATGTACAAAAGGTTAAACACGGTGCTTTTCAGAGTGCCTGTCCAATAACATAGAATTGTCTTAAAGCCAAACCTAATGCTATTATAAATTGATTCTTATATAATCTTATGTATCTATGTTTTCATAGAATCATAGAATGTTAGAGTTGGAAGGTATCCTGCAGGTCATCTTATCTAACCCCCTGCACTCTGCAGTAGCATAGCCGAAAGATAGCCCTACAACCAGGGGTCTTTTGGGGAGGGAGCGCAGCGGAGCACAGCTCCAGCAGCTTCAGAGGGCAGAAAAGCTCCCCCATGTCAGCTTCGGCTATACAAGCCAATTCCAGAGTCTTTTGGCCAGCGAATGTCAATTTCAGCCCCATTATATCCTATGGGCCATTGAAGTCAAAGGTGAAAACATAGGGTATATTCTGGGGGCTGGAGAAGAGGGGGTTTGAGGAAGAGGCTCCAAACTCACAGGGTAGATGTTGGAGCCTCTCCCCAAGATACCCACCAAGTTTCAAGAACATTGGACCAGGGGGTCCAATTCTATGGGCCCCCAAACAGGTTGCCCCCATTCCCTCCATTGTTCTCTATGGTGCGAAAAAACTTTGTTTCCCATGGTGCTGTTAGTAGCTCTGGGGTGGGGAGGGGGTTTGAGGGAGAGGCTCCAAATTTTCAGAGTAGCTTCAAGAGCCTCTCCCCACATACACCCCCATGTCTCAAAGCAATTGGACCAATGGGCCTAATTCTATGGGCACCCAAACAGGTTACCCCCATTACCTCCATTGTCTCCAATGGGGAAACCCAGCCAGCTGCACTTAAGGCAGGCAAGCAGGCAGCCACCCAGCAGTCAGACTCTCCCAGAGAATCTCAGGGAAAGTGAACTGTCTTGGGAGGTGCCTGTTTGCCATGAGAACAAGTGGCACACTCCAGAACAAGTGGCACTGTGGCAGTGCAAGCATGCCACAGTGCCACACAGAAACCCCAAAAGACCAAAAGGAACATCATTTATACATGTATAAATTGATGGTGCAACCTCATTGGACCTCTCACACCACACACACCTCAAAAAGAATATTATAGCACTGGGAAAAATGCAGAAAAGGGCTACTGAAATAATAAGAGGAGGACACTTTCCCTATGAAGAAAGGTTATCATGTTTGGGGATCTTAGCTTTGAGAAACAATGACTGAGGGGTGACATGATAAGAGGTTTACAAGACTATGCATGGGATAGAGCAAGTAGAGAAAGAACTACTTTTCACCCTTTCTCACAAGACAAGAACTCTTGGGCACTCAATGAAATTGCTGAGCAGTCAGGTTAGAAGTTAGAACAGATGAAAGGGTTTTTGGTTCTTACACGTTTACAACTTTAAAAAGTTCTGCTGGTTGCTGTTGCTTGGTGGTGTGTGTGTGTGTTTTTCCTGTCTGCTCCAGCCTCCATATGTTTGTCAAATTCCATCTGGAAGCTGTTCATGCCAGCCACCACCACCACCACCACTTCCTGTAGCAGTGAATTCCATGTGTTAATCACTGTTTGGGTGAAGAAGTACTTCCTCTCATCTGCAGTTGCCTTTTTCTGCATTTTCCTCAGGCCCACAGAATTGGTCCAACGTTCTTGAAACTTGGTGGGTATCTTGGGGAGAGGCTCCAACATCTACCCTGTGAGTTTGGAGGCTCTTCCTCAAACCCCCACCCCTCCAGCCCCCAGAATATACCCTATGTTTTCAATGGCCCATAGGATATAATGGGGCCGAATTGCCGCTAAATTTCTTTCATTCCCTCCTTTCCTTCTCTCCTTTTCCTCTTTCCCGCCTTCTTCTCTTCTCTTTTTCCTCCTTTCCCTGTTTCCCTCCTTCTTCCCTTCTCTCTCTTTCTTTCCCTCCTTCTTCCCTTCTCTTTGCTTCTCTCTACTCTCTCTCTTTCCTTCCCTCTTTCCTCTTTCTGTGGCCCAACTCTAGTGAGAAGTGGTTTAAACTTTAAACCCCTTCTCTCTTCACTCCCCCACCCAGGCCAGCTGGGGAAGGGAAGGGGAGGCTTTCAAAGATGCCTCCCCTCCCCCTTTTGCTTCCCCTTCTGACATCACTTCTGGTGATGTTAGGGGGCGTGGCATATGCTAATGAGCTCCTGCAGCTCTTTTTCTACGAAAAGACCCCTGCCTACAACATACCCGAAAGATGGTCATCCAACCTCTGCTTTAAAATGTTCAGTGACGGAACATCCATTTACCTTATGTATGGATTTTAATTCAATATATTGATCTTAAACGTCATGTTAAATTTACTATGCCAATAAAGGTATTGTGCTTGAGTACATAGAACTGTCCCCTTAAAAAGTTATGTACTCAAAACAGCACATTCTTAGTTCAGGGTGTGTCTACAGTAGTGTCCTTTCTCACATTTCATTTTACTTTACCACATGCTATCCTAATAGGCACATAATTTCTATACACCAACAGTGGAATCCCAAGCAGAGTTACACCCTTTTAAGTCCACTGAAGCCAATGAGCTTAGAAGGAAGTAACTCTACTTAGCACTGCACTGCATGTAACATAGTGGCGAAATGAAAAGGGTCTTTAAACTTAGGAAAACATTGCCCACTGCATTGCCATATACAAATGAGTTTGCTGAAAGCTATTGAAACTTGCAGAAATTTTGTAGTGAGGAATCTGATTTCCTGTGAGGTATGCTGTGCATTATGGTTATAATATTTTCTATTTTTTCCAACTCAAACAGGTATAAAAAAAAACTCCTCAAGAACTTCACAGCAGTCATATAGTCACCAATCCATTTTGCCACTTACACAAAGTTCATCCAAACAAAATAACTCTAGAGAAAGTAGCCTCAGAAATTTTACATGGAACATTTATATTAACTATAATAAAAGATAATTCTTCATTACCAGTCTTAAAAATGATAGGTGTATTTTTATTGCTCTGCTTATGATGCCTATGATAATGATTAAGAAGTCAAAAATATTCCAAGCCCTTTTAAAATAGTAATATGGATCGAGGGCAATGATTTTGAGGATTGCTTCTGCTGCAAAAATGCCTGTGAAAACCTGTGAGACAGAAATTATATCAGAACAGAAGCAAGAATGTAAGAGACAGTAAATACAGGAATCTGCCAAGTTATGGCAGTTGTGAATGTTGAAAATGAAGGAATGTAAAATGCCTTTTTGTACCAAGGACTCCAGTATTCCAGAGGGGGCAGTAGAGCTAGTAAAATGGATAGGTCACTTTACTCTGTCTCATCCCTCTTTGCCTTTTCTCCTGCTGTCTCTTTGCTTAGCCAGGTTGCCACTCGTAGGCCCTGGTTACACAGGCCAGATAACGCAGGGGGGAGGTGTGGTTGTTCGCCCCAGAGCAAAATAAAGCACGGTAGCCCAATCACAAGGTCCCCCAAGTTGCCATGCTTCGGCTGTTCACTGCCGATCACACAGCACTGCTGAAGAAGCGGCGCGGCACGATCACATAAGCAGCATTGCTTTTGGTTTCTTGTTTGTGCGCATACACTGTTCTGAGGGGCAGGGCTGCTGTGTCTTGTTTGTGCGCATGTGCAGTTTGGCATTGGTGCGCATCCTGTGGAGACTTACAACATCTGGTTTGTGATGGGACGGGTGGGATACTAGCACTCCCACTATCAGACGCCCGCCTTTGCCCCGCGTTTACCGGATACTAGTGCACTTTCCTAGGTACTTTTTAACTCTGCATCTTTGGTGGGGCACCACAAGTTGGCCACTGGAGTGCTACGCTTCCCAGATGTTGCGGTATGATCGCACCCCAAAAATCCACCTGACATTCATGCCTTCAGCGGGGCAACTTCTCCATGTGACTGGACTCTTAGAAACTTATTGCCTTCTGGCTAACCTGCTTTCTGTTTCTTTGTCTAATCACCATGAGGGTAAGATGTGATCTCAGTATCATTCTCCACCCTGCCCTAGATAGCTAGAATATGTATCCGTCATGTCCTAACACAGTATGAACTCCCTAACAATAAAGCACATCCATTTATTTTCTAAAGCAACAAGCCTTGTGTAGATTTTATTCCCAAAGCAGCCTCCCCTTCCAGTTAGGGATGCCAGCCTGCAGGTGGGACCTGAAGATCCCCTGGAATCACAACTCATCTCCAGATTGCAATGATCAGTTTCCCTGGAGAAAATGGGTGCTTTGGAGGGTGGACTCTGTGGCATTGTATCCCGTTGAGATCCCTAACCTCCCCAGGCACCACTTCCAAATCTCCAGGAGTTTCCCAACTGGGAGGTGGTAAATCTGCCCCCCCCCCCCCCAGCAGGCAGAGTGGATCTGGCAACTCTAACTTCTGTTGTGCAAACCAGCTCTAAGCTAACAGAGAAGAGGCCCTTGCACTTTCCACTTATTCTTGCTGTCCATGGCTGCTACTCTGAGCCAAGATCAGATTTGTATATGAGTTGTGCTTCTGCTGCACTACATATCATCTGAAAAACACCTCTCCTCAGGAAGCAAGTTAGGAATCAAGCCTTCCCTTTCCACATTTTGAAGTGACTCACACCCAAGAGCTCTGACTATGAGCCCTCCGTGTGGAAACTTTTCCTTTAATATTACTGGAGAAAAACAGGTTGCTTACCTGTAACTGATTTATTTATTTTGGATTTATATCCTGCCCTCCCTGGAGGCTCAAGGCTGCTATAATAATGATGATCTTCGAGTGGTCATCTGTGCATTCACACCCATGGGATCTAGTGCGCCTGCACTGATCTGATCGGTGTTGTACAAAGCTCACAATGGAATTTTCGTGCCTCTGCCCTGAGCCCGCATGGGAACCCTCACTGCGCATGCCCAAGGGGGCGGGGCACGGACTTCCCGCCAGTTCCTTCTGACCGCTATCAACCCAAGTCATGAGAGAAGAACTGAAGATGACAGCAGTGGGGAAGGATGGGCGGATGGTGTGAATGCACAGATGACCACTCGAAGATCATCAGTTACAGGTAAGCGACCTGTTTATCTTCTTCGTGGTCTCTGTGCATCACACCCATGGGAGATTAAAAAGCAGTGGCTCACCTGGAGGTGGGTGCTGTCAGACTCAATGAGCTGCAGCGGACAGGACCAGATGACCCAAGTTGCCCTTCTGTTGCGCACGAACGTCCAGAGCATAGTGCTTGATGAATGTGGTCGGCGCGGACCACGTAGCCACTCTGCAGATGGAGGACAGTGATGCACCCTTCAGAAAGGCCGTTGAAGTCACCATGGACCTGGTGGAGTGCGCCCTCAAGTGAGCAGGGAAAGGGTGCTTTGATAAGGAATAGCACAGCCTGATTGTCCCAACAATCCACTTGGACAAGCATTGACTCGAGATCCGCAACCTTAAGGAAGCAGTGGAGTAAGACAGGAACAGGTTGTTGTCCCATCTGGTGGGCTGAGTCCTATTCAGGTAGAAGAGGAGTGCCCTCTTGACATCCAGAGTGTGAAGCAAACATTGCTCTTCCCCTTCAGGATGTGGAAAGAAGTCAGGTAGAAATATGTCTGAGTTGAGATGGAACTCTGAGACAATTTTTGGTAGAAAGGAAAGGTCCGGTACTAGATGTACCCTGTTTGGCAAAAATACTAAATACGGAGGGTCATGACGCAGTTCCATGAGTTCGCTGACCCGCCTAACCGACGTAATCACTATGAGGAAGGCTGTCTTCCAGGCAGCATATTGAAAGGCACAGGTCACCATGGGTTCAAATGGTTTCCTGGTGAGGTGGTGGAGCACCAGCAGCAAGTCCCACACTTACAGGGGGATATAACCTGATGAGACCTCTAAGGAACTTCTTAGAGGTCGGATGGGAGAAGATGGAGTAGCCGTCCAGCCCACTGTGGTGTGCGGAGATAGCCACAAAGTGGACCTTGATGGAAGAGTGGGAGAGACCTTGATCTCTGAGTGAGAGAAAAAAGTCCAGGACTCTGTCCAGGCCTACGGATGTTGGCAAATCCATCGAAGTCTGAAGAAAGGAGAGGAACCTACACCACTTCCTCTGATATGAGAGACACATAGACTCCTTCCTCGTGTTAAGCAGGACTTCAGAGACCCGGTCGGAGAAGGTCAGTGCTGTATTTGCCAGGCTGTATTTTCCAGTCAATTTCAGGACATCCACACTTACATGGAGAAGTGTTCTGTCCTCTGCCAGGAGGAGATCCAGAACTTTGGGAAAATGGAGGTACCTGCCCCTGGCAAGACAAAGTAGAGTGGGGAACCAGGGTTGCCTGCGCCACCATGGGGTTATCAGGATGCAGTCCGGTAGGACCTTGGCCAGTTTGTGGATGACCCTTAACATGAGTGGAGAGGAGGAAACATGTACAGGAACGTTTGTCCCCATGGATGGAGTAGGCCGTCTCCTAGAGAGAAAGGATCCACTCCTCACCGAGTGCAGAAGAAAGGGCATTTCACATTCTTCCTGGAAGCGAAGACGTCTATCTCCGGCATGCCCCATTTTTGAAAGAGGGGACAAAGGTAGGACCAATTCAGTTCCCACTCATGATGATGCGTGAGACCCCTGCTGAGGTGGTCAGCCTGTATGTTTTGGGCCCCCAGAATGTGGGTGGCTACAGGGATGATGTCGTTCACTACGCAGCAGTCCCACAGCTCAATTGCTAGGCGGCAGAGGCTTCAGGATACCGTCTCTCCTTGACGGGTGACATAGCTGAGTGCCATGGTATTGTCCGTCAAGACAGCTATGCAGTGCCCCCGAAGAATGAGTTGAAAGAATCTCAATGCAAACCAAAAAATTGATGTGCTTGGTTGCATTGAGAGCATCCCACTAGTATCCTATGTTGATGCCATTAAGATGGGCTCCCCATCCCCAAAGGGAGGCATCGGTGGTTAGAGTGATACTGGGGCTGGGCAGGTGGAAGGGGGCCCCTTGGGTAATGTTGGACAGCACCATCCACCATAGTAGAGAGTCCCGCACCCTTGGTAGAGGCTTGAGGCATTTGGATTGTGGAATTTGGGTTGGTTTGAAACGACTCAAAAACCAGATCTGAAGAGGTCTCATATGCAACTCTGCCAGTGGCAGGACGGCCGTGGTGGCTGACATGTGTCCCAAGAGACCTTGGATCTGAAATGCCGTGGATGAGACCCGAGTGCAGACCTCCATAGCCAGAGATGACAGAGTTGCAGCTCTGTCCACAGGTAGGTAAGCCCTGCAGGTCACTGTGTCAAGGAGCGCACCGATAAATTGCACTGTCTGGGAAGGCTGCAGGTGCGACTTTCGGTGGTTCACTTGAAGGCCGAGAGAGGACAGAAGGTGCAGTGTGTGGGAGAGGTGGTCACACAGGAGCATTGACACGTCGGCAACCAGAAGCCAATCGTCTATGTAGGGAAAGATGGCAATTCCCTGTAGGTGGAGGTAGGCTGCCGCCACCACCATTGTCTTGGTGAAGACTCTTGGCGTGGTACACAAACTGAACAGGAGGCACCTGTACTGGAAGTGGAGGTCTCCTATGGCGAAGCGAAGGTTCCTCCGGTGGGATGGATGGATGTTCAGATGAAAGTAGGCATCCTGGAGGTCAATAGTTGCCATCCAGGAGCCCCCGGGATAGAAGAGGGAGAATAACCTTTAAGGACGTCATCTTGAATTTGCGGTACTGTATGAAGATGTTCAGGTCCTGCAGGTCTAAAATCCGGCGTAAGCCCCTGTCTCGTTTCAGAACTGTAAAATAACGGGAATAGAAGCCCGTCCCTTCAGTACAGGTTCTATCACATCTTTCTCCAACAAAGATTTGATTTCCTGGAGGAGGATGGGAGAGGGTGGGGTGGTTTGGAAAACTGGGAATGTGGGTAAGTCCACAAACTCTATGACGTATCCTTGGGTCAGGATGGATAGGACCCAAGAGTCGGTATTAATATTTTGCCAGGTAGATAGGAATGGGTATAGATGGGTTGGTTGTTTTGAAACAGGGTGGAAGAAGTCAAAGTCCCTGTTTGGGACCCCGTCGGAGCTTAGCTCTAGGCTGCTGCTGCTGAGAGCCATATCTCGACTTCGCCTGGTAGGTATACTGCTGGTGCTGCCCCACAGGGGATTGATGAAGTCTCCAATTACTGTCAGGGGACGGTTTGTTGGAGTACTGACACTTGGTGCCGTAGCGGGACCATGAACATTGACGATACGACTTTGATGGGACAGAAACACTCAGAGACCTGGAGGCCTTAATGCTCTTGTCCATTTCTTGCAATGCTGAGTCAGTCGAAGAATGGAACAGGCCTTCCCCATCGAACAGTAGGTCTTCAATGTATGCCCTGGTATCAGGGGGCAAGGAACTTGTCCGCAGCCAGGCATGCCTGCGAAGAGCCACCGAAGAGGCCATTGTGGTGGAAAAGGTATCGAGGGTGTGCTTTGCAGAATTAAGGAGCTGCTTTGCCACAACTAAGCCTTCCTTCTGAACGGCGTGAGCCTCCTGGATCTTATCATCCGGCACAGAGGGAAGGAATTCTGCCATCCTCTGCCAAAGGGAGTACTGGTACCTACCAAGACAGGCAATATAATTTGAGGCTTTTATACCCAGGGCACCAGCAGAGTAAAAGCGCCTCCCAAAGGTGTCAATCTTCTTACTCTCCCTATCTGAAGGAGTGACGCTGGAACACTTGTTTTTGGAGGATGAAGAGACCAACATTGAGTTTGGCTTCAGATAGGTATGCTTGCCCCTTCCTCCTGCACTCGGTACATATGATCGAGACGTTTCATCGATACCGGTGCAGACAATGGTTTCTCCCAAGGAGTTTTAACTGCTTGGAGGACTTTTGACATCAGTAGGGCAATCAGCGTTGATGTGTCCAACTGGACCACATCATAGACCTCATCCAACACCGATGGTTGCGATTGAACGATTGGCAAATGTAAGGAGTGAGCCATCCTCTTAATGAGATCACCATAGGACGACATGTCTTCAGATGGAGAGATAGGGATGTCTTTGGAGACATTTTCTTTTGGAGAGGGATCTCTTGGAGAAGACTCATCCTCGGACTAGTCAACTTCCGAAGCACCCTGAGAAGTTTACAAATGTGATCCAGGCCCAGGGTCAGTATTGGTATTGATGGTTTCTTGGGAGATATCAGTGGAAGGGGGCCATTTAACAGCGGTGGGGAAGGCGGTGGTTTCGACAGAGTTGCAGATGGTGGTGGATGATGTGGGGAACGGGACCGCTGATGGCGGGCGTCCCAGTTAATATGCTCCCTAGGCAGCAGCCATGGCATCAAGGAAAACCAATAAGGCATATTTTGTCAATGGTCGTAGGGAGGATACATTGGTGGTCCATATGGATATCCGGACGGGGAGTCACAAGGTGAATGATATGGACGGTATCCGTCATGATGAGACCCATGGTCGTCCCATCAATCCCAATCATCAGGATGAGGAGAGTGGGATCTGCCCCAGTGTCAGTATCGGCCACCACGATCGGAGTCACCGCTGGCCCAAGAGGCGGTCGATGGAGAGCGAGGACCCACTGCCTGAGTCTCCAAAATCTGGTGCCTCCAATCTTCTGGTGCCCTGGCCCCACTGCTGGACCTCCTGATGGCACCTGGTATATTTTGGCCGCTGTGTGACAGAGTGTTGGACTAGATGGGCCATTGGCCTGATTCAACATTGGCTTCTCTTATGTTCTTATGTTCTTAATCAGATCGATCTCGGCCTTGGAAGCCCACACGGATGGAGGCTTGTGAGCCGGCCTCATCTCCAGCACCAGAGGGTTCAGCTGCCTGGGTGGAGAATCTATTATCTCGACTGGAGGTTCCAGATGGATCCTAGGCAGCTCTGGTGTGGACCAATGTAATTGTAGGGATTGCAACTGCATATCAACTTGCAGTGCAGAGCCCTTGGGAAGAACTACGCTGCTCAACTCGAGAGACTTATGCGAGTTCCCCGAAGTCGACTTATGGGCAAGTATGCCTCTGCAACTTGTCCTTCTTGGCCTTCTTCACCAACGTAGAGACCAAAGAGACCAACTTGGAAGGACGCGTCTTCTTGGGGGCAGGCCCCATATCAGAAGATGATTTGCTCGATCGAGGTGGCTTTGCCGCTCAACTCGAGAGACTTATGCAAGTTCCCCGAAGTCAACTTATGGGCAGTATGCCTCTGCAACTTGTCCTTCTTGGCCTTCTTCACTGACGTAGAGACCGAAGAGACCGACTTGGAAGGATGCATCTTCTTGGGGGCAGGCCCTGTATCGGCAGACGATTTGCCCGATCGAGGTGGCTTCGGTGTAGGAGGCACCACTGTCTCCCTCGGCACCGACATCGACGGCTCAGAAGTAGTTGACGTCAATGGAACAGAAAGTGAATCTACCTCCATCAAGGGCGCCAGAGAGGCGAGGGCAGACTCCCAGAGGGCGACCTTAAGTCTCACAGCCCTGTTCTTCTGCATTTGGTTGGAGAACTTGGTGCAAAGAGAGCAGGCGTCTGGTTGAAAACTCTCGCCCAGACAAATAATGCGGAGGGTGTGCTTGTCTCAAGGGGCTAGTTTGCTGCCACACGAAGCACACCTCTTGAAGCACCTCCACTTCTTATCCATAAATGGACTTCTGCCTGAGGTAAACGAAGATGTGGGGGGGCAACGGTCCGGAGACCACGGAAAGTCCCTTCAGGACACTTCCAGTCCTCCCGTGACGTGGAAGTCGAGACAAAAGAAAAAAGTATTTCTTCAAAGGAGAAAAGAAGAAGAAATGTTTGCTGACTAGGAGTTTTAAACTGTGAGGGAAAAATTCTCGGACACCGACTGATGATTTAGCTGCTAGCAGCGCGGCAGTTAGAAGAGAACTGGCGGGATGTCCATGCCCCATCCCTTGGGCATGTGCCGTGAGGGTTCCCGCGCAGGCTCGGGGCAGAGGTGCAAAAATCCTGTTGTGAGCTTTGTACAACACCAATCAGATCAGAGTAGGCGCACTAGATCCCATGGGTGTGATGCACAGAGACCACGAAGAAGATGGAAGGTTTCCAGCCACCATTTGACCAATAAAATGAGATTTCAAGGAGGATTGTGAAGGAAGAAGTGAAATCTCTAGTTACAAAATACATTTAAAAAGTATTAAAAACCATCCCAGAGTCAAAACAGTAAACAAGGTAAATTTTGGCATGCAGTGAAATATGGCATTGACTTACAGAGTTTGCCAAGTTAATATCGTCTGAACTGAGGACTATATGCTCTAATGCCATTATTATGGTATTGACTATAATACACAGCATGATAAAGATTTCAGTCAATGGATTCATTGTTAGTTTCTTCATCATTGTCTTTATTTGCAACCAGAATGGGCAACATTGCCAAATGAGATACTTTCGGGCTGCACGTTTCAATCCTGGGGGGAATTCAAGGTGTGACTCTTCCCATTCTAAACAACAACAGCAGGAACACAATTAAAGATGCATTTGCTAGTTCATGTGGTTAGACAATAATTTTGATACTGGCATTTTTTTTAATGTATATACATGCATGCAACGTGAATATGTCTACCACAACCCCCAGGAAAATTAACCGACATATACAAGCCATTCCTTACAATCTCTTTTAAGGTAAGAATAAAAAGTTGTTCAGAAAGAAGTACAATAACTGATAACTATCTCATGAAGAGAGCTTTGACTCTCAAAAGCTTATACCCCAAAAATCTTATTGGTCTCTAAGGTACTACTGGACTCAAATGTAACTATCCTGCACAGTTCTTTTTAAAATATATGATTCAGAGCCTGTACCACAGACAAGAATTTCATGCAGAATGAGAGAAAAAAAACAGGTTGCTTACCTGTAACTGATGATCTTCGAGTGGTCATCTGTGCAGTCACACCTATGGGATCTAGTGCACCTGCGCTGATCTGATCGGTGTTGTACAAAGCTCACAAAAGGATTTTCACACCTCCACCCTGAGCCAGTGCAGGAATCCCAACTGTGCATGCCCAAGGGGGTGGAGTACGGGCATCCCATCAGTTCCTTCTGACCGTCATCAACCAAAGCTATGTAAATGAACAACTGAGGATGACAGCAGTGGGGAAGGACGGGCAGGCAGTGTGACTGCACAGATGACCACTTGAAGATCATCAGTTACAGGTAAGCAATGTGTTTATCTTCTTCGTGGTCTCTGTGAATCACACCTATGGGAGATTGAAAAGCAGTGGCTCACCAGGAGGTGGGCGCTGTCAGGCTCAGTGCGCCGCAGAGGACAGGACCAAAAGACCCAGATCAACCTTATGCTGTGCATGAATATCTAGTGCATAATGTTTAATGAACGTGGTAGGTGTGGACCACGTGGCAGCTTGACAGATAGAGGACAGTGATGTGCCCTTCAGGAAAGCTGTGGAGGTTGCCATTGATCTGGTAGAATGCGCCCTCAAGCGTACAGGGAGGGGGTGCTTTGCTAACATGTACCACAACTTTATTGTCCTGACAATCCATTTGGATAGGCGTTGAGCTGAAATCCTCGACCCCAGTAAGGCGGTGGAGTATGAGAGGAAGACAGTATTGTCCCTTCTAGTAGACCGAGTCCGGTTTAGATAGAAGAGGAGCACCCTCTTGACATCAAGGGTGTGAAGAAGACGTTGTTCTTCCCCTTCAGGGCATGGGAAGAAATCAGGCAGGAAGATTGTAGAGTTTAAATGAAACTCCAAGACTATTTTCAGCAAAAAGGAGATGTCCAGCACCAGACACACCCCAGTTGGCAAAAAGACTAGGTATGGAGGATCATGGCATAGTGCCATCAGTTTGCTGATCCTCCTGGCCAATGTAATAGCCACTAAGAAAGCAGTTTTCCAAGCTGCGTATTGTAAGCCGCAGGTTGCCAAAGGTTCGAATGGCTTCCTTGTGAGGTGGCGGAGCACCAATGGCAAATCCCACAGCTACGTCGGAGTACTTACGATGGGATACAATCAAATGAGTCCTCGAAGGAACTTCTTCAAAGTGGGATGTGAAAAGACAGAGTAACCATCCAATCCATTGTGGTAAGCAGAAATGGCTGCCAAGTAGACTTTAATAGATGAGTGGCAAAGACCCTGATCAGCGAGCGACAGGAGGAAAACAAGGTTGCACTTACCTGTAACTGTTGTTCATCGAGTGGTCTTCTTTGCAGACACACATGGGGACTGCGCTGTCGCAGGCCATCCACAGAAAAAATTTCCAAGCTCTCTAATAGACTAGGAGTACCCCTCCTCCCTCTGGCACTTTCCTGCCAAAATGCTCACATGACCAGGAGGAGGGGCATTACTCCCTCAGTTCTCACCATGCCACCACCGGAGACCCCTAGAAAAGTTCCAGAGAGTTCATAGCAGGACAGGAGGGAGGGATGTGTGCCTGCACAGAAGACCTCTAGATGAACAACAGTTACAGGTAAGTGCAACCTTGTTTTCATCATCGTGGCTTCTGTGCAGTCCCACATGGGGAGATTAGCAAGATCACTGAATGAAGGAGGTGAGTGTGAAGCTCTCAGAAGACCAGTTGTTTTTATCAACAGTTGTTTAGCGGCACAAATTGACCTTCACCCAGAACTCTCTTATACCAGAGCAGTAAACTCTGTGCAAGTGTCCCCACCAAAATACATGTGGGAATGTGGCAAAAAAAAAGAACACTGTTTTGAAAGAGCCATCCTATATAGAGTGGTAATGAATGGCCATGCACTCAAAACAGTATGATAGCATCAACTGACCCACAAGGGAGTAAGAGATAACCCTTGGTAGGAGATTCCAGCAGGATGTCATCTTTTGAAATTTCATGCATGGAGAGGGTATAAGTTAGAACCCTATCATAAATGAAGCACCATGTAAGTGTCAAAAATAAAACAAGGGGTTATACCCCTCTTTTGTAGCATGCTTAGTAACCCAACAAGGAAAAGATCAGAGAGGGCTTTTGTTTTTGTTTTGTTTTTTTCCATTCAAATCAGTTGTCAAAAACATTCAATAGCACAAGAAGCAGTTTGCTGCAGTTTCTATAGAGACTCTCCTCCCCACTTAGAGGTGCAAGGTCTGGTACTACAAGAGTGGTGTTTGCCACTCAAACAAGTGGGAGGGTACTGCTACAATGCAGGAAAGGAGATGCTCAGCATATTAATTTGTCAGCAGGAGTGGATATAAGCAGATCGGCACAATGGTAATGAAGGCAGTAAAAAGAGGTGTGATGTGGCTAAAGAAAGGATGGACACAATGTGCCACAACGAAAACAACTTGTGTAGTCTGCAGAGCAATCTGTGCAGCAATAGACAGGGGATGAAGAAGTACTTCCTTTCATCTGTTCTAACTTCTAACCTCACTGCTCAGCAATTTCACTGAGTGCCCACGAGTTCTTGTCTTCTGAGAAAGGGTGAAAAGTATTTCTTTCTCTACCTGCTCTATCCCATGCATAGCCTTGTAAACCTCTTATCATGTCACTCCTCAGTCATTGTTTCTCAAAGCCAAGATCCCAAAGCATCTTAACCTTTCTTCATAGGGAAAGTGTCCTCCTCTTATCATTGTAGTTGCCCTTTTCTGCATTTTTGCCAGTGCTATAAATATTCTTTTTTATATGTGTGTGTGGTGTGAGTGGTCCAATGTGGTTGCACCATCAATTTATGCAGGGCAGGGCCTGTATAAATGTTGTTCCTGTTGGTCTTTTGGAAACAATGGAGGTAATTGTTTGGGTGCCCATAGAATTGGTCCCACTGGTCCAATTGCTTTGGGACTTGGGGGTTTATGTGGGGAGAGGCTCCCAAAGCTACCCTGAAAATCTGGAGCCTCTCCCACAAACCCCCTCTCCCCCAGAGCCACTAACAGCACCATGGGAAAAAAGTAACTTTTATTCGCACCATAGAGAACAATGGAGGAGATGGGGCAACCTGTTTGGAGGCCCGTAGAATTGGACCTCCTGGTCCAATGTTCTTGAAACTTGGAGAGTACCTTGGGGAGAGGCCCCCGCAGCTACTCTGAGATTTTGGAGCCCCTCCCTGAAATCCCATCCCCTCCAGCCCCCAGAATATATCCTATGTTTTCACCATTGACTTCAATGGCCCTGTGACGGACTTAAAGATCTGGGACCAGCAGAAAGTAAACATAGAACACTCCTGAGTCACATGGCTGAGTGAGGAGGGGGCTATTTAGCTCGGAACCCTCAATGATTGGCATTTAACAGACAAAATGTTCCGTTTGGAATTGGCAGTTGGGAAGCTGCAAAGGAGTTCATTGTGTGACAGAGAGCAGAGAAGGAGTCTGTCAGCGAACTGAAGAAGTCAGATCTCTGTAGCTCTGAGGAAACAACCTGTGAACAGTTTATGTAAAGAACTGGGGCTTGAGAGCAATCAGCACTGATTCTTCTAATATGCTGAGGTGAATAAAAGTATAAGATCTGAGGGGTCACAGACACCAAAGACACTGCTCCACAGGGACTTAAAAAGTGGTTGAGCAAAGGCTAGAGGATCTGAAGAGAGGAGTCTGAAAGACTTGTTAGGGGACCAGTTAGACTCGAAGGGCCAGCCAAATGTTAACCACTAAAGGAGTGACTGGAGAGTGAGATCTGAGGTGTGTGTTGGGAACTGAAGAAACATCTAGGTACTGAACTGAAAGTAATAAACATACAGCCTAAGTGAGCATAAGGGAAAGAGCTAAAGCCTGAAAGGAAACAAACTATCCACTGTACAACTTCCATTCCCCTGTTGTGTTACTTGTAAATAAAGCTTGTTCAGCTTTTAACGTTGGCAAGCTGTGGTGCCTATCTATTTCATTGTAAATACACTTTGCAGTGGTCCTTGTAAATATCCCTGACCAAGAAGTAAAACAATTACCCCGAAGAGACTAATTTTAGATTTGCTTAGAGGACTGGTCAGAAGAAATCAGCAGCAGCTCTGACCAGGCGCCACACGCAGACCCTCATACTATTGTCAGTATAGAAGAGGCGTGTGTCATAGGCCCATAGGATATAATGGGGCTGAAATTGACATTCAGCTGGCTGAAAGACTCCCCAATGGGCTGATACTGCCAAAATTGACATGCAGGAGTCTTTCTGCCAGCCGTAATGGATTCTGCCCGATTTGGCCAAATCCGAATCGGGACAAATTTATTTTTTTTGCACACCCCTAGTGAAAAGGTGCACCTTCGGTTAGATTGGATTCTATTGTCCACCACAATAGGGAGTCCCATACATTCAGTGGGGGTTGGTGACCAAGAGATTGGCTCATTTGGAGTGGTTTGAAGTGTTGCAATCTGCAGAGGCCTCATGTGCAGCTTGGCGAATGGAGGGACGGCTGTGGTGGCCAACATGTGACTCAACAGACACTGGATTTGAAAAGCCATGGACCAGGTGTTTGTTTGCACATCCTTCATGAGAGATGACAGGGTTGCGGCCCTGTCTGCAGGGAGGTAAGCCATGCGTATCATAGAGTACAGCACCTCACCAATGAACTGCACCCTCTGTGTAGGTTGTAGATGGGAATCCTGATAGTTGACCTGTAGGCCCAGGGAGGATAGGAGATGGAGCGTCCAGGAAATATGGTTCTCCAGGAGCACTGAAGAATCTGTCATTAAGAGCCAATTGTCTATGTAGGGAAAGATGGCAATCCCCTGTAGATGAAGATAGGCCGCCACCACCACCACCACCACCATTGTCTTGGTGAAGACCCGTTGCGCCATGCACAGGCCAAACGGAAGACCCTTGTACTGGAAGTGGAGGTCCCCTATGGCAAATTGGAGGTACTTCCGGTGGGACGGATATTGAGATGAAAATACACATCCTGGAGGTCGATGGTTGCCATCCAGGACCCCCAAGCCAGAAGAGGGAGGATTATTTGCAACAATGTCATTTTGAATTTGCGGTATTCCACAAACACGTTGAGGCCCTGTAGGTCTAAAATCAGGCACAACCCCCCGTCTCGTTTGGGATTGGCAAAATAATGGGAATAAAAGCCTGTCCCCTTGAATGCCTTTGGCACCCGTTCTATCGCATCTTTCGTCACGAGGGAGGTAACCTCCTGGAGAAGGAGGGAAGAAGGAGGGGTGGCCAGGAAAACAGGCAGCATTGGAAGGTCCATGAATTCTACTGAATAGCTGTGGGTTAGAATAGACAAAACCCATCGGTCTGTAGTGATGACCCACCAAACAGGTAGGAATGGGGAAAGGCGGGCAGAGTCCCCTGAAGCAATCTGGGTCAAGTCAAAGACCCTGTTTGGATGTCTTTAAACATTTTGCTCTGGAATTTTGTTGTTGCAAGCAGTATCTGGACTTTGCAGGATATTGGTACTGTTGCCGTTGGCCCGTGGGTGACTGACAAAGTCTCCAGGTATCCTCTGGGGACAGTTTATTATTATATGGGCATTTGGAGCTGTAGTGGGACCAGGAATGTTGGCGGTATGGCTTGGATGGAGCAGAGACACCCAAGAATCTGGAGGCCTTTATGCTCTTGTCCATCTCCTGCAGAGCAGAGTCAGTAGAGGAATGGAACAGTCCCTCCCCATCGAAGGGAAGGTCTTCTATGTAAGCCCTGCTATCAGGAGGCAAAGAAGTCATTCGCAGCCAGGAGTGCCTACGAAGTGCGACTGCTGAAGACACAGTTTTGGAGAAGGTGTCTAGTGAGTGTTTAGATGAATTCAGAAGCTGCTTCACCAGAACCATGCCCTCCTTCTGCAGGGTTCAGGCTGCCTGACCTTTCTCATCTGGAAGACAGAGCAAAATGGCCGCAAATTGCTGCCATAACGCATACTGGTATCTACTCATACATGCAATATAATTGGATATTTTGATTCCCAGGGCACCCACTGAGTAAAAATGCCTTCCAAAGGCATCAAGCTTTCTGCTTTCTTTGTCAGAGGGAACTAGTTGTATGAGAACGTCTGTTCCTGGAAGAAGAAGAAGAGACGACCATGGAGTTAGGTTTTGGATGGACATGTAAGAAATCTGCTCCCTCCTATTGCACTCGATACATGTGATCCAGTCTCCTGGTCAACACCAGTGCAGAAGAGGGCTTCTCCCAGGGAACTTTGACAGTGTGCAAGAGGACCTTCGACACTGGAAGGGAGATCACTGTCGAGGTGTCCAACTCGACCACATCAAAAACTGCATCCGATATCAATGGTTGAGGTTGGACGATGGACAGACCCAATGAATGAGCCAATCTTTTGACAAGATCTCCATATGAAGACAAGTCCTCAGATTGAGAGATTGAAAGGTTTTTGAAGACCTTCTGTTTTAAGGAGGTATCTCCATGTGAGGTCTCACCCTCTGACTGGTCAACATTGGAAGCGAAAGAAGAGGCTTCAGAAAGCGATGGAGATCTCTGGATAGGAACCGGCACTGTATGAAGCTCCTTCAGTGGTGGAGGAGATGATGGGAGAAGAGGAGAGACTTGCCTCGGAGGAGGAGGTTTAGAGAGGGATGCAGAAGGGGGTGGATGACTTGGAGAGTGGGAATGGTGGTCCCAGTCATCTGGCCTCATAGGCGTTAGCCAGGACATCGATGCCAATAAAGGGCAGGAGGAAAACCAGTAGGGCATGTGATGACGATGATCCCACAGAGGGAGCATCGATAAGCAATGTTGATATCAAGAGGGAGAGCCCAGACCCATAGGTGGCTTGGGCAAATAATCCCTCCTGGGTGACAGGGATGAGTGGTGTCGGTCAGGACGGACCGGATATTCATCCCATCAACCTCGATCATCCACGTGGATGGGAGAGCGGGATCAGTCACTGGGTTGGTATTGATGGTCAGGGTCGGAGCAGCCACTAGTCCAGGATGAAGCAGACGGAGAGTGATGGCCGACACCGGAAGTTGCTATGACATCATCTTCAGCTTCGGAAGCCCATTCAGATGGGGAGCGTTGTCCAAGGGTCCTCTCCAGTACCAGAGGGTTCAGCTGCCTGACTGGGGAATTGAGAATTTCAATCGGCAATGCCGATTGTATATCCGGCAGCTCCAGTACAGAGTGATGCGTCAATAGGGAATGCGACTGCGGTATTGTAGGCAGTGCAGAGCCCTTAGGGGTTACCACGCTGCTCATTTTGTGAGACTTCTGCGGGTCCCCAGCAGATGACTTATGAGAGCTGTGTCTCTCCAACGTATCTCTCTTCTGTTTTTTCACTGGTGTCGAGGCAGAAGAGACAGATTTAGAAGAGCGCTTCTTGGATGGAGCTGGGCCCGTGTCAGAAGCAGATTTGACTGGTTGAGGCAGTTTCGGTATCGAGAGGGTAGCCATCAACCTCAGTGTTGATATGGACTGTGTCAGTGGGGGTTCAGTCAATGCAGACAACTTTGGAGGGTGTTAGGTCGAAATAGTTGATGATGGAAGAGCAAAGGCTGTTTCCCAAAGGGCAACTTTCAGCCTTGCTGCTCTATTCTTGTGCGTTTGATTTGAAAACTTTGCACAGAGAGCGCAACCCTCCGGACGGTGAGATTCACCCAAACAAATTATACAGAGCGTGTGTTCACCCCTAGAAACCAGCTTACTCCCACACAAGACACACCTCTTAAAGCACCCCCACTTCTTATCCATAAATAAGTCTAACAGTCTACGAAAAAAAATTCGATTGAAAAAACCAGGAATTCCCAAAGTGAGGAGAAACGAACAATCACCAACCAACAAAAAAAAGCTGTTAACAGTGTGGCAGTCAGAAGAGAACTGGCAGGATGTCTGTGCTCCACCCCCTTGGGCATGCGCAGTTGGGGTTTCCACGCGGGCTCAGGGTGGAGGTGCAAAAATCCCGTTGTGAGCTTTGTACAACACCGATCAGATCAGCGCAGGCACACTAGATCCCATAGGTGCGATGCACAGAGACCATGAAGAAGATTATAGCATATGATATTTGCTCAGTCTTCTTTAAGGTGCTGTTTTAGTGTAAAGCATATTGTCTTAACTTTAAAAACAATGGAATGGTAGATTTCAGAATGAATTCATCACTGAAGAAGTAAAATCAGGTTGTTTACAGAAGACCTTAATCTCAAGGGAATAACCAGTTTGGCAGGTCCTTTTGGCTATTGGTGAAACACCTGTATAATATGTAGAAAACTTTTTCTCTGAGATTATACCATTGCTTTGGTTCACAGAGATGGAGGTTTATTAGCCATATCACTGATATACTATTATTTATTTGTTTAAATGGTACTATGGAATCATAGACATTATCATTTGAACTTAATCATAACTCCAACTAACATAGCTGTTTCCTGCACATGAAGCACATCAATGCTTCCTCTAAGCTGTGGAGTCTTTTGAGCAAAATTCTATTTTCTGAGCTCCTGGCATTAAAGTTGTGAGTGAGCGATTTGGCTACTGCATAAATTAGTTTGCTCTGGAGCCATCCTTCCTGAGATAAGTCAAAAATGTGTGAGCCAGAGGCTAAAAAACTGAGCTAGCTCACACCAACTCAGCTTAGAGGGAACACGGCATAGTTCTTTTGAACAAAAAAGGAGTCTATGCTCATTTCAGTGACAGGGACATGTCCACACATGTAGGTGCATTGTGCATGTAGAGCTTTCCCCAAAAGAAGTGGAAAAGCCACAGGAGCTTTGGGTACACACAATTGCTAGGGAAGAAAGTTCCCACCAGAAGCACCTTGTCTCTGGCAACTTGCTCCAAAGCTGGAACTGCAGCACCTGGGAGACAACAAACTGTTGCACAGAACCAGAACTAGCCAAGGAGCAATGGGAACAGGCAGCTGCTAGAAGTGGAGATACAACTGCTAGAGGTGGAGTGAGGCAGGCAATGCCAGCCAAGGCATACGGGGATGGCTGAAGGAAAATTGTGACTGCTGGAGGAGGCACCTATGGTTTGTCCTTGACCAGCCCATTGGGCTAGGGTGTAGTAGCACTGTGGCAAAGATGGATGTGCTATGCTGCCTACCTCTGCCCTTCAACAACTGGGATGGCAACTCATCCTCTCAAGCCTGGCCTCATTGCCCCTGGTGTGGAACAGGTGGTTATCCACTGGGAACATTCCTGGTGATTCTAATGGCCTTTCCATATAAGATCAATGTGGAATGATCACCCATCATCAATGGTAGATTGTGCCCTTATCACAAATGTGTCCCCATGTGCAAGATGTTACTATTTCCTTCAGGAGTGAGAAACAACGTATGAGCTTTCATATGCATGCACACTTCCTGAGATATGTTGAAATGGAAGTTAACAGTCCATACATATAGGCAGAGGATGAGCAGCAAATTAGCTTACAACATAATGAAGATGTTTTAACAGATGTAAAGACCAAACAGGAATAACAAGCTAAGTTTATATGGTTACCATTTATATGGTTAACTGAGACCCTGTTGTTACCCTCCATCCATCTCCTCTCAAGCGTGGAGGTAACTAACAACATCCTTTTCTTTGAATGGTTGTGCAGTGTGAATGGTTGTGCAGTGTTATGTCTCCTCTGTCACCAAATCAGAGAAATACATTCCAATCTGCCATTCTAAATGACAATACAGTCTAATAGTCTTTGCATTACATTACAATCACTATTCCAATCTACTATTCCAAATAAGAAATACACTAAAATAAAGAGGATGTATAGCCCTTTTTGGTGAGAATACATATGTAAGAACTGAATTAGTTTAGCATATGTAGTGAGATAAGAAACCAATATCCCTGTTAAGTCGTGTGTGTGTGTGTGTGTGTGTTCTGAGTGCTATAACAACTTATAATTCAGCAATTCCCCTTTCGAGTCTGTTCCTGAAGTTCCTTTGCAATAAAACAGATATTTTGAGGTCACCCACTGAATGTCCTGAAAGGTTGAAGTGTTCTCCTACAGGTTTCTCAGTCTTGTGATTCTTGATGTCAGATTTGTGTCCATTTATCCTTTGGCATAGGGTATGACCTGTTTGCCCTATGTAAAGAACCAAAGGGCATTGTTGGCATTTAATGGCATGTACAATGCTAGAACTGCAGTGGCTCAAGTGGTTAAGATGCTGAACTGCAGGCTGTGGAAGGTCAGTAGTTCAGCAGTTCAAGACCCGAGTGCCACATGACGGAGTGAGCTCCCGTCTCTAGTTCCAGCTCCTGCCAACCTAGCAGTTTGAAAGCAAGAAATTGGAAGTAGATAAATAGGTACCACTGTGGTGGGAAGGTAACAGCGTTCCATGCACCTTGGTATTTAGTCAGGCCAGCCACATGACCACGGAAACGTCTTCGGACAGCGCTGGCTCTTCGGCTTTGAAACGGAGATGAGTACTGCAACCCTAGAGTCGGATTCGACTGGCTTTCGAGCAAGGGAACCTTTACCTTTACTTTACAATGTTAGAAGGTGAGCATGTGAATAAGCCTGAGATAGTGTAGTTCATGTTGTTAGGTCCAATGATTGTGTTGTCTGGGTGTCTGTGGCAGCAAAGTTGGCACCTGGGTTTATTATTTATTTTATTATATTTATTTATCTTTATTTTAGTGCATTTCTTATTGCAGTAGCAGTAGATTGGAACAGTGATTGTAATGTAATTCAAAGTATATTAGAATGCATTGTCATTCAGAATGGCAGATTTATACGTCAATCTCCTTTTTTAACATATTTATTTGCTTCACTGTGTTTCCCCCATAATTAAATCCAAACAAATGGTGTGACCATATAAACTCAGCCTGTTATTCCAGTTTGGTCTTTGCATCTGTTAAAACATCTTCTTTACGTTGTATGCTAATTCACTGTTTGCCCTCTGCCTATATGTATGAACTGTTAACTTCCATTTCAATGTATCTGAGGAAGTATGCATACACATGAAACTCATATCTTGAATAAAACTTTGTTGGTCTCAAAGGTGCCGTTAGACTCGAACTTTGTTCCACAAATTCTGTATATTCATCGTCATAACACTACCTTGGATTCTGTTTTTTGGTCATACTAGCAGAATGACAGAAGTTTGGGAAGAGTCTTCTATTTATAAAAATTGCATCATTTCTCAATTTGGGGGCCTTCTAAAACATAGATTAAAAAGCAGATCCAGGCCCTGAAATTTGTGATTCAGTTTTTAAGTCTGAAAGTATGTAATCTCTTTGTCTTTGTTAAGGAAATGGTGAGCACTGAGAATAATTAATTAACCTGGTAAAGCTCCAGTGGCAACATACATACAGTATGTATGCATTGATTACAGTAGGTATAGACTGTGCAGGGTTGTATTGTACATCACCTGACGCATGGAATTTTTCATAACAGAAAAATACAATCCAGCACAGAATTGTGTATACTTAACCCCACTGAAAACAAATGGACTTAAGCATTCTTTACTCTGCGCTGGACTACTGCTATTAGCTAACACCACAAACTATTATGTGTTGACTGCCACTTAAAGCAAGTTCTTCTAACTTCTGAAATCTGCACTGAGAAGATGATGCATACATATGCTGAAAACTCAGAAATATAGCAATAACAAAAAGCTGTTTTAAAGGTCATACTCAGATTTCTTTGGCCAAGTAAATGGTTGGATCAGGACTGCTTCTGCAGGTGCAATATTTTGTACTCAGGGACTGTGACCCCCCGCCAACAGTCTTAAATGCCCCCCAAAATGGGGAAAGAGGACCCTCCCCCAGAAGGAATAGGGGGCATTTTGAGCTACCATGTGAGGGGTAAGGCAGGAAAATTGCTCTTGACAAGTGGAATTTCTTGCACCCATGGAAATATTAGCCTGGATCCAAGCCGAACCTTTTTGAGGACATGAACCAAGGCTTTCCAGATGAGCCAGTTATACTCCCCTTGTACGAAATATCAATTTGAAAAAGAATGATAAGCTGGATAATTTTTCTTTTTACAACCCAACTAGACAAACTGAGGAACTTACCCATACTTTTGCTGATGACATTTGCTGCGCTTGTTAACTTTTGTCTTTGGAATGGATCATTAGATGGGTCGACTGGTAGCTGATAAGACATTAATATTTCTTTCTTTGGAAGTAAAGACAATTCAAAGGTGAATGTTTAAAGTGTCACTACAACATCTCCATTTATTTACACAGCCTCCCATGAGTAAATATTGGAGCAGGGGGAAAAATGAGCCTCCTATAGAGATCTAATAAGAAAACTGGTTAATGCTACGAACTTCTTTTCAAAATAACTAGCAGTAGAATTCAGTGCACTTCAGCATATTCTTAAAATAGGATCTGGATCCAAAGATCTGTTTGCACATGCCAAAGCACTGCCACTTGTCTGGATTCCCACCCCCCTTTCCCTGTAACTAGTCATAGACCCCAAAGCTGCACCTTTGGGGGGTGATCTGCAACTGGCAGTGTTGGAATTCACCATGACCCATTCATGCATTAGCAGACCTCCTGCCACTCATGCAAATAGATCCATGGACCCTTCCAGGATGTTAGGTTAGTAATGATTTTATACAATACAAAAATCTGAACTATTTTTGGTATGATCAGTGGAATCTACTAGTCAAGTGGAAGAATTTAACATCTTGAACTCAACTCATGCAATGCGCAGGGAAATTTGTAAAGCAATATTACAGGTAAGCTGAATGGAAGGGCAGGTGTTCCTCTATCATTTGCAAGACACTAATGAATTTCTTCAACTGCAAGCTGTGAGAAAGAGAGAGACAACGAAATTCTTACCTGACTAGCTACAGAATTCTATACATTTTAATCAGAAGTGAGTCCCTACATGCTATGAGACTCCCAGGAAGTGTGCAGAGGATTGCAGCCTAATTCCTACTCTTCTCCAAGATAGGAAGTTATGCTATAGATTCAACCATGTGTATCTAGAAGGCAGCACAAAGCTGATCTGCTTGCGGGTGGGGATGAGACCTCCAATTAACTGCCAAAATAACACATAATAGGAACCTAAATGAAAACTGGAAAAACTGTAAAGTGATCAGGAATCTACCCATGCAGCAGAAAGGTGGGGAAACCTGTCCCAATAAGTATGATCAGAAAACTTGAAAACTGAAATATGTCTTGTACGGATTTAAGTCACTCAGAATTTGTGCTATACTCGTTACGCTTAATTGACTTCTCATCCATGAGAAGAAAAGAAAATCACAAGGACCTAATTTGATAGAGAGGACAGGATTTTACAAATGTTTCAAAGCGGTATAACTTTTTTTCAAAGTGGTCCATCTTAAGGCAGGAATCAATCCACTCTCTTGCCTAAATCTAGCAGTGGAGTCTTCAGGGCTTAAGCATTCCCTGAAGCTCAAGTAGCAGACAAATTTTCATAATTTAGCGGTTGGCCTGCCATAGCGTTTAGTATTTAACAGAAGGCATTTAAAAGCTTTCAGACAAACACTGTTTTGCAATTGGCACAATATAGATTTTAAGGACTGTCAAGTAACAGTATTTACAGATCTGAAGAAGTATCTGGAAAAGTGTGCATGCACACAAAAGCTTATACCCAGAGTAAAACTTCGTTGGTAAAGGTGTCACTGGACTCAAACTTTGTTCTACTGCTTCAGACCAACATGGTTACCCATCTGAATGTATTTACAAATGGTGGCCTTTATACAAGTTGTACTCCATTATTTAATCAACAGTGCAACGTATCTTTAAAGAAACAATAAAAACAGAACAATTGAATTCTGATAAAAAGTAGATATTAAAAATCTTGTTTGTGAAATACTGAAAAATGCTGAATTTTTAGTTTTTTTAACCTCTAAAAGTAAAGCTCTATTACATTTATAGCCTTAGGCAACATCTTCTGTATCCAGTTAATCCTTAGTGAACAATACTGTTCCGTGGTGCACTTCCAAGCACTATATCTAAAGCTGAGTGCCTCATAAAACTCACCAGCTCCTTTTGAGTTTTATCGGGTGTTGAATAAAACATAGTTTCATCTTCTCCGTAAGTTTTGGGCTTCTTCTTTTTGAATTTCCTCTTCCTCTTGCTTTTTCTTTCTTTTTTATTGGTTTCTACACCTGGCATTTCCATGTTTTCACCAGAGGATAACTCATGCCTTCGGGCAGCTGATTCCTGAAACAAATACTCTGTATGTAAGAGCACTAAGCACCTTATTGGTAAGGAAGTTGAAGAAATCCTGTTTTCATCTTGTGAATGCTTGTTCTTCAGTACTGGAGGGGCAGACAGGGTTGAGAGAGGCGGTTTAAGGCTCAGCTTACCAGTTTTTCCCAAATGACATGGTATATATATTCCAGCCATTACAAACACTTAGAACCATTAGATATCGCTAATCTGTACCGCTAATCTGTAACACTTAACATTTGACAATTAACAATTAACAATTATGGGGGGTACGGATCGTTAACTCTATTTCTTAACATGCTATCCTTCTAACTGTTTCTTATATGGGTATCCTTAATCTCTACTTCTGTTACCTTCTCATATGACTAATCTTCAATACTAATTCTTGCATAAATGATCATATCATCCCTCCTATCTGGTTAGTTCGTACCATTCATAAAAACATCACCATGTGTTCTGAAAAATGGAGTCCTCACATCCTTTCAAAGACAAAGTCAGTTTGTCCATCTCTGCCGCCTCCAATATCTTCATAACATATTCTTGCTCAGATGGTACCTTGGTCGCCTGCCAGTATTTTGCATATAACATTCTGGCCGCCGTTGTCAAATATATTAACAAGTATCTATCATCTCTGCCTATCTCATTTGGCAAGATACCTAAAAGGAATATCTCAGGTTTAAAGGGGATCTCTCGCCCTGTAATTTCCTTTATAATTCTATGGACCCATATCCAAAATTTAACAATATCACACGTCCACCACATATGGTAAAATGTACCTGACTTATTTTCACATTTCCAACATTTATTGGAGCATTTCGCATCATATTTTGCTATTCTGTCAGGCATAACATACCACCTATAGAACATTTTGAACATGTTTTCTTTATAAGAGGCCGCTTTAGTTATTTTAACATTTTTTTCCACATTTGATCCCATTGTTCCAACTCAATATCATGCCCAAAGTTCTGCGCCCATTGAACCATTATTTTTAACCATTTCATCTGCTACAAAATCTTTTAATAGTATCGCATACATCTTCTGTATAAATTTCTCCTCTGGAGCATACAGTATCTTTTCCACCTCTGATAGAGTTTTGTCAAACCCAATCTTCTTGTCTTTCACAAATCTCGAATTGAGCTGCACTCTCTGCCACCACGTGAGTTCTTCTTCAAGTTCAAGCTCCCCTTTTGAGTTTATAATGTCCAAATATCTCTTCGGCGGGTTCTCACTGTAAACCTTGGGTAACGTCATTGCCTCCAGTGGGGCCACCAACTTTGAAGTTCTAGTAAACCATCTTTTCTGTATTATCTCCCATACTCTTAACAGTGCATCACGTACCCAATGTTGCTTAAAATATTTATGTGTTGAAGCTTTTCCATACCATAAAAATGCATGCCATTCAGCTAAAAGATCATGTCCTTCCAAGCTTAGTATCCTTCTATCTTCTAACATAATCCATTTCTTGACCCATGCTAGTGCCGCAGCTCTATAATACAAAATCCAATTAGGGAGGGCGAAACCCCCCCGTTCTTTCAAGTCCTGTAGGGCTTTCAGTCTAATTCTAGCCCTTTTACCTTGCCAGATAAATTTAGCTATCAATTGGTTGAGTTCCTTAAAAATTCCAAAATTTTTCAATATTGGTATCGTCTGAAAAAGAAAGATCCATCTTAGTAGAATATTCATTTTAATCACAGCAATTCGACCCATCAGTGAATTTTTTCCCCATCTATCTAAATCCTGTTTTGTTGTTTTCATCAGTTCTTTATAGTCATTATCTTGAAGAGAGCTGCATTTATTTGTTAGATTTATTCCTAAATATTTGACCTTGTCACAGAGTTGATATTCGGAGTCTTTTTGGAGGATTTCTTTTTGAATAGCCTTCATGTTCTTGGTCAGAATTTTTGTCTTATTTATATTAATTCTTAGTCCTGCCACTTGGCCATAATCCCTTAAACTTTCTTTCAGCTCTGTAATTGAAGATAATGGATCCTCCAATATAAATACAAGGTCATCTGCAAAGGCCAGTAGTTTAAATTCTTCCCCTTGTACTTTCAATCCCTTCACCCTTTGGTTGCCTCTTATCTTTTCCATCAATATCTCTAAAGCAAAAATATATAGTAATGGTGATAATGGACATCCTTGTCGTGTTCCTTTTTGTATTTCAAATTGTTCCGTCCTCTCACCATTAACTAAAATTGTTGCTCTCTGTTTTGAGTAAATCGCATGTATCATCTGAATAAATTCCTTTCTGGCCTCAGCCTTCTTCAGTGTTTCTAATATAAATAGCCAGTTTAGATTATCAAACGCTTTCTCTGCATCCAAAAAGATCAGGGCCAATTCCTTTTCTGGGTGAACTTCATAGTACTCAAGTACATTCAGTATACATCTCAGGTTATGTTTTATCTGTCTTTTAGGCAAAAATCCGGCTTGATCCCTGTGTATCATTCTTGCCAAGACTTATTTCAGTCTTTCTGCAATAATTGAGACAAATATCTTGTAGTCCGCATTCAGTAAGGAAATTGGTCCGTAATTCTTAATTTTTTTCCCATCTGTATTTGATTTATGTATAATGATATTGTAGGTTCTCTCCAAGTGTCTGGAACTTCTTCCCCCTCCATAATTTTTTTACGTTTACTTCAGTTGTGGGAGGAGTTCTTCAAATACCTCATAGAATTCAACTGGAAGTCCATCCGGGCCTGGTGCCTTACCCTTATTTTGTCTTTTTATGGCTTCAACCATCTCCATCATTGTAATTGGTTGGTTCAATATCTTTCTATGGTCTTCAAAAAGCTTTTGAATTTTTTGTTCTTCCAAGTACTGAATTATCTGTTCTGCTTTAATATTGTTCTTTCTGTACAATTCTTTGTAGAAGTCTTCCACAATATTCCTTAAATCCTGTGTCCTATTTGTTTCTTCTCCATTTTTCCTTCTTAAGGTTTTTATATAAGTTTTTTCTGTTTGTTGCCTAACCTGATAGACCAGCCATCTAGTTGGTTTATTGGCATTTTCAAAAAAGTTTTGTTTAGCAAAGGTCAATTTCTTTGCTATTTCACACAATAGCAGACAATTCATTTTGTGCATAAGCAATTTAATCTTACTCCATCTTCCCTTCTCCGCTCCATCTTCCCTTCTCCGCTCCTTTTTCCATTATCTTTTTCTCCTGTTTCTGAATTTCTTCTTTCAAATTTAGATATTCTTCATTTCTTTTCCTGTTTATTCTCGACATTTCCTTTATCAAATAGCCTCTCACGAAGGCCTTAAATGCATCCCATATAATTCTCTTTGACATATCCGGTTTAGTATTCCCTTTAAAAAAGAAAGCAAATTCCCCCTTTAGCCATTTAACCAATTTTGTGTCCCTCAATATCGAAAGATTTAAAGTCCATCTGTTTCTCCCTCTCGTTTCTTGAAGTTCAAAAGTTATGGGGTTATGATCTGCATAGGTGCCTGCTTTGATTTCAGATTCCATTAAGTCTTTAACCATTGTAGTTGACATCCAACACATATCCAGTCTTGACCATGAGTCATGTCTCACTGAGTAAAAAGTATATTGTTGTCTTTTGGGGTTCCTTACTCTCCACGTGTCTATTAGTTGCCATTCTTCTATTATTTGACAAAATGACTCGGGAAATTCATTACCTCTTATTTTCTTTCTGATAATATTGGCTTTTCTATCTTCCTTGCTATCAAAAACTGCGTTGAAATCTCCAATAATACATAACTCTTGAAAATCCTGTTTTACAATACGTTTCTGTAGCTTTTTGTAGTACTTTCCATGATTTTGATTCGGTGCATAGACGTTCGCTATCAATGTCCTTTTATTTTGTCTCTGGATGGCCACCATTAAAATTCTTCCAACTTTAGAAGCGAATATTAATTCTGGTTGAAGATGTTCTTTGACATACATAGATACTCCTCTTTTCTTCTTTCCTTCCTCCAAAGCTATAAGGTTTTTCCCAGTCCTTTGACATATAAATATTTTTTATCTCTTTTTCTTATGTGGGTCTCTTGTATACAAGTTATATCAACATTGTATTTAAGTTGGTGTAAAATTCTTCTGCTTTTCTGCGGTCCATTCAAGCCATTAACATTTACCGTTATAAATTTCATTTTCCTTCTATTCATCTAGAGTTTGTTTCTGTTGTTCCCGTTAGTCTTTCACCCTTTGTCTTGTAGCTATTGGGGATCTCTTAAATCTGAATCTTTTCGGCCTTTGATATCTCGGAGGTCTTGGAGATGCCAGTGGTGCTGATGCGCCCTGGGGTTCAAGTTCCATTTCCTTTTCTACTTCTCCTTCTTCTCTTTCTTCTCTGTCTTCTTGATCATCTGAGAACTCCTCTCCATACACCCTCAAAAAGTCCATTGCCTTAAAAATCGAAGTTATTCTAGATCTTTTCCCTTCAAAGACAAAGAAAACTCCTTCTGGGAGAATCCATCTATAAGTGATATTATTACTTCTCAGCAGGACTGTCAGTTCTGCATATTCCTTTCTCTTCTCTCTCACTCTCAAAGGAATCTCTTTCAATACATTTATCTCAACTTCATTCATCTTTAATGGGGATGCGTTCACCTCACTTAGTATTTTATCTCTTACTGCTCTCTTATGAAAGCATACCTGTACTTCTCTTGGCAATTTAAATCATCTTGCATATGCTGAATTCATCCTAAAGGACGTATCTATCTCTTGTTCCATCATGCTCATGTCTTCCATATGTAGGTGATCCGCCAGTAACTTAGCCATTTTGCTATTCAAATCTTCCTCTTTTTCTTCTGAGATATTTTGGAATTTTAATATAAAAGCCGCTCTCTCCACCTGGAGTCTCATAACATCTTGCTCTAACGTAGTTTGTTTAATTCCACTCTCTTGTGCTTTCCTTTCCATTTCTCTGGTCTTACTTTCCACTTTTTCCATTGTTGTATTAAGAGTTGTAATTTTAGTCATATTTTCTGAGATTTGTTTTTGAAGCGCCTGCAAACTCTGCGCAAATTGGGTTGTAATATCCTTCATAGCGTTCTGGATAGGCACCACAGTCTGGGGTATCATATTTCTAGTTTCTTGTATGGCCTCTTTGGCTGAATCTATCACTTGAGGAATGGAATTTCTGATTTCTTCCATACTACACTTAATTGGATCTACCACATCCGTGATAGTGCTGAGTATCGTGGTTTGCACCAGAGCTTGCATCTCTTTCTGCATCTCTTTTTGTGAAGGACCACCCAATTTTGCCGCTGTGGATCCCGCCATTCCTGGTGAAACTGTTGAGGGTCTTCTCCCTCCAGCATTGGACATATTTACTATCCAGGCGGAATTTGCGCTTGCTTAACCATTTAAGATCCCTTTAAAAACTTATTAACCGCTAAATTTTTGACTTTTTATCTTCTAATGTGCACAGGAAGTGATGTCATCACATTGCGACATTGCAGCAATGTTCTGATATTTGGGTAAAAACTCTATGATAAAAATGGCTTTGACTATGGAGTTTTTGCCCAAATACCAGAGTGTCAACTGGATGTCACTGGCATAATGACATCACTTCCTTTCTGCATTGAAAGTGACATTGCCATGTTGCCAGTGATGTCGCCTAGATCATCCTCTTTCTCCTGGTAAGTCCCCCTGCCAGCCAGGTGATCAGCAGTGGGGGAGGCAGGGTCTGGTGGCAGGGAACTCCTGCCTCCACTAGGGGGGCTAGCAACTCTACTAGGAAGCCACTGTTGTCTCCACTGTAGAAATTATGTTATTTACATGACTAGACATAGCAGGGGGTGGGGAAGTTAAAACTGCATCTCCCTGTGTGCTGCAGCTGCAAACAGTGAAGAGCTGGTGTGCATCTGGAAAGCACAATGCTCCCATTGCACGTGTGATACAAAATCCTTGTGTTGTTCCCCAACAAAAAAACAGGTTGCTTACCTGTAACTGATGATCTTCGAGTGGTCATCTGTGCAGTACCACACATGGGGTTGGGCACCTGCGCGTGACTTCAACCAGAGAATATTCCAGAGCTTGCCTCAGAAATCTTTTTGGCAGACTCTCTTCCTGTCCTAGAATGGGAGAGAGAGCTGCCACCTACTCAGTTCCTTCAACCGCTACAGATATGTCCCATCAACACAAGGTAAGTGATCAGGAGATGCCAGCAGTGGGGAAGGCTGGGTGGGATTGTGGTACCACACAGATGACCACTTGAAGATCATCAGTTACAGGTAAGCGACCCGTTTATCTTCGTCGTGGTCTCTGTGCAGTCCTACACATGGGTGATTAAAAGAGCTGAATCAGATGGAGGAGGGAGCTGGCAGCTGAAAAACACAACAAGAAGATTAGGACACAAAATTATCACCTCAGTTAAAAAGTCCTACCTGCAAAGCAGAAGCATCAGTTGAAGATAGATTTCAGAACTCCCCGGCCAAATGAAGCATCCCATTGAGCTTGAACGTCGAGTGCATAGTGGGACATGAAGGTCGACATCGAAGACCATGCAGCCTCCGTACAGATGTCTTCCAATGGGAGACCAGCCAGGAAGGCAGTAGAAGTCGAAACCGCTCTAGTAAAGTGAGCAGTTAGACAGGTAGGTATGGGTTGGTTGGCCGGCTAATAGCAAAAGGCTATTGTGAAGGTAACCCATTTGGATAGTCTCTGAGATGAGATCAGTTTGCCCTGCAATGGAGAACCGTAGGCAACAAAAAGCCTAGGAGACTTTCAGAAGGGCTGCATTCGGTGGAGATGAAAAGAGAGTGCTTTGCAAACATCGAGGCAGTGTAATGCTCTCTGAAGTGCATCAGCTGGGTTTGGAAAGAACGTAGGTAGAAACAAAGACTGAGACAGGTGAAAGGCAGATACAACTTTAGGCAGAAAGGAGGGATCTGGCTGGAGAACTACCTTTTCCTTGTGGAAAATCATGTATGGGAGATCAGCGTGGAAGGCCACAAGCTCCCCCACCCAGTGAGCCGCAGTAATAGCAATCAAAAATGCTGTTTTCCATGACAGGAGGCGAAGGTTGACAGAAGCCATTGGCTCGAAGGGCTTTGCCATGAGTTGCGTCAACACTGGAGACAAACTCCAAGAGGGCATGAGCAGCAGAGACAGAGCAGCCCTTTAAGGAAAAACTTCGTGAGGCGGTGGGAAAAAACAATAGAGCCGTGTATTAAACAGTGATGCGCCAAGATGGCAGTAAGGTGGACTCTTAGGGAAGAGTATGCAAGGCCCGATTCTTTCAAAGGCACGATGTAGGAGAAAATGTCTCGTAGGGAGGCATGGATCAGGTCAAAGGAGTGTTCCAGGATGTAAGATTGGAAACAGTGCCACTTTTGATGATAGGTTAGGCAGGTAGCTGGCTTGCATGCATTAAGCAAGACATACATAAGAACATAAGAGAAGCCAATGTTGAATCAGGCCAATGACCCATCTAGTCCAACACTCTGTCACACAGTGGCCAAAAATACTAGGTGCCATCAGGAGGCCCAGCAGTGGGGCCAGGACACTAGAAGCCCTCCCACTGCTGCCCCCTCCAGCACCAAGAATAGAGTGCATCACCTGCCCCAGACTGAGAGTTCCCATCTATACCCTGTGGCTAATAGCCACTGATGGACTTCTGCTCCATATGTTTATCTAATTCCCTCTTGAAACTGTCCATGCTTGCAGCTGCCACCACCTCCTGTGGCAGTGAATTCCATATGTTAATCACTCTTTGGGTGAAGAAGTATTTCCTTTTATCTGTTCTAACCCGACTGCTCAGCAATTTCATGGAGTGCCCATGAGTTCTTGTCTTGTGAGAAAGGGAGAAAAGGACTTCTTTCTCAACCTGCTCAATCCCATTCATAATCTTATAAACCTCGATCATGTCACCCCTCAGCCGTCGTTTCTCCAAGCTAAAGAGCCCCAAGCGTTTTAACCTTTCTTCACAGGGAAGGTGTTCCAACCCTTTTTATCATTCTAGTTGCCCTTCTCTGCACTTTTTCCAATGCTATAATATCCTTTTTGAGATGTGGCGATCAGAACTGTACACAGTATTCCAAATGAGGTCGCACCAATGATTTATACAAGGGCATTATGATATGGGCTGATTTGTTTTCAATTCCCTTCCTAATAATCCCCAGCATAGCGTTGGCCTTCTTTATTGCAGTTACACACTGTCTAGACATTTTCATTGAGTTATCTACTACGACTCCAAGATCTCTCTCTTGGTCAGTCTCTGCCAGTTCAGACCCCATCAACGTGTATTTATATTTAGGATTTTTGGCTCCAATGTGCATCACTTTGCACTTGGTCACATTGAATCCCATTTGCCACATTGATGCCCATTCGCCCATCCTCAACAGATCCCTTTGGAGTGCCTCACACTCCTCCCTGGTTTTCAGCACCCTGAACAAAAACAGGATGCTTACCTGTAACTGGTGATCTTCGAGTGGTCATCTGTGCATTCACACCCATGGGATTCAGTGCGCCTATGCTGAACTGGTCGGTGCTATACAAAGTTCACAACAGGATTTTCGCGCCTCTGCCCTGGGCCTGCACGGGAACCCTCAGCGCACATGCCCAAATGGGCAGGGCACGGACATCCCACCAGTTCCTTCTGACCACTATCAACCTGAGTCATGTATGAGAACAACTAAGGATGACAGCAGTGGGGAAGGACGGGCGGATGGTGTGAATGCACAGATGACCACTCGAAGATCACCAGTTACAGGTAAGCAACCTGTTTATCTTCTTCATGGTCTCTGTGCATCACACCCATGGGAGATTAAAAAGCAGTGGCTCACCTGGAGGTGGGTGCTGGCAGACTCAGCGAGCTGCAGCGGACAGAACCAGACGACCCAGGTCACCTTTCTGTTGTGCACGGACGTCTAGAGCGTAGTGTTTGATGAACGTGGTTGGCATGGACCACATAGCTGCTCTGCAGATGGACGAAAGTGGTGTGCCCTTCAGAAAGGCAGTAGAAGTCGCCAAGGACCTGGTTGAGTGAGCTGTCAAATGAACAGGGAGTGGTTGCTTTGCTAAGGCGTAGCAGAACTTGATCATTCCTACTATCCATTTGGATAGGCGCTGACTGGAGATTCGGGACCCTAGAGAGGCTGTGGCATACGATAGGAACAAGTTGTTGTCCTTCCTAGTAGGCAGGGTCCTGTTCAAGTAAAAAAGGAGCACCCTTTTAATATCTAGAGTGTGGAGTAGGCATTGCTCCTCCCCTTCAGAATGAGGAAAGAAATCCGGCAGAAAAATGTTGGAGTTCAGATGGAACTCAGTGACCACTTTAGGCAAAAAGTTGAAGTCTGGAACAAGACGCACCCCATTTGGCTGGAAAACTAAGTATGGAGGGTCGTGTTGAAGTGCCGTGAGTTCACTGACCCTCCTAGCCAACGCTATGGCCACCAGGAAAGCTGTTTTCCAGGAAGCATATTTCAGGTCACAGGTTGCCAGTGGTTCGAAGGGTCTCCTGGTGAGGTGGCAGAGCACCAAGGTTAGTCCCGGAGCTCAGTGGGGGTAGACACAGGGGGATACAGCCTGTTGAGACCCCTGAGAAAGGTTTTTGCATGTGGATGGGAGAAAATGGAATAGCCATCCAATCCCTCATGGTGCACAGATATTGCCGACAGGTAGACCTTGATGGACGAGTTGGAGAGCCCTTGATCCTTCAGAGAGAGAAGAAACTCTAAGATCTTGTCCATGCCCACCGCCCCGGGAGGAATGGTCGAAGATCGAAGAAATGTCTGGAACCTACGCCATTTTCTTTGGTAGGAGAGACGAGTTGATGGTTTTCTAGCACTGAGCAAGACCTCAGCAACCCGGCTGGAGAAGGTTACGGTTGGATTTGCCAGGCCATGAGTTTGAGGTGGTGCACCTGGGCATGGAGGAGAGTCCCTTCCTCTGCGAGGAGGAGATCTGGGGCATCGGGAAAGTGATGGTACCTTCATTGCGCCAAATGAAGGAGAGTGGTGAACCAGGGTTGCCGGGGCCACCATGGTGTTATGATGATACAATCCGGCAGGACCTTGGCCAGCTTGTGAACCACCCGAAGTATTAGTGGAAGAGGTGGGAACATATATAGGAACTCTTGAGTCCAAGGGTAGAGTAGACCATCTCTGAGGGAAAGGGGGTCTGCTCCTCCCCAGCTGCAGAATTGGGTGCATTTTGTGTTTTAGCGGGTTGCGAAGACGTCTATCTCCGGAACGCCCCACAGATGGAAGATTGGTCGAAGGTAGAGCCAGTTCATCTTCCATTCATGGTGGTTTAAGAGGCTTCTGCTGAGGCGGTCTGCTTCCACATTCTTGGTGCCCAGGATGTGGGTGGCAATAGGAAAGATGTTGTGCAGTACACACCAGTCCCACAGCTCGATAGCCAGGCGGCAGAGGCTCCTGGACACTGTCCCTCCTTGGCGGTTGACGTAGCTGAGTGCCGTGGTGTTGTCTGTGAGGACCACTATGCAGTGCCCTTGGAGGGTGGGCTGAAAGGACTTCAGAGCTAAGAAGATCGCCAGGAGCTCCAAAAAGTTGATGTGCTTGTCCGCATACAGAGGATCCCAATGGTATCCTATCCTGATCCGATTGAGATGTGCTCCCCAGCCCAGAGGGAGGTGTCTGTGGTCAGAGTCAGGGTAGGGGTTGGTGGGTGAAAGGGGGCACCGTTCATGATGTTGGGGAGTGTTGTCCACCATAACAGTGAGTCCCGCACCCGCGGCGGAGGGGTGAATGATCTGGAGGGGCTCATTCGAGTCGGTTTGAAATGAGTGAGGAACCATATTTGGAGTGGTCGCATGTGCAACTTCACCAGTGGTAGAACAGCCGTGGTGGCCGCCATGTGCCCCAGGAGCCGTTGGAATTGGAGAGCTGTCGAAGATGTCCTGGCTCGGATTTCCTTGGCTAGCGATGATAGGGTCGCCGCCCTGTCCAAAGGGAGGTATGCTCTGCAGGATACCGTGTCGAGGAGTGCACCGATGAATTGGATCAACTGGGTAGGTTGCAGATTGGATTTCTCGAAGCTGACCTGAAGTCCAAGGGAGGCCAGAAGGTTCAAGGTGTGGGTGATGTGGTTGTACAGGAGCGTAGGAGTGTCCGCCACCAGAAGCCAGTCATCGATATAGAGAAAGATGGTGATTCCCTGGAGACGAAGGTGGGCCATCCCAACCACCATCATTTTGGTAAAGACTCGTGGTGCTGTGGACAGGCCAAATGGGAGACTCCTGTATTGGAAGTGGAGGTCCCCTATGGCGAAGCGGAGAAATCTCCTGTGGGAAGGGTGGATGTTCAGATGAAAGTAGGCATCCTGGAGGTCGATAGTAGCTATCCAGGAGCCCTGGGACAGCAGAGGAAGGATGACCTTTAAGGACGTCATTTTGAATTTGCGGCAGTGGATGGAGGCATTGAGATCTCGGAGATCCAGGATCGGGCGCAGCCCCCCGTCTCTTTTCGGAATGGCGAAGTAGCAGGAGTAGAAGCCTGTCCTTTCTGAGGCTTTTGGTACCGGCTCTATCGCATCCTTCTGCAAGAGTGTTTCAACTTCCTGTAGGAGGATAGGAGAATTGGGGGTGGCGCGGTAGTTTGGTAGGGTTGGAAATTGCGCAAATTCTATCAGATATCCGTGGGTAAGAATGGACAGAGAGAAAGCAGAGAGAAACGGTAGTAAATGGGTGGACTGCACATTCTTGCTGTGAAATTCAAAGTCCCTGCTTAGGGCCACATTGGGGCTTCGATCTCGGCTGCTGCTGTTGCGAGGTGTAGCTAGGTTTTGTCTGATAGGTATAGTGTTGATAGTGTACAGCCGGTGACTGTCGGGACTTCCAATTACCTTCTGGTGACGGTTTGGTGGAGTAGGCTCACTTGGTGTTATATCTAGACCACGATCGTGGGCGGTAAGGCCTTGATGGTGCAGAAACACCTAGGGATCTAGATGCCTTAATACTCTTGTCAAGGTCTTGGAGTGCTGTATCAGTTGAGGAGTGAAAAAGCCCCTCTCCGTCAAAGGGCAGGTCCTCAATATAGGATCTGGTCTTATTCGGTAATGAGGTGGTGCGTAGCCAGGCATGTCTTCTGAGGGCGACTGACAAAGCCATAGATGTAGAAAAAGCATCGAGGGAATGCTTGGCCAAATTGAGGAGCTGTTTTGCCACCACCAAGCCCTCTTTCTGGAGGTTTCGGGCCTCTAGGACCTTGTCCTCTGGTACACTGTGGAGGAATTCTGCCATTCTTTGCCACAAAGCATATTGGTAGCAGCTGAGGCAAGCGATATAGTTAGAGGTCTTTATCCCCAGGGCCCCCGCAGAATAGAATCATCTTCCAAATGCATCTATCTTCTTGCTTTCCTTGTCCGCAGGTGTAAGATTCGAACGTTTACTCTTTGAAGACGAAGACACCATGACTGAATTAGGCTTAGGGTGTATGTAGAGGAAGGATGCCCCATCTTCTTGTATCCAGTACATGTGATCCAAGTGTCTTGTGGAAACAGACGCCAACGACAGCTTTTCCCACAGTGCCTTAACAGCTTGTAGGAGTACCTTTGACATAGGCAGGGCTATCGGTGTGGATGCATCCTGTTGTACTATGTCGTAAACTTCATCAGATAACAATAGTAAAGATTGAGTGATAGGCAGACGGAGGGAATGTGCCATCTGCTTTATTAGATCACTGTAGGACATCATGTCCTCAGATGGTGAGATGGGGACTTGGTCAGAAATGGTTTGTTTAGGAGGAGGTCTGGGCGGGGATGACTCGTCGCCAGAGCCCTCGCCCTCGGTGTCATTCGATGACTCAGAATGTGATCCAGGGTCTTGAAGTGGCGTTGGTAGCGGCGCTCACTGAGGAGATATCGAACAGGGAAAGTCCCGAGGCGGGGATGGCGGAGGCTTGGAAAGGGTAGCTGATGGTGGGCGGTGAGATGGCGAGCGGTTCCCTTTGGCAGCGATCCTCCCAGTCGGTGTGATCCCTAGGAGGAATCCAGGGCATGGTTGAAAACCAGTACGGCATGTTGTGCCTGTGGTCGTATGGAGGATGTGATGAAGGCCCATAAGGATACTCATGTGGAGGGTCCCAATATGGGTAAGACGGACGGCTTCTGTTGTAGGGTTCATAGTCGTGCCTTCTGTCTCGACTACGACAACGCGGAGAGCGAGATCTGCCCCTCGGTCGATAGCGGTCGTCTTGGTGGGAGTAGCCGCTGGCCCAGGAAGCGGTCGACAGGGAACGCAGACCCACTGCCTGAGTATCTGAAATGAGATCGACTTCAAGCTCCGACACAGATGCGGACGGTGTGGATAGGTCGCTTCTCCAGCACCGGAGGGTTCGGCTGCCATGGAGTTTACCAGCCCGCTGGCGTCCCATGAGGCAAGAATCAGTAGGTGAGGAGTGAAGTAGAAACGATTTGAAGAATTCCGATGTGAGGAAAAGTTTTTTCTTTTTTCTCTCAGCACCAACCAGGAATTGCTGCGAACAGCGCGGCGGTCAGAAGAGAACTGGCGGGATATCCATGCCTCGCCCATTTGGACATGCGTGGTGAGGGTTCCCGCGCAGGCCCAGGGCGGAGGTGCGAAAATCCCATTGTGAGCTTTGTACAGCACTGACCAGTTCAGCGCAGGCGCACTGAATCCCATGGGTGTGATGAACAGAGACCACGAAGAAGATCTTAGTGTCATCTGCAAATTTAGCCACTTCACTGCTTACTCCCAATTCCAAATCATTAATAAACAAGTTCAAAAGCATCGGACCAAGTACTGATCCCTGTGGTACCCCACTGCTTACCACCCTCCACTGAGAAAGTTTCCCATTTATACTCACTCTCTGTTTCCTATTTATAAGCCAGTTTTTGATCCACAGGAGGACTTGTCCTTTTATCCCATGACTATTGAGCTTACTTAGGAGCCTTTGATGAGGAACTGTATCAAAAGCTTTCCGGAAGTCAAGGTAAATAATATCTATTGGGTCCTCCTTGTCCACATGTTTGTTCACTCCCTCAAAAAACACTAATAGGTTAGTGAGACAAGATCTTCCCCTACAGAACCCATGCTGAGTCTGCCTCAATAGTTTTTGTTCATCAATGTGCCTACTAATTCTTTCCTTAATAACAGTTTCCACCAACTTACCCGGTATCGATGTCAGACTGACTGGCCTGTAATTTCCTGGATCTCCCCTGGAGCCCTTTTTAAAGATGGGACTGACAGTAGCTACCTTCCAGTCCTTTTTCAACTTATTCGATACCACAGGAGGTAAGTCTACTGCAGGATCCTCCATGCCATCAGCCTGAAGAAAGAGTAGAGATCTCGAAGATCCATGACGGGCCACAAGCCACCGTCCCATTTGGGAACTAGGAAATACTTGGAGTAGAAGCCGAGAGTCCGTTGTGCCACCAGGACGATCTCAATGGCTCCCTTGGAGAGAAGGGCGTCGACTTCTAGATGAAGTGACAGATTGGGGGGGTGATAATGAAGTGAGGGAGGGTTGGTAGCAAAACGAACTCTATGGCATACCCGACCTGTATGATGGTAAGGACCCAGGAATCAGTGGTTACGTCTTCCCAAGCTGGAAGAAAGGGGAAGAATTAGGTCTGGACGGGAGGGATAAAGGAAGGAGGCAGTTGCAGGCCATGGACCTGGTCAAACTGACTGCTTGGGCTGTTGGGACTTCTTAGGGGCCTGCTGTTGTGGCTTCTGAGAAGGATGGGAATCATATTTTTTCCTCCACTGGGAGGTAGTGGCAGGTGAAGGCTGATGTTTGTTGTAGTAAGGCATCCATGATCGGTATCGGAGTCTCGGTTCCGACATGGAAACACCAAGGTTGCAAGCTTGTTTCCTACTGTCATTGACAGCTTTCAGAGCCTTGTCCATGGTGGAATGAAAAAGGCAGTCCCCATTGAAAGGGAGTTCTTCGACTTTGAATTTGACATCTGTCTGCAGGGAAGAACCATAGAGCAAGGCATGATGGCGGACAGCGATGGAATAAGCAAGTATTTTGGAGGAGCACGTCACAGCATGGCGAATGGAGTTGATTTGTTGCTTGGAAATAACGCAAATCTCGGACAAGGCGGCAGACAGAGTGCGGCGATGTTCCTCTAGGACAAATTCAAGGACTGGGTGGACAGCAGTAGTGACATTAAAGGCATAGGCAGATAGGTAGGGGAGGTAAGTATCAATTTTGGCATTCATCGATGCAATGGCATAACTTTTCTTAGCAAGAGTGTCCATCTTCCTACCCTCACGGTCAGGAGGAGTGGACTGTCAAATGAGCTGTTAAGATTTTGAAGAGGAGTGAACTATCATTGAGTTCGGTGGAGGTTGGGTAAACAGGAATTTTCCTGCAGATTCCTAGACTTTATAAAGGCCCTCATAATGCCTTGATATCGGAGTGATGGAGGCAGGATGGCCCCAGGACTCCTTTAGGATTGAAAGGTGGACCGGGAGCAATGGGAGAAGTGTTGAGGGTGGCAGGTCTGCCTGCACCAACTTATGTATGAGATCGGTCACTTCCGGGGTTTCAGAGGAGCCTTGAATTTGAAGGACCATGGCCATTTGGGTGATAAGCTCCAAGTAGGCCTTTGCGCCTTCAGTCGGGGAGATAGAGCCCTGATGACCAGTATTGAGTGTCATCTTCAAGAGGAAAAGTATCGTGGTCAAAATCACCAGAGACTGAACAGTCAGATATCAAGGCCGGAGAAGATGATCGAAGTGGTTGGGAAACATCAAGAGGTGTTCCATCACCCACAGGAGGATGGTGCCGAGGTTCTAATGGAGAACACTTGGGGGCATCTGTAGATCTCAATGTATGTGGAGGCTGATCAGGTCCCAGGGAATGGACAGAGACTAGCAAATGGGAACGCCTAGAATAGGGTGAAACTGGGCGGTTGCTGTATCTATCAGCCATCCGAAGTTGATCATAACGGTCTCGATGAGGAGTAGAGGACCCGGAGTAAGGGTAGTACCATCTGCGGCAGTAAATATCCAGAGATAAAGGGTCCAAATCGGAGGCCAATCTCAAAGGGGATGGCAACCGATGATAATGGGGCAGCCTGCGGAGATAGCGGGACCATGACCTGGATCAACTTCTTATGAAACACTCCCTGTTGACCAAAGAGTGGACAGACATATGGGAGCTGGAGGAGTGACAGCGAGATATAAGAGGAGAAGGTGGACGCTGGACAGGCGACTTGGAATGCTGACCAGGTGGAATATGACATGACGGTGAAGACAGGGTAGGTGGCGGAGTTGGAGGCTTAGGAGCAGAAGCAGCCGAGGATACCACAGGAGTTGATGTGGAAAGACCAGAAATCAACACAGGATCGAGCTTCGGTGCCGAAGTCGACGCTGAAGGCTTTGATTTTGGTTTTGTAGACTGTTTGTCCTTGTGCTTTTTCAACTTATGCTTCGAAGATTTTGCAGTGTCGGGGAGTTTAGCAGAGGACTAGGATGTGGCCGATGATATCATGGGATGCAAGGCCTGCTCAAGAAGAGAGGTTCTAACGCAAGCTACCCTGTTCTTATGGGCCTGGAGAGTGAAATTCGCACAATGGGGACAAGAATCAACCCTGTGGAACTAGCCCAAGCTCCAACTCCCTTCGTTGGAGGGGAGTTTTGCTGGACAACGGCGATGTGTCTTAAAAATTTTGTGCATCCCATACAAATACCGCTACAGCCAGAGGGGAAAGGGGGGGCGAGGAGAAATGAAAGTGAGGAAAAGACCCGCTTTTTTTGTTGTTTTCTCAGAAAAGGAATAGAAATACAAAGAATCAGAAGAATAAGAAGAAAACCAAGAGAAGTACTCAGCTGAGGCAATTTCGAAGAGCGACGTGAACAAGGTCTGAATGCGAAGGCGGTCGAAGAAGAACTGAGTGGGAGGTGTCTCTCTCCCGCTCTAGGCATGTGCAGTGCATGCCTGCTCCCCAGGGCGGGAAGAGAGCCCGCCAACAAGATTTCTGAGGCCAGCTCTGGAATATTCTCTGGTTGAGGTCATGCCCTGGCACCCAACCCCATGTGTGGGACTGCACAGAGACCATGATGAAGATCAAAAGCTTTGCAATGTGCAAATGAGCCCTACTGACACTGGGCAAACCTCGACCATCAAGCACTATAAAGCCTCAGCACTTGCTTCTCAGTCTGTGAAACTGGTCTCTGGTGAAAATTATACCCAGCAAAGTTCTTGACTACTCCCCTTATACAGCAGCCTCTTTGTTCCTCTTGGGTCCTTGACTTCTTGCCCTCTTGTGATTCTGACCGTGTTGGAGTGTCAGACAAAGCTCTATGAACCCCAACCACTTAGAAGTCTAACACTAGCCTCTTACTTCTATCAGAACAGAAGCCTAACGTCTCTGTGAACATTCCCTGCTGCATGCTTCCTTTCAGTTGTAGCTAGAATGTGTGAACATTTCAGACATCACATCAACCAGTATTTTCTTAGAGTCATACATTAATACTTGCAATTTATTTCTCTTATAGGTGGAAAATTATTTGTTTTAATTATTATTTATTTACTTCATGTGTCTTTGTCACTAAAGCAATTTACACTGTTTTCTTCACAAGAACCCTGTAAGGTAGGTTAGGCTAAGAAAGTGTAACTAGCATAAGGTCACCCTGCAGTCTTTTTTTTTTTGGCCCCCATAGGGGATTTTTTAATTGCATTTTCTAAAAACTACAAATGAAAAAAAGGGAGGGGTAGCTACATACTACAGGAGAAAGTAAAAGAAAACCCACTAAAACCCCAAGAGATGGTGGTCATACAATTTGCTTCACCATAAGAGAATAACTTTTGCTTCTTAATTAAAGCTTACACCTATGAAACATTGAGTGCTGTCATCTATTAGTCTCTTTAAAGTCCATGTCTTGAAAACCTCCCCCCTTTTGTCCTTAATAAAGAGTGAAGTAAGAAAAACAAGATCCATTATGCTACTTTCCAGAGATTCAGAGTGTAACAACTAGCCATTTGTTCATTTGTCCTTTTTCTTTCTCAGTCGATAACTTGTTTGGGGGGCTACTGCCCCCAATACAGAATCTGAGTCCTCATCCGAAGATGCCACTGCACCTTCTCCTTCGCTTTCTTTGCTGCTGTTGTCTTCTGGCCCTTCTCCTCCTTTTGCTGGCCATCTGTGGATATGCAAAAACTCCTGTGCCTTTTCAACAGAGTCCACTTTTTCTTTTTTGTCCATAAATTTAAAAAATTAAGCCTTTGGGTACAATCCATCTGTAAATGATGTTTTTCTCCTGTAAACATGAAATCAAATCCGTATATTTCCTTCTTTTCCTTCTTATTTCGAATGAAATATCCGTCAACATTTTTATTTCTTTGTCTTTGATTTTCAGAGAGACCCCGTTTGATGCTTTTAGAATTTGGTCTCTCACTTGTCTTCTAGAGAATCTCACAATCACTTCCCCGGGCAAATTATTTTTTTCTTGTAAATTCTGAATACGATCTGAAGACCGTATCCATTTCGCTTTGTATTGTTTCTGTTTTTAAATCTGCCAACGGGCCAACGCCTCATTCACAATCAGTCTCAGATGCTCTGCTTTCGCTTCCGGGATTCCCCGGAATCTTAAGACATAGCTTGCCCTTTCCATTTCCAGCCGCAACAAATGGGATTCATTAATTTGTCTCTTTTTCTCCGTCAAACACAGTTGACTTTGAAGCTTCTTGGAGTTGGCATCGACCACGTTAAGCTCCAGTTCCATTTTCTCTGCTTTCTTGGCTGTTTCGCTGAGCTGGGTCTGCTGTGCATCTAGCTTCTGATGCAATGCGGTGACTCGCTCCAGCAGAGGTCGCAATGCTTCTGTCAGCATCCTTTGCAGCTCTGCTGTTGTGTCCTCTCTAGGAGTAGGACTTGCTGGGCTTTTGGCATTTCTGGCAGGAAGCTTAGCTTTCATTTTCACTTTCTCGTCCTTTCATGTCAGCGCCATGTTGAGAATTTTGTTTACTTTTCAAAAAAGTTATTACAATCTCCAATGCTTTTTAAAAAACCTGGTAAGTTCTTACTAATTCTTTATTTTAGCCCATCACGCCTTTATAGCAACCCCCCCCAGTACAAAGGAAAAAGTTCAATTGTTTTCTTCTTAGCGGGGAGAGTTCCCTCCCCCCTCACCTTTTGAGAAGGGGTTTCTGCTAACTTCGGTGTTTCTCGCTTGTACTTTGACTCACAGTTCAATGTTATCCTCACTTTAGAAGCTCAAACGCTTGGCCACCAAAGCTTGTCCTGGTGTGTGTGCCTCGTTCCATTCGGACACTCTGCAGTGGGACCTTCAGGGCATGAGAAAGCCCCCCTTTACTAGCCAGCCACCAGGCAAGGGGCTCTCCTAGTGCCCCATGGTGAGGAACCCAGCCCGAGGGCTCTGGGGGTGGCACAGAAGATTGCACCACCTCCCAACCACAGGCGCTGGCGTGTGACTCCCAGGAGCTCGGGAGATCACTGTCGCCATTGCAGCCACCAAAACCAGAAGCCTCGGTCACCCAGCAGTCTTCTGTGGCAGACGTGAATCTGGGTCTCTCAGAGCCTAGCCCAACATTCTAACCACTCTACTGCACTGGCTCTGACAGCAGCATAACAATATGATCATGTATGTTATTTTTACAGTTAAGAACAGTGCTTAGTATACAATAATACTTCTACAGACCTGTTCTTTCTTTAGTATTTCTTTCGCTTCCTGAAGTAACAATTCCCTTGCCTTTGTATATGCAAGTGTTGCTTTGTGTTGCTCTTCATATGCCATTATCACAACAGCCAAGATTAAATTGAAGAGATAAAAGGAGCACATAAAGATGACTACCACAAAAAAGAAGCTGAAGGTTTTCCCTGATGATCTGATAACCTGTAAGAACAAATTATTGAGTTTGACAGATTCTCATAGGTTTATATTATTTACGTTATTTTTATTTTTTACATTTCTATACTGCATCCTCTCTTGTACAGCCTCAGAGAGGTTTACAATAAAACATTCCACAATAAAAATTCAATAAAACAGACCAGAATATTATAATAGCACTAGATAATCAAATACAATAACAATAAAAGATTCATAAAACATCAATAAATATAAATAAGCAAAATCCTAGAGAGTAAACCAATCAGGAAGCAGGTCCAGGCAGTGGGGCAGTTCCACAAATTTAACCTAAAGTCTGATGGAATACAGTGGCCTTACATGCCCTGCAGAATGCAGGAAGATCCTGCAGGGCACAGACCTCATCAAGGAGCTGGTTCCAAAGGGCAGGAGCAACAACTGAGAAGGCCCTGGCCATGGTGGAAGATAAATGGGTAATCTGGGGACAAGAAGCCTCAAGGTGCTGACTGGAGGGGTGTCGGGGAGTTAAACCAGGAGAGGTGGTCCCGCAGGTATTATAGCCCCAGACCATTGTGGCTTTATAGGTTAAAACCAACACCTTGACTTGGCACCGGAAACTACTTGGGAGCCAGTTCAGGATTTTAAATGGTGTATGAAATGAGACAGTATGCCATATAATTTCCCTGGCCTTAAGAATCTCATGGCATAAGTCTGGAAATTCCTATAACTGTCTGCTACCAGACTCTGAGACAGCAGGACTTTCGGTTTCGGCGGAGTGAATGGCGGCCACCTCTCGGGACGTTCCCAGAGGTGGTTAGCCCACGCGCAGTTTGGGGGGGTCTTCGCGTATGCGAAAGACCCTAGTGAGCCTTAGACAAAGGCTCCGAACCAGGGGCGCTTGGGGAGCAGCCTCTTTGCCGGCAAACAGCCGGGAAATTGAGGCTTTCTCCCCGCCCCAATCGGCCCCGCTGCATCGTGCCTGTAATGGGACTTAGCAACGCCACCGACTTCCAGGAGTGAATAAAGTGATCGAATTAAAGATAAACGGAAAGATCTGGCATCGAACCGTGAGTTGGAGATCTATTTTGAAGCGAGAATTTGAAACCCCCCACAAGCGGATAAGCGGATGGGAGGAGGGAGGAATCCTCACCCCCCCTGAGAAACGGGACTTATAAAAGAAAAGCGGAGGGGGGTAAAGGGAAAAAAGAGTTGGTGAAGATACCTTTGGGGAAGCATTGAAGATTAAGAGCTTGTTGGCTTCCTGAGTGACGCGGCACGAACTTTGATAAAGTAAACAATTAAAAAGATGTCTGCATTTAAAAAGGTCCCGCAGAAGCCGGAAAAGAAGGGGGGAGGAATTTCTGGTCTGGGCACCCCACCACCGGAGTTAGCTGTCAATCAACAGAAAAGCGAGTCACTGCGCCCTCTGCTGGATCAAATGCAGAAAATCAGCGAAACTTTGTCTAACATGGAAAGTGTTCTCAACAGTCAACAAAAACAATTAACAGAAACAACAAAGAAGATGGAGGAGATTGCGCAAAAATGTTTGGTCTCAACGGAAGACACCAAGAAAATAAAGAGAAAGGTCAACAAATTAGAAAAACATCAGGATTTGCAAGAAAAAAGAATTTTAATGTTACAGATGGAAAAATCAAATCGAACTCTCCGCTTTCAGGGGATCAAAGAAGAAGAAAAGGAAGATCTCAGAACTACATTGGCGAACGCCTTGGCACCCTTAACTGGCAGAGAAGCGTTGGAATTGAAAGAAGAGATGGATATGGCCTATAGAGCCTATTCAGCCTTTACAAAGAAAAACAATCTGCCAGCAGAAGTAGTTGTCAAGTTTACTAAACAGCGTACCAGAGATCAAATTCTGCGTTCAGTTTCAGCGGTGCCCTTGAAAATTGGGGAGCAGACCATCAGAACTTTGAAAGATGTTCCCTATGAAATCTGTATGAAAAGAAAAGCATATAAAGGATTGACCACGTTCTTACAAAGACATCAGATAATTTACAGATGGTGCATTCCCGAAGGACTAACTTTTAAATACAACGACAAAAGAGAGAAGATAGACTCCGTCTTCAAAGCACAAGAATTTCTGAAGAGACACGCCAGTACAGAGGAAGATGCAGCACTCGCAACTTGGACTGATTCAAGCAGCGAAGAAGACAGCGATCCGGAGGAGGGAGGTGCTGGAGCGGGAGATAAGAAGCCTAAAGAGGGCCCATCTTACAACTTGAGAGATATAAAAGGAAGACACCCAAAGAAATAGTTCGTGGAACGTCAGAGAGGAGCTGATTAATGACTAACCCCAATGGACTTTACTAACTTTACTAACAGAGTTATTTTGGACTTTTGAAAGATGAAAAGAAGATCCTCCAACCGTGGTGGTTGCCAAAATTTGTAATTATACTAACTAAAACTAATTTTTTAACAGGAAAAAATTTCACTCCACTCTTTCTCTTAACCCAACTATATACCTTCCCCCTTTCTTTTTATAAAAAGTAATAAAATTCTCTCCTCTTTAGGAGAGTTTATTCTAAAAAACAGACTCTGAGACAGCACATTCTAGGATCCGGGAGGTTTTTTGTCATCTTCTGGGGGTGGAACAGTGGTCACTGTGGGTGTGAAGGGGGAGGCATTTGTGAATTTCCTGCATTGTGCAGGAGGTTGGACTAGATGACCCTGGAGGTCCCTTCCAACTATGATTCTACTATTTTAAGTGTTCACTGAGATTAGCCCATTTACTCTCAAACCAGGCTCTGAGATAGGATCCCTCCAGTCCCACTCTGTAAGGTTAAGACCCTATCAGACAAGAGCTGACAGTGTAACAGGTTAGAAGCAGCAGCAAGACTAATAATGGGTGGCCCATCCAGTCCTGGCCAGGAGCATAGCCTCCCATCCTTTCGGGTTGCCAAGAAAGAGAAATAGTAAGTAGAAGCTCTGAGCTAAACTGGATTTGATTCCATCTTTCAACAAAACTGAAGTAAGCTTTTCTGGAAGTGTAGAATTGGGAGAGGTTGTTTAGGAGACTGGAGTGTTCATTTTGTCGCATGCAGGGCTTTTTTTGTAGAAAAAGCCCAGCAGGAACTCATTAGCATAATAGGCAACACCCAACAGCAGAGATTAGCATATTGGGCAACACCCCTGACAGCACAGCTCATTAGCATATTAGGCCACACCCCCATGTTACCAGAAGTGTGGGCATCCAGCCACACCCACCTTTTGCTTCTTATTCTGTCTCCTTGTTTGTTGTCAAAACCCAGGGCTTTTTTGGGAGCAGGAACTCCTTTGCATGTTAGGCCACACACCCCTAATGTAGCCAATCCTAATCAGCTTCTGTTGTTGGGTGTGGCCTATTATGCTAATTAGTTCCTGCTGGGCGTGGCCAACTTGGGAGCCAGCCAGAACTCTGTTCCTGTGTGCTCCTGCCCCAAAATAGCCCTGGTCATATGTCTTATGTGTCTTATGGGAAAGGAACAAATGTATTAGATTATGTGGTTGCACAGCAGCAGATTTTTTTCCCAAAGATGTCCTGTTCCAGACATTGGGTCCTTGGAATAGGAAGTCAAAAGACACACTTCCAGGCTGCAGAAGGTTATGACCTTTCTGAGTTTGCCTGACTTTTAGATAAGGGCTTCCCAGTGGTGGTAAAAGGAATTATTTGAAATGATTAAACAGGAATAATGTAGTAAATATACAGATTGCCAAATACATTAAATTATTGATGGTAAGAAATGCATCACAGTATGTTAAGGAAATATGAAATATTTTCACTATCACAGCTTTAAAAAGCTGGTATGAAGGAGTGAAGGACTGCTGAAACAAAATGAAACAAAAACATCTTGTTTTACCTGCCGATATAGAGCTTCCCAGCTATCCTGTGTCATCAGTCGGAACAAAGACAGAAAGGCCCATCCAAAATGATCAAAACTTGTGTACCCATAGTCAGGATTGTCTTCCTCTTTCCAGCAGACATAGGATTCCGGACATGTACTTTTGATAATACTGGAACAGAAAGTATGTTACTGATGGCTTTCAAGGAAAAGAGCTTTCTCTGATTGCTTACCTCATACCCAGATTATAGAGAATCTAAACATCCATAATGCTCTGAAGCACATTTTAAGCTGCTAGTTTTTGTACCTATTTGAGCAATTATTAATTATAGTTTGAACATTTATTAATTATAATGATAAAGATTTATTAATTCATTCAAGCTGCTAAGGGTTGCCAATCTTTTGACTGGCCCTTGCACTGTGCCTTTAAAAGTAGCTGGATAATGTAATAGAGAAAATTTCACCAAAATCTACATAGCTTCTACTTGAGTTACAGTGCAAGGTAGAGTCGAAAATGATGGCAGTCCTAGAGCCCAACTATAGCTTATCCTTTTCACATGTTTTCATGTTTCTGCTGGAAACTGATTCTAAAAATAAAAAATAAAAAGGAGAGTTCAAATGCGTTCAAAATGGTGCTACGGGGAGAGAAAGGGCTCCTGCCTCCCGCATGCAGTAGTCTTCTCACATGAAAATTGTGCTGGGGGAGGAGTTATTTTGCCAGATTTGCCACTCCATGTGCACTGATACTCCATGACCATGGAAGATAGCAATGGAAGGGGACAGACAAGTCTTTCTGGGGAGAGGGTTCCAGAGCTTTGGTGCCTCAATCAAGAAGGCTCCCTCTCAGGTTGCCACCCACCTAATCTCAGAAGAAGGGGTGCACCAACATAGGGCCTTGGAAGATGATCACAGTGGAAGGGTAGATTAATAAAGGAGTAGGTGATTGTTCAGATATGTTGGTCCCAATCCATATAGGGCTTTAAATGTCAACACCAGTACATTTTTAATACACAACAGATTGCAGCTCAGATGAGAAGAGGAAGAGAGGAAGGCTTATTATAGGAATTAAATGGAAGGAACTCCACAGGAGGATAGGAAAGGAAGAATAACCATAATGCACAAGCTAAATCATATATCTACCCTAGGATGGAGAGAGATTGCAGAGAGCACATCTTGCTCTCATGAAGGCTATACAGAGAAACAGGAACAGTAGGAATAAGCTGGAAGGGAATCCCTAAGAGAAGGCAAGAGGAAAGATACAAAGGAAACTGACCTATCTAGTTTGCTAGCTCTACTGCCCTCTCTGAAATACAGGGGTGCCCAGCACAAAAGGACATGAAGGCAACCTAGCTGGAGAGGAGCCTGGACTTGACCTGGGCTGTTCTTCTTTACATCAGGTAGATATAGACTCAGCTAATTAGCATAGACCTTCCTGCAAAGGCACTGGGAGGAGTAATCTGATCTAGAATCCCTCCTCCACTGACAGAAAGAACAAATAGCAAAAGTGTGCAAAATGAGAAGTGGCTGCTGACCAAGATTCATATAGTATTGTTGATCAGGCTTACCTGGAACTTGAGAAGTTATAACACAACAGTGGCTCACAAGAGTAATTCATTAAGTAGTATGGGACATTTACTGGAAGAAAAATAAGGAAAAACATTATTTCAAATGCTTTCTACATTAAGGTAGTCAATCATGATTATCAACTGAATCACAGAATAAGGGGCCATGCAGGTCATCTAGTTCAACCCCCACCCCCGCTCAATGCAGGATTAGCTTAGAGCTTCCCTAACAAGTGTTTGTCCAGCCACTGCTTAAAGACTGCCAGTGAAGGGGAGCTTACCACCTCCCTAGGCAGCTGATTCCACTGCTAAACTATGCTTACTGTAAACATTTTTCCTAATATCCAGCTGGTATCTTTCCTCCTGTAATTTAAACCCATTATTGCAAGTCCTATGCTCTGCTGCCAATAGGAACAGCTCTTATAAGTGACAGCCCTCCAAATACTTACAGAGAGTAATCATGTTCTCCCTTTCAGCCTCCTCTTCTCCAGACTGAACATTCCCAAGACCCTCAGCCTTTCTGCATATTCTGACATAACATTTGCCAAGTCCCTCAACTGGACACATTTTTAACATTAAGAAAACAGGGGCTGCACTTACCTGTAACCTTTGTTCATCAAAAGGGCTTCTGTGCAGGCACACATGGGGCCTGCAGTACTACAGGCCTGCCACCGGAAGTAGGAAGCTTATACTAGAATTTTCTTCCCAAGAGGGCTAGGCTCCTCACCAGGGAGTAATTTCCTGCCCAAAAACCACATGACCTGGGAGGAGCCTGCCCTCTTCCTTCAGTTCTCCCTCTGCCGCCACCCCAGAGCACAAGACTCCCACAGCGGCAAAGGAGGGAGGGATGTGTGCCTGCACAGAAGCCCTTTTGATGAACAAAGGTTACAGGTAAGTGCAACCCCTGTTTTCATTTTCAAGGCTTCTATGCAGTCTCCACATGGGAGATTAGCAGGTTCACTTACATTGGAGGAGGGAGTGGGAGATCTCAGCAAAAAATGGACTGCAATACAGCCATGCCCGCTGCCACATCTCTCCTCGCGTCAACGTCCATGGTGTAGTGCTTGATGAACGTCGAAGGCATCAACCAGGTAGCTGCTCAACATATGTCATGGATAGGAATCCCCGACTGGAAGTCCACTGAGAAGGCTTGGGCTCGAGTGGAGTGTGCAGACAACACTAAAGGGCACTGCCTCCCCGCCCCCTGGTATGACAGTTGGATTGCCTTACAAATCCATCAAAAGATGGTCTGAGAGGAAGTGGCCTTACCCTTGTTAGGGCCACCAAAACATACAAACAACGACGTCACCTCCCGAAAGGGGTGAGTCCTATCAAGATAAAAAAGTAAAGCCCGTCGAACGTCTAATGAATGCATCATATGTTCAGCCAATGAGGTGTGAGTAGGAAAAAACACAGGCAGCGCTATATCTTGAGTCAAATGAAACCTTGGAACCACCTTAGGGAGGAAATCTATACGTGGTCGAAGTACTAAGAACATATGAGAAGCCAATGTTGGATCGGACCAACAACTCATCCAGTCCAACACTCTGTCACACAGTGGCCAAAAATGCCAGGTGCCATCAGGAGGTCCAGTGGTGGGGCCAGGACTCTGTTCCCCCACCCCCAAGCACCAGGAATACAGAGCATCACTTGCCCCAGAGTCCCTATCTATACCTTGTGGCTAATAGCCACTGATTCACCTCTGCTCCATATGTTTATCTAATTCCCTCTTGAAGCCGTCCATGCTTGTAGCTGCCACCATGTCCTGTGGCAGTGAATTCCATCTGTTAATATCATTCTTTGGGTGAAGGACTTCCTTTTATCTGTTCTAACCTAACCACTCAGCAATTTCATGGAGTGCCCATGAGTTCTTGTATTGTGAGAAAGGGAGAAAAGTACCTCTTTCTCTACCTGCTCTAGCCCATGCATAATCTTATAAACCTCAATCATGTCACCCCTCAGTTGTCGTTTCTCCAAGCTAAAGAGCCCCAAGCACCTCAAACTTTCCTCATAGGGAAAGTTCTCTAACTCTTTTATCATTCTAGTTGCCTTTTTCTGCACTTTTTTCAAAACTATAATATCCTTTTTAAGGTGTAGTGACCAGAACTGTACACAGTACTCCAAATGAGGTCGCACCATTGATTTATATAGGGACATTATGATATTGACTGATCTGTTTTCAATACCCTTCCTAATAATCCCCAGCATAACATTGGCCTTTTTTATTGCAGTTGCACACTGTCTAGACATTTTCATTGAGTTATCTACTATGACTCCAAGATCTCTTGGTCAGTCTCTGCCAGTTCAGACCCCATCAATGTGTGTTTATAGTTAGGATTTTTTACTCCAATGTGCATCACTTTGCACTTGGCCATATTGAACCCCATTTGCCATGTTGATGCCCACTTGCCCATCCTCAACAGATCCCTTTGGAGTGCCTCACAATCCTCCCTGGTTTTCACCACCCTGAACATCCTCGTATCATCTGCAAATCTAGCCACTTCACTGCTTACTCCCAACTCCAAATCATTAATGAACAACTTAAAAAGCATTGGACCGAGTACTGATCCCTGCAGTACTCTACTGCTTACCACCTTCCACTGAGAAAATTGTACATTTATACTCACTCTCTGTTTCCTATTAATTAGCCAATTTTTGATCCACAAAAGGACTTGTCCTTTTATCCCATGAATTTTGAGCTTGCTTAGGAGCCTTTGATGAGGAACTTTATCAAAAGCTTTCTGGAAATCAAGGTAAACAATATCTATTGGGGCCCCCTTGTCCACATGTTTGTTCACCCCCTCAAAGAACACGAACAGGTTACTGAGACAAGATCTTCCCTTGCAGAACCCATGCTGAGCCTGCCTCAATAATTTTTGTTCATCAGTGTGCCTACTAATGCTTTCCTTAATAACAGTTTCCACCAACTTACCCGGTATCGATGTCAGACTGACTGGCCTGTAATTTCCCAGATCTCCTCTGGAACCCTTTTTAAAGATGGGAGTGACATTAGCTACCTTCCAGTCCTCAGCAATGGAGGCAGATTTTAATGAAAGATTACATATTTTTGTCAGGAGATCCACAAGTCCACATTTGAGTTCTTTCAGAACTCTCGGATGTATGCCATCCAGGGCCTGGTGATTTTTCAGTTTTTAAGTTATCTATCAGTCGTAGGACCTCCTCTCGTCACCTCAATCTGACTCAGGTCTTTCAACACCTCTCCAGAAATCAGCGGTTTTGGAGTCGGCAAGCACTTCTCATCTTTCACAGTGAAGACAGAGGCAAAAAAATGCATTCAGTTTCTCAGCTATTTCCCTATCATCCTTCAGTACTCCTTTTTCCCCTGGTCATCCAAGGGCCCCACTGCCTCCCTGGCTGGTTTCCTGCTTCTAATGTATTTGAGGAAAGTTTTATTGTTAGTCTTTATGTTTTTCGCTATATGCTATATTCCTTTTGCCTGCCTGATCACAGACTTGCATTTTATTTGCCACAGCCTGTTTTCCCTTTTATCAACCTCACCGAGACTAGCTTTCCACTGCTTAAAGGAATCCTTTTTACCTTTTACAGGTTCTGTTACTTTGTTAACCATGCAGGCTTTTTTCTATACTTATTTGTGCCTTTCCTAACCTGCGGTATATATTTTTTCTGAGCTTCTAGGTTTGTAGTTTTAAATAGTCTCCAAGTTTCCCCAATGGTTTTGACCCTTTCTACTTTTCCTTTCAGTTTCCTCCTCACATGTCCCCACATATCAGAAAAGTTACCCCTTTTAAAGTTAAAAGTGGTTGTGTCAGTCTTTTTGGGCAACTCCCTATTTATGCAAATGTTGAAATCAATAACATTATGGTCACTGTTCCCAAGCGGTGCAATCTCTTTAACATCTCTCACCAGGTCTTGGGCATTACTTAGGACTAAATCCAGGACTGCCTCTCCCCTGGTAGGTTCCGTGACCAGCTGCTCTATAGCACAGTCATTGAGAGTGTCTAGAAACTCAATCTCTTTTTCCCATCTAGAACACATATTGACCCAATCAATGTGTGGGTAGTTAAAGTTGCCTATTACGACACAGTTTTTTTGTCCAGCCGCTATCTTTAATTCATTCATCATTTTAAAATCCTCTATCTTTTGATCTGGTGGGCGATAACAAACTTCCAGTGTTAAGCCTCCTTTGAGGCCCACTATTCCAACCTATAGCATTTCCAGAAGCGAATCCTCTCAAGCTTACCGGACTGTATACCCTCTCTGACATACAGAGCCACCCCACCTCCAACCCTTCCCCCCCATCCTTCTGATATAATATATAGCCGGGAATCTCTGTATCCCACTGATTTTCCTCATCCCACCAAGTTTCTGAAATACCCACAGTGTCTATTTTTTCACTCATCACCAAGCACTCCAACTCCCCGATTTTACCTTGGACACTTCTAGCATTTGTATAGAAACACTTATAATTTCCCATATATGTTAAGCCCACAACCTTCCTCTTGCTGCCTCGAAACCCTGTCAGGCAGTCTATATTACTAGCCACTAGACAATTCCAATCCACCTCCCTGTAGAAAAGCAACAGCTACCCTGTCATCTCTCTGAGATGAGCCATATCGAACCAGAGACTTTTCATCTCCTGTCGGCTTTCCCCCAAATATTCAGTTTAAAAACTGCTCTGCCACCTTTTTGATTTTAAGTGCCAGCAGCCTGGTTCCTTCTCGAGACAAGTGGAGACCGTCCCTTTTGTACAGCTTCCTCTTGTTCCAAAAAGCATACCAGTGCCTAAGAAACGTGAACCCTTCCCCCCTACACCATCGTCTCAGCCATGCATTGAGACTCCTGATCTGTGCCTGTCTCTCCAGTCCTGTGCATGGAACAGGTAGCACTTCTGAGAAGGCTACCTTGGAGGTTTTGGCCTTGAGTTTCCTGCCCAGCAGCCTAAATTTCTCCTCCAGGACCTCACAACTGCATTTCCCCACATTGTTGGTGCCGACATGCACCACGCCCACTGGCTCCTCCCCAGCACTATCTACCAGCCTATCTAAAACATGCGTAATGTCTGCTACCTTCACACCAGGCAGGCAAGTCACCATATGGTCAGTACGCGGGTTTGCCACCCAGCTGTCTACCTGCCTAAGGATCGAATCATAAACTACAAAGAGCCCTCCTCTCATCCTGCCCAGGGATGGTTCCTTGGTGGTTCCTTGGTGCGAAAGGATACCCTTTCACCAGCTGAAGAAGAGGTCCCTTCTGACGGCACATTCCCCTAATCCTCAGCATAGTGCCCTGTTTCCCCTTGACCCTCATGCTCCCTGACAGTGGCGGGGCTGCCAGATCCAGAGTGGGACATATCTAACAAGTCCCCAAGAGTCTTCTCCATGTGCCTGACTGCTTTTCCAGATCAACCACCTTGGCTTCAAGGGAACAAATTTGTTCCCTGAGAACCAGGAGCTCCTTGCACCGAGCACACACCCAAGACTTCTGTACAGTGGGCAGATAGTCATACATGTGACACTCCATGCAAAACACTGTATAGCCCCCAACCCCCTGCTGGCATTCTGGCTTCATAATTGCTTATAAAGGAATAAAAGAATGATTGTATATAAGTCCCCTTCTAAAACCCTTTGTATTTATGTGGTTCTCCTTATACAAGTCTACTTACCTTACTGTCTGGCTATCTGGCTCTTCCTGGGCTTCTTACAGAGCCCCTAGCCTAAGAGCCCCAGGCAAAGAGGCTCGTGCCACTGGCCAGGTGCTGCTTTAAGTAGAGGCCTCCCCCAGGAAAGGGTGGGGCAGCAGCTATTCAAATTCACCAGGCACTCAATTACATTCAACCAATGGTCCTTCCTCACCCTCTCTCAAGCAGCCAGCACTCTGCAACAACTCTAATCTCTTGCACACATTCCCAAACACAGTCCTCCCACACAATCCCCTCAGCTAAATGCCTTCAGCTGAAAGCAAAAAAAAAACATTCACCCCTCTAGCAGCTCTTTCTCTTGCCCTTTCTCAGAGCTCAGCTGGCTCAGCTCTGCAACTGGCCAGGTGCTGCCTTAAGTAGAGGCCTCCCCCAGGAACGGGCAGGGCAGCAGCTATTCAAATTCACCAGGCACTCAATTACATTCAAACAATGGCCCTTCCTCACACTCTCTCAAGGAGCCAGCACTCTGCAACAACTCTAATCTCTTGCACACACTCCCAAAACACAGTCCTCCTACACAATCCCCTCAGCTAAATCCTCTCAGCTGAAAGCAAATAAAAAAAACACTCACCCCTCTAGCAGCTCTTGCTCTTGCTCAGAGCTCAGCTGGCTCTACCCGATCCTTATGTATACAGAGGAATGGTGGCTCTATGGAAAGTGCAGCCAACTCCCCCACTTGCCTAGTAGAGGTAATCACAATAAGAAAGGCAAGCTTATACGACAAAAACGACAAATCACATGTAGCTAATGGTTCGAACAGTTTATGAACTAATTCAGCTAATACTAAGGTCAAACTCCATTAAGGTAGAGGCAACTTGGAAGGGGGGTACAAGTTATTGAGACCATGGTGGAAACATTTAGCATTCAGGGATACAAACACAATAACACCCCTAATCGGGGCATGAAACGCTGAAATGGCCGCCAAAAACACTTTTATCGAAGAGTTAGCCAACCCTTTAGTTTTAAGGTGCATCAGAAATTCTAAAATGAACTCCAGCTCACAGGATCATGGTTCCAACCCTCTGTCCTGGGCCCAGGCAGAAAAACAGGCAAACTTAGAATCATATGAGCGTCTCGTAGACAGCTTCCTAGATGCTGTCAAGACCTGCGCCACTAGAGGGAAACAGGCGGTTCGGGGCAAATTATCCAGGCTGTCAGTTGGAGCGTCTGAAGGTTTGGGTCAAATGGGAAATGTCCCGTTAAAAGATCCTGTGTAACAGGAAATGTGTGAAACTTGCCCCTGGCCATAGTCGAGAGGTTTGGGAACCAGGGATGCCTTGGCCAGAATGGGGCTATAAGGATGGCCGTGGTACCATCATGGTGTGCCTTCGCAACTACATGATTTAACAATGGGATTGGAGGAAACGCATAAAACAGGCATCCCAACCAGTGAAGCTGGAAGGCATCCCCTAACAACCCCCATCCTATTGCAGGACAGGTACAAAAAAAATCGCATTTGGCATTTGCAGAGGTAGCGAATAAGTCTACACATGGAGTGCCCCGCTGACGAAAAAGCAGGTCTAGATAGGTGTCCCCCAGAGACCAATCGTAAGCTGTGTGAAACACCCTGCTGAGGAAATTGGCTTGAGTGTTCAGATGGCCGGCTATGTACATAGTCCTGAGTTGTGCCCCTATTTGTATGACTTGGTGCCAGAGAGATGGCCTCTACAGAAAGTGCCATAAAGGCAGTACCCCTTGTTCGTTTATGTAATACTGCAAAGTAGTGTTGTCTGTGTGAAGGAGCACCCTTCGCCCTTGTAAGGAATCTGAAAAGGAAGAGAAAACCTGTCTTACAGCATAAAGCTCCAAAAGGTTAATATGTAACTTAAGCTCTCCCAGGCCCCAGCGACCTTGAGCGACCTCGCCATTGCAACAACGACCACACCCCAACAGGGAGGCATCTGTGTACAATTGCTCCTCATGGGTTCAGAAACTAAATGCAACCCCAGCACGTAAGTGATTGAGATCAATCCACCATGAAAGAGTGTGGAGGACTGCACAGGGTACCGTCAGATGAGCATTTTGGGTATTGGTGTGGGCATGGAAAACCCTGAGAAACCAGTTTTGCAACCCCCTCATTTGCAAGTGAGCATAGGGCACCACCACAGTGGTGGCCGCAAGGTGTCCTAGAAGGCATTGGAAAAATCTGGCTGAGCATCTGCAGCCAGAACTCAAGGCACAGACTAGTGCCCGAATACGGTGTGCCCGGACCTCGGGCAAAAAGGCTTTACTTACATGGGAATCTAATATAGCTCCAATGAACTCTATCCTCTGTACCGGACAGAGGGTAGACTTCTGGAGATTCACCAACAGCCCAAGAGATTCTAGGGTTGTTAAGGCAAGCAGAATGTGAGAACGTGAGAGGTCTGGTCCATCTGCCACCAACAACCAGTCATTGAGATAGGGATAGACTGTACAGCCTTGGAGGTGGAAATAGGCCACTACCACTGAGAGGCACTTTGTAAACACCCTAGGGGCAGAAGCCAACCCAAAAGGCAGTACCGCATACTGGAATACTGCTCCAGCGCAGAGAAATCGGAGCAGGTGTGTACAGGCTTTATGAACTGCAATGTGGAAGTAAGCATCAGTTAGGTCAATGCTGGCAAACCAGCAGCCTGGTTGAAGTAACAGAATAACCTCCTGCAAGGAAAGCATTTGAAACTTTGGCCTCGTTAAATATTTATTCAGGCAACGGAGGTCTGAAATGAGCCATTGACCACCATCTTTTTTGTCAATGAGAAAAAATGGGGAATGAAAACCTGGAGAGGCAGCTGGGTCCAAGACCTGGTGAATCAGCCCTTTGCAAGGGCCTGTACAGGCTGTGGAAAGGAGCCTGGTGACGTGCTTGGCTGAGGAAAGATACAGCAAGAGGCAGGGTATGAACTGAACTCCAAGTAATAAGCATCCTTTATTATCGAGAGGACCTGTCATGCCCCCTGCCATGCCTGGGCCCTTGGAGGCCAAGGAGGAGCTAAGTGCTAGCAGGGACGAGCTCCTCCCACCAGCAACCTCCACACTTGATGACATGGCAAGCCCAGAGGCAGGCCCAGCAACCTCCACACACTAATTAGCAGCTGCTGAGACCCCCATTTAGCTCACGCTGGCACAGTAACCAACTCGTGCCAGCAACTAGTCACATCCGCAAAGCTCTGCGTTGCACCACTCCGGTTCCTGACGTCTCGTCACTTGTTTGATCTCTTTGGCTCCTTGACCTCGGCTTCCTTGACTTCATTACTTTGCTCCTCGTACCCTTGGCTCTCGGACTCTTGACACGGCTTTTGGACTCTGGCGCTCGGCTCTCGGACCTCCTGACTCTGTGGTTGGTTAGTAATCTGGACTTGGCTCTCTGGTTTCTTTGGTTTACTCGGACTCTTGACTCAGCTCTGTCTCTTGACCACCCCGCTCATCTCATCCTTGAAACTCGGCTCTCTCAGTCTCGCCTGGCTTGACTTTGGACTGTATCCTGACCACCCCATCTGCCTGGCCCCACATCCCAGCCTGTGACAGGACCCAAGGGTCATCAGTGATACCCAGCCACGTGTCTTGAAAATGAGCTAATCTGTCGCCAAACAGTAGCGTGGGGCCTAGTCACTGGAGGTCAGAGCCCCTAGTCATCTGGTCTCTGTGAGTTCTCCCCCCGATGCCTGCTTTTGCTAAGGGCTCCTATTTTGGTAATTGGACTGATAGGGAGGTCTAGGAGGAACCTGGTAGGTCTGACCCTGAAACCTCGGTTCCGAGTACCAGAACAGGCGGGAGTAGGGCAGGCGGTGCGATGGTCTGGACCAATACCTGGGGTTTTTTTGAGTGCCCCCAACAGCTGTGATTTCGAAAGACTTTGCTTGGAGATTGTATTTCCTAATATGTTCTAGGACCTCATCCGTCTCCTGGCTGAATAACTCCTTCCCCTCGAAGGGGAGGTTCTTGAGCTAAGCCCGAGTATCTAAGGGCAAGGCAGAAGTGCGAAGCCATGAGTGCCTGTGGAGTACCAAGGCTGACCCCATCGCTCTGCTGTGACAATCCGCATCATGGCGTGCAGCACTCACCTGTAATCTCCTCAAGCGCCTGCCTTCCTCCGCTATCGCCCTGGCCAAACTCTGTTTGTCCTGGGACAAGGCATCTAAGTAAGGAGTGAGCTTTTCCCACAGGAGCTGGTTATATAATCCCATTATGACTGAAAAATTACACACACGGAGGCCTATCGTGCCGGAAGAGTACATCTTCCTGCCTATACTGTCTAGTTGATGCCCCTCTTTATCATTCGGAGATGTATGAGAACCATATCTAGTACAAGCCAGAATAACCTCCAAAATGAAAGAATTCAGTGTTGAGTGTCGGAACAGGAACCCACAGTCAGAGTCATAATCTTGTATAGTCCCTCCAGATGCCTGGCAGATGGAGCAGTGGAGGCTGGGTGGGACCAGGCTGCAAACATCACCTCCTGCAGATTCTGCTGGAATGGCAAAGCAACTAGGCCCATGTCAGGCATGAAGAGAGCCTGCATGAGGGTGTCCTTAGTCTTGGGTTCAGAAGAGGCATGTTTTAAATCTAATGCCTTCATCATCTGAACAATCTGGTTGGCAAATGAGGACATATCCTCCAAAGGTGAGACTGACATCTTGTCACCAATGGCATCTTCTGGCAATGAAACTGACGCTGGATCAGAACTATAGTCCAACGGTGCCTCTGCAGTCGAAGGTGACCATGGGTTGTCATAGCCCGAAAGCCGCAAAGAATCTCCATGGTTAGAATGGGAAGATCTGGAGTGTGTACAGCGACGAGAGCTGGGCTCAAGTGCTTGGCTGCAGGGACAAAGATACCACAGCGGAGGCATCTCCAACATGTTGATGTGAACAAACATGTGGACAAGGGGGACCCAATAGATATTATTTACCTTGACTTCCGGAAAGCTTTTGATACAGTTCCTCATCAAAGGCTCCTAAGTAAGCTCAATAGTCATGGGATAAAAGGACAAGTCCTCTTGTGGATCAAAAACTGGCTTATAAATAGGAAACAGAGAGTGAGTATAAATGGGAAACTTTCTCAGTGGAGGGTGGTAAGCAGTGGGGTACCACAGGGATCAGTACTCGGTCCAATGCTTTTTAACTTGTTTATTAATGATTTGGAATTGGGAGTAAGCAGTGAAGTGGCTAAATTTGCAGATGACACAAAGTTGTTCAGGGTGGTGAAAACCAGGGAGGAGTGTGAGGCACTCCAAAGGGATCTGTTGAGGATGGGTGAGTGGGCGTCAACGTGGCAAATGGGGTTCAATGTGGCCAAGTGCAAAGTGATGCACATTGGAGCCAAAAATCAAATCCTAAATATAAATACATGTTGATGGGGTCTGAACTGGCAGAGACGGACCAAGAGAGAGATCTTGGAGTCGTAGTGGATAACTCGATGAAAATGTCTAGACAGTGTGTAGCTGCAATAAAGAAGGCCAATGCTATGCTGGGGATTATTAGGAAGGGAATTGAAAACAAATCAGCCAGTATCATCATGCCCCTGTATAAATCATTGGTGCAACCTCATTTGGAATACTGTGTACAGTTCTGGTCACCACATCTCAAAAAGGATATTATAGCATTGGAAAAAGTGCAGAGAAGGGCAACTAGAATGATAAAAGGGTTGGAACACCTTCCCTATGAAGAAAGGTCAAAATGCTTGGGGCTCTTCAGCTTGGAGAAACGACGGCTGAGGGGTGACATGATCAAGGTTTATAAGATTATGAATGGGATTGAGCAGGTTGAGAAAGAAGTACTTTTCTCCCTTTCTCACAATACAAGAACTCGTGGGCACTCCATGAAATTGCTGAGCAGTCGGGTTAGAACAGATAAAAGGAAATACTTCTTCACCCAAAGAGTGATTCACAGATGGAATTCACTGCCACAGGAGGTGGTGGCAGCTGCAAGCATGGACAGTTTCAAGAGGGAATTAAATAACATATGGAGCAGAAGTCCATCAGTGGCTATTAGCCACAGGGGATAGATGGGAACTCTCAGGCTGGGGCAGGTGATGCACTCTGTTCTTGGTGCTGGAGGGGGCAGCAGTGGGAGGGCTTCTGGTGCCCTGCCCCACTGCTGGACCTCCTGATGGCACCTGGTATATTTTGGCCGCTGTGTGACAGAGTGTTGGACTAGATGGGCCATTGGCCTGATTCAACATTGGCTTCTCTTATGTTCTTATGTTCTTATGATGGACGGCATCAGGCTTAAAGTGTCAACTAGCAACACATTGGAGGACAGCGATCACGATGACAGAATATGTTGGAACATGGAGAGTCCTCGGTATCGATGGTTGGTTCCGATGGAGAATGGTACCAGGCTGTCTTGGAACGGGCTTGGCGTCGTTGCGGTGAGCGGCCCTTCAACACCAACTGATTTTCGGTACCGGGGGATCTTCGACACAGAGGCAACGGGGATCATCGGCGCCAACTCAAAGCCAACTCCACAAGAGGGCCGCAGAGCTCTTTACGGTGATGAAGATCACTCTGGCGCCTTCTGTTTTTTCTTTGCCTTTTTTGCTGGCGGCTTTGATTTTGCTCAAGGCAGAGAAATGGCCATGGCAGATTGGGCCTGGGCAAGTGTCAGGGCTGAGCAAACCAACAGCGGGCGGGAGGCTTTCTTTGTGGGAGCTGCAGAAACTGTGCAGGAATCCTGGGCAGAGAAGGCCCTCTCCCATAAAGCAGTCTTCAAGCAGGCTGCCCTGCCCTCCTGAGCCCGTGGTGTCAGGGCCTTACAGGACTTATAGGTGGAGGTGTTATGGGTCTCTCCCAGGCACAGCACACACGAGGAGTGCTCATCAGACTGTGCCATTTTTGTTTCACATGCCCTACATTTCTTGAAAAGGGCCACCTTCTCCTTTGAAGCCACAGAAATTCCCCTCAACAATCTCCTTAGTAAATGACTCAGCTCGCAGACACAGTCCTCTTTCAGTGGCAGCAGAAAGAGAACGGAGGGAAGAGGGCAGGCTCCTCCCAGGTCACATGGTTTTTGGGTGGGAAATTACTCCCTGGTGAGGAGCCTAGCCCTCTACGGAAGAAAATTCTAGTATAAGCTCGCGACTTCCTCCCAGTGGCAGGCCTGCAATACTGCAGACCCTGTGTGGGACTGCACAGAAGCCTTGAAGATGAACAATTTATCATGCTATGGTTTCTCAAATGAGAGTCTTATTTAAGGCATTTGCAAGTCCATCCCATTTATATATAAAGTGGAAGGCTGAGATGATGACTTTCAGTAAAAAGAGCCCATGGGAGAGAAATGTTTCTCCTTGTTCGTGCCTTACCATGGCTTATTTGAGAAACCACAGCATAATAAATTGCTCCTTATGTTAAAACTATGTCCAGTTGATAATGTGACTCACTACCAGCAGAAGCCTGCTCCAGCTACTTTTCTCTATTCCAGGCTCCAATACCATATTGTGGGTGAGGAGTTGTACTAAAAGGAGGACCACTTGCAAGTATGCTGGCCCAATGTCACTGTGATGTCATGCTAGCATAACACACACACTTCCCGCTGAGAGATACTGCTGGGTTACCACCAGCTACTCCATTTCAACTACTGCCACTGATGACCAAAAAACTTTTCTGTTGTCCAGAAAAAGGTACTGGGACTTTTGTTCACAAAACTGTAAATTGTTTAGAATGGATACTGACATGTGGATTCTGTGGAGGTTTTGTTTAAATGGTATGACTGCTAGCTGCTTTTATTGGAAAGGTAGGGTAAAAATCTTCTAAATAAATAAAATGGGGGTCTGTAAATTAAAATATTGGCACTCATAGCTACAATGTGATAAAAGCACTGTTAACAATATGCATTTTATTTAAGGCCTTGGAAGCTTCAAGCAATTTACCTTCATTGCAGTTAATACTCTTTGTGCTATTCTCTTTAGAAATATTTCTGTTAACACATTTATTTTTTAAGTTGCCCATTAATAGTTGGAGTCCAACCAGTGCAAAGACACTCAAGCAGAAAAGTGTCAGGAGCATCACATTTGCAAGTTTCTTGATAGATTGAAAGAGCGAATCTACGATGACTTTCAGCCCTACAAAGAGAAAAAAGAAGAAAAGTAGGCTGCTACTGGAGGACAAAAGCAACAGCCCTTTTTATTAAGTTTCTCACTGAGGCTGCAATCACACACTCCTTTAGATCTGACATAGGTGTGAATGCCTGATGGATCTAAAGGGAGCAATCAGACAGCAACATCTGGGAAGTATCTTGCAGTCGTCGGCAACCCTTGCCGCTCCACCGCAGAAGCAGAGTTAAAAGACACCAGGGAAAGTCTGGTAGTAAGTGGGTTCCGACGGGCCATGGACAGAATTTCCCCTGTCTGATTGCTCAAGCATGCTTCCAAGCCTTTGGGATGGTCTGAGCAGGCCATCCCGGCTTGGTGCCATTTCCCCCCCCCCATAGGGGGCCCGCAGTGCGGAGATGTGATTCCTCGTGTATGAGCATGGGAAACAAATGGCAAAAAAAAAACCCAACTCACCTGCAGTTGCATCTGATCACACAGTGACGGGCTGCACCTGCAGCTACAAAGGGAGGTGTGATCTCGCAACTGCATGTCAAATTCCTCCGGAGGGAATAGCCTCACTTCCCCTCCACTTCAACTGGCATATGTGACCGCAGCCTTACTGTCTTAGTAAAAACATTCTGCACTGTTCATAAGGCAGTCCAAAAAACCCAGGTTGCTTATCTGTAACTGATGATCTTCGAGTGGTCATCTGTGCAGTCACACCCATGGGATCCAGTGCGCCTGCACTGATCTGATCGGTGTTGTACAAAGCTCACAATGGGATTTTCGTGCCTCCACCCTGAGTCTGTGCAGGAACCCCTACTGCGCATGCCCAGGAGGGTGGAGCGTGGACATCCCAACAGTTCCTTCTGACCGCCACCAACCAAAACCACGTAAGAAAAAAGGAGCTGAGGATGACAGGCGGGCGGTGTGACTGCACAGATGACCACTCAAAGATCATCAGTTATAGGTAAGCAACCTGTTTATCTTCTTCATGGTCTCTGTGCATCACACCCATGGGAAATTAAAAAGCAGTGGCTCACCTGGAGGTGGGTGCTGTCAGCTCAGTGCACCACTGAAGATAAGACCAGACAACCCAAATTGATTTTATGTTGCGCACAAACGTCTAGTGCGTAATGTCTAATAAATGTGGTTGCTGTGGACCACATGGCAGCTTTGCAGACAGAGGACAGTGATGCACCCTTCAGAAAAGCTGTGGAGGTTGCCATAGATCTGGTGGAATGCACCTTCAAGCATACAGGGAGGGGACGCTTTGCTAGCAGGTAGCATAAAAACAGGTTGCTTACCTGTAACTGATGATCTTCGAGTGGTCATCTGTGCAGTACCACACATGGGTTGGGCACCTGCACATGACCTTGATTGGAGAACATTCCAGAGCTTGCCTCAGAAATCTTTTTAGTGAGCTCTCTTCCCGCTCTGGGGAGCATGCATGCACTGCACATGCCTAGAGCAGGGGAGAGAGTCGCCTCCTACTCAGTTCCTTCGACCACTACTGGTAAGTCCCATCAACTCAAGGTAAGTGATCAGGAGATGCCAGCAGTGGGGAAGGCTGGGTCGGATTGTGGTACTGCACAGATGATCACTCGAAGATCATCAGTTACAGGTAAGCAACCTGTTTATCTTCGTCATGGTCTCTGTGCAGTCCCACACATGGGTGATTACAAGAGCTGAACCAGATGGAGGAGGGAGCTGGCAGCTGAAAAACACAACAAAGAGATTAGGACACAAAAATGATCACCTCAGTTAAAAAGTCTTACCTGAAAAGCAGAAGTGTTAGTTTAAGATAGACTTCAGAACCGCCCGGCCAAATGAAGCATCCTGTCGAGCTCAAACGTTGAGTGCATAGTGGGACACGAAGGTCGACATTGAAGACCATGTAGCCGCCACACAGATGTCTTCCAACAGGACACTGGCTAGGAAGGCAGTAGAAGTCAAAACCGCTCTGGTGGAGTGAGCAGTTAGACAGGTAGGTACGGGTTGATTGGCCAGCTCATAGCAAAGGGCCATGATGGAGGTAGTCTCTGAGACAAGATCGGTTCGCTCTGCGATGGAGAACTGCAGGCAACAAAAAGCCTAGGAGACTTTCTGAAGGGCTGCGTTCGATGGAGATAAAAAGAGAGCGCTCTGCAAACATCAAGGGAGTGTAATGCTCTCTGAGGTGCGTCAGCTGGGTTTGGAAAGAACGTACGTAGAACAGAAGACTGAGACAGGTGAAAGGCAGATACGACTTTAGGTAGAAAGGAGGGATCTGGCCAGAGAAAAACAGGTTGCTTACCTGTAACTTCGAGTGGTCATCTGTGCAGTACCACACATGGGTTGGGCGCCTGCTCACGACCTCGACCAGAGAAACTTCCAGAGCTTGCCTCACAAATCTTTTTCGCTAGGCTCTCTTCCTGCCCTGGGGAACAGGCATGCACTGCGTATGCCTGGAGTGGGAGAGAGAGCCACTCAGTTTCTTTGACTGCTACGGGTAAGTCCCAGCAAACCAAGGTAAGTGATCAGGAGTTGCCAGCAGTGGAGAAGGCCGGGTGGGATTGTGGTACTGCACAGATGACCACGCGAAGATCATCAGTTACAGGTAAGCAACCTGTTTATCTTCGTCATGGTCTCTGTGCAGTCCCACACATGGGTGATTACAAGAGCTGAACCAGTCAGAGGAGGGAGCTGGCAGCTGAAAAAGACAAAAGCAGACTGGTTAAGACACAGCATCTACATCAAATCAAGTCACCCAATGGTCCTACCTGAGAAAGCAGCAGGGTCAAGCGAAGAGAGATCGCAGCACCGTCTGACCAAAGGCAGCATCCCATCAGGCTCGGATGCCAAGTGCGTAGTGAGTCACGAAGGTCGATGCTGAGGACCACGTAGCAGCCGCACAGACATCTTCCAACGGGACACCAGTGAGGAAGGTGGTGGACGTCGATACCACCCGTGTGGAATGGGCAGTGAGACAGGCAGGAACAGGTTGACGTGCAAGCTCATAACAAAGGGCTATGGTGGAAGTCACCCATTTAGAGAGACATTGAGAAGAAATCGGCTCCCCCAGAAGCGGGGGCCATAAGCTAGGAACAGCCGAGGAGATTTATGTATGGGCTGTGTCCTGTGCAGGTAAAAAGAGAGCGCTCTACAAACATCGAGACAGTGCAAGGCTCTCTGAGAAGCATCAGTCGGGTTTGGAAAGAAGGTAGGTAGGACAGACGACTGAGATAGATGAAAGGCAGAGATGACTTTAGGGAGGAAGGAAGGATCTGGTCTCAGGACAACCTTCTCCCTATGAAAAATTGTATAAGGGGGATCAGACCTAAAGGCAGCTAGCTCCCCTACTCTACGAGCAGTAGTAATGGCTACAAGGAAGGCCGTTTTCCAGGAAATTAACCTGAGGTCCGCGGTAGCCATGGGTTCGAAGTGTTTGGACATGAGTTCAGAAAGGACCAGTGACAAACTCCACGAAGGCACCAGAGGTTTCCTAGGAGGGCAAAGCCAGAGAGACCTTTGAGGAACGTTTTGGTGAGACAATGGGAGAGTACTGAGGATCCTTGCATCAAGGGATGATAAGCGGAGATCGCCGCCAAATGAACCCGCAAAGACGAGTATGCGAGGCCAGCATCCTTCAAGTGGATGATGTAGGAGAACTGGATCAAAGGAGTGATCAGCGGCATAGGACTGGAATCTGCGCCACTTGAATCAATAGGAACGTCGAGTAGAAGGCTTCCTAGCGTTTAGAAGGATGTCAGAGACTTGAGGCGGGAAGTCTAGGGTCGGATCTTCCAGGCCGTCAATCTGAAAAACCCCGGATCAGGATGTAGGATTCTCCTTTGGGCCCGAGAGAGGAGATCGGGGACGACAGGGAGAGGGCGGAAGGTATGACGGGAGAGTTGGAGCAGGTGGGGAAACCAGACCTGGCGTGGCCACCAAGGAGTGACTAGTATGCACGACGTGCCATCTGCGAGGATCTTCTGAACAACCCGGGAGATGAGAAGGAATGGAGGAAAAAAGTAAAACAGGGTTCCATTCCACTTGTGAAGAAAGGCATCCCTGAGCGAGCGAGCAGATGGGGGACCCCTGCTGAAAAACAGGCGACATCGAGCATTGTCGGCAGTCGCGAAGCCATCAACAGATGGGCGGCCGAACTCGAGGAAGAGAGGCCAAAGATACCGGAGGGGAATGAACCAGTCGTTGTCCAATGAGGTGGAGTGACTCAACTGATCTGCATCAACATTTTGAGCTCCAGGAATGTGTATTGCTGAAAGCATGATGGAGTGATCGAGGCACCAGGACCAGAGGTCGATCGCCAAATTGCAAAGACGAACAGAGGCAGTGCCTCCCTGCTTGTTGATATAATAAACCACGGTGGTGTTGTCGGAAGCCACTTGGACGACACGACCCTGAAGGATCGGAAGGAACGACCGAAGGGCCAGATGGACCGCTCACAACTCTAGGAGATTTATGTGAAGAGTTGCTTCACGAGCAGACCAAACCCCCTGTGTAGAAAGCATTCTGCACTGGGCTCCCCAACCCCAGAGGGAAGCGTCCGTGGTCAACAACAGCTTGGGAGGAGGAGGTCGAAAGGGCATGCCGGAAAGGAGGTGGAGGGGGTGAAACCACCAATCGAGAGAGTTAAGGACGCTCTGTGGGATCGACAAAATCATGTGCCAAGGACTCTGTAGAGGATCGAAGGCACGGAGAAGCCACAGCTGAAGCGGCCACATCCTCAACCGGGCATGACGGATGACAAACACCATGGAGGCAAAGCGGCCGAGGAGCCTCATCACGGATTGAGCGGATTGTCGAGGAGAAGTCTGAAAGGAGGACACCAGCGCCAGAATGACGGAAGCCCTCAATTCTGGAAGAAAGGCCACTTCGAGGTGGGTGTCAAGACGGGCCCCGAGAAATCGAAGGACCTGGAGGGGCTGAAGGGAGGACTTGGCGACATTGACACAGAGATCAAGAGCATGGAGGAGAGAAAGAGTCTCCTGAGTATTGTGGAGCAACTGATCTTGCTTCGGAGCTACGAGAAGCCAGTCATCGATGTAGGGATAAAGTGTCATCCCACGTCGATGAAGTTCGGCTACCACCACAGCCAGCAGCTTGGTAAATACCCTTGGGGCAGTGGAAAGACCGAACGGGAGTACTCTGTACTGGTAGTGGGCATTTCCAACGGCAAAACAAAGGAATCAATGGTGCTGGGGATGGATAGTGACATGGAAGTAAGCGTCTTGGAGATCGACCAACGCGAGCCATGCCACCCGTGGAATCAGCGGAAGGATAGACTGTAAAGTGACCATCCTGAATTTTTTATATCGGATGTAACGATTGAGATCTCAAAGATCCATAATCGGTCAGAAGCCGCCGTCTCTCTTGGGCACCAGGAAATACTTTGAGTAAAAGCCGAGGGTTCGATAGCTCCCTTGGCAAGAAGGGTGGAAATCTCGATATCGAGAAGAGGGTCCGGGGTCGTGACGACAAAGTGTGGTAGGACTGGAGGCAAAACGAACTCTATGGCATACCCGACCCGTAGAATGGTGAGGACCCAGGAGTCGGTGGAAATTTCTTCCCAGGCTGGTAGGAAGGGGAAGAGACGGGTCCGGACGGGAAGTGTACGATATTGGAAAGGACAGGCGGTGGAGACAGTCAAACAGACTGTTTGGACTGTGATGGCTTCTTCGAAGGCTGAGGTCAATGCTTGGAGGGAGGGCGGGAGTCATAAGGTTTCCTCCTCCACTGGGGATTGGATGCTGGTGACGGATATCGTCTAGAACCGGAAGGCTTCCAGGGACGGTTCCGAGGCCAATAAGAAGAGGCGGGCACCCCGAGATTTCGAGCCTGCTTCCTACTGTCATCGACAGCCTTCAAAGCCTCATTGGTAGTAGAGTGGAAAATGCCATCACCATCAAATGGAAGATCCTCTATGCGGAACTTAACGTCAGGTTGCAAGGAGGTGCCTCTCAGCCAAGCATGGCGCCTAAGAGCGACGGAAGAGACCAAAAGCTTTGAGGAGCAACTAACTCCGTGATGGAGTGAGTTAATCTGCTGTTCTGATATGGAGCAGATTTCCGACAAGTCACCCGACAGGGTGGCACGATGTTCCTCTGGGACAGAGTCCAAGACGGGACGAACAGCATTTGCGACATTGAAGGCATACGCCAACCGGTAAGAGAGATAGGTGTCGATACAGAGATCCATAGAGGCAAAAGAATACATCTTTTTTGCAAGAAGGTCAAGTTTGCGACCCTCACGGTCAGGGGACATAGACTGTCGGACGGGCTGCTTCGATTTCGACGATGAATGTACGACCATCGAATTTGGCGACGGTTGAGAGAGAAGAAACTTGCCGGAATTCTGCTGAATTTTGTAAAGAGCATCATACCGTCTAGAGACTGGGGGCATCGATGCCGGGTGCTCCCAAGATTCCTTAAGAACTGAAAGGTGGACTGGAAGCAAAGGAAGGACGGTAGAAGGAGGAAGGTCGGCTTGGACCAGTTTGTGAACCACGTTGGTCACAGCAGGAGACTCCGTGGAACCCTGAACTTGAAGGGCAGTGGCCATTCGAGTAACAAGCTCCAAGTAGGCCTTAGGACCCTTAGTGGGAGAAATAGAACCCGAGCATCAAGGCTCATCATCGACTCGAGTGGCATCAGGATCGAGTTCCGCAGAGTCAGAACAGTCAGAGATCGACATCGGAGAGCAGGACCTTAATGGCTGAACAAGATCAATAACTGTTTGGTCATCAGGAGGAGGATGATACCAAGGTTCTAAGAGAGAACTCTTCGGGGCATCCCTAGTCCTCGAGGGCTCAGAAGGTTGGTCACGAGGAACCGAACGCGCCGAGGCCACCGATGTGGAGTGGCGTGGGCAGTCAGAGACATGACCCCGATCAGTACGTTCGGAGTGTTGGATCCGATCATAATGGTGACGCTCAGGTGTCGGGGATCTTGAATAGTAGTAGCCACAGTGCGGACGTTCCCGACTTTCATCGAAAGACCAACATTGATCATCTGAAGGCGAGCCTGATGAAGACGGAGACTGCCGATGGATCAGCCTTCTTCGGTCATAGCGGGAGCGAGACCGCGAGCATCGATGCACCAAAACATGCCTCTCGTCCAAATTGTGGAGTGGGAGATCGGAATGCCTTGAAGGAGATCGGGAACCTCGGCAAGGAGACAACGGTGGTGGCGACCTCATTGCCTGATAAAGAGGAATTAAGCCAGAAGCTGATGATACAGTGTGTTGGAGGCGGCAATGAAGACCTTTGAGACATAGAGGCCAACGCGGGCGTCGAAGTCATCAGGCCAGTAATGACGACAGGCTCAACCACCAAAGCCAGTGCAGACGGCTTAACCTTTGATTTCGAAAGGGTCTTTTCATCAGCCCTCTTAGGTTTCAGTGCCTTCGAAGAGGTATCCGATTTTTTAGTCACAGATCCAAGAGAGGCCGCTGAAGACATTGTAGGGCGTAAAGCCGACTCTAAAAGGAGAGCCCTAAGTCTAATCTCTCGGTTGCGTCGAGCCTGTCGAGTAAAACTCGCACAATGTGGGCAGCTATCGACCTTATGGGCTTCTCTCAAACAAATTAAACAAAAGTCGTGCCCGTCGTTCAAAGGGATTTTGGCAGGGCAATGACGGCACACTCTGAAAAACTTAGTTTTGCCCATACAAATTGTAACCCACCCACTGAAGAAAGAAGGGGGGGGCAATAGGGAAGAGAAAAAGAGATTTTTTATCTTTTTGTTTTTGGTATAATAAGGAGGAAAGAAGAAATATGAGAAGAAAGTGAGAAAGAAAGAGAAAAGGAGTAGAGAAAATACTCAACTGAGGCAACGGACGGAGGAACAATGATGAGGTGTGAATGCGAAGGCGGTCGAAGAAGAACTGAGTGGGAGGCGGCTCTCTCCCCCGCTCTGGGCATGCGAAGTGCGTGCCTTCTCCCCAGGGTGGGAAGAGAGCCCGCCAAAGCTCTTCTGAGGCAAAGCTCTAGAAGTTTCTCCGAACGAGGTCATGTGCAGGCGCCCAACCCATGTGTGGGACTGCACAGAGACCACAACGAAGATCAAATAATTCCCTCACAGAATTTCCCAGACCGGAGCAGATCCGACTGATTAACACGGCAGTCAGAAGAGAACTTGTGGGATACTGGAGCCCTGCCTTCTGGGCATGCATGATGGAGGCCTGCACATGCCTGACGGAGGGGCCCCAGATCTTTTTGAGCTTTCTAGAAGTTTCTCAGATCGGGGTCGACACCGGCACCATACCCATAGGTGTGATGCATAGAGACCATGAAAAAGATCTTGTAGGGTAAGACACACAGCCTTCCTTTTGCATAGGTTGAGTGGTTTATAACCTAGGTTAGTCAAAACAGTCTTACAAATTATAGTATTTGTAAATCACAGAATTCAGTTTTAAACAAAGGAAGTCAAAAGGTTTGATCTGAAAAGGAGCTCTGGATGCTTGCTACTAGCAAGAAATAAGAAAAACAGACAACAACAATCAATTTCTCACCTGGCAGTACAGAAACAGCTTTAACAGTTCTCAGAACCTTGAAAATGCGAAGAGCTGAAATACTACGAACATTGGTACAAAACAAGGCTATGTATCTGAAAATGACAAACAAAAGATTCAGCATAGAACTAGAATGCTAAAATATTTTAAAAGACTAATTACAGGTAGTATTCTATTTGTTTACATAAGCTCTTGCCTGTTCTGGAAAATTCCTATTCCCCAGAGAGTCTGAAGCGTAACTGAAAGTATTTTGGCACATGGATTTATTTCAGATAGACTGATTATCTAAAATTTCTTTGGTTTGATTAATGGGGAGATTAAAATGGTTAGGGTATTTCCAAACAGTGAAAAACTTCTGATATAAATCAAAGATGTTTTACACGTGCTACACAAGACTCCCTGAATTCTAGTCAAGTCCAAAGCAACCCACATTTTTACATCTTTCATCCAAAAGGCATGCCATGAAGGGAGAAATCCTAAGCAGGCCCACTCAGAAATAAGTCCCATATTACTCAGTGGGGCTTATTCCTAGGAAAGTGTCCTTGGGATTTCATTTGAAGTTTCTGTCCTAGTAGCTGCTAGTACTCTACAATAAGACAAGGCCTCTTATGGAAGATAAGAGACTCATTTAAATGCTCGGCAGTTCAGAAGCTCCCTGCATTCTAGCCAACCCTTCTACCTCAAAGGTGACTCTAAGTTGCAAAGAAGGAACACTGAAACATACGTCATGATTAAAACAAAAAGATCCAGGCAGTTCCACGGGTCTCGAAGATAGGTGAATTCATCCCAAACAAATCCTCTTGCCACCACTTTTATTGCAAATTCGACAACATAAGTGACTGCAAAAAGAATCCTTTAAGAAAAGTGTCAAGAAGAGTAAAAGCCATTAGGAGAGAGTAAATAACAACCTGCTTTCTTTTCTAATGAAAGTCAAGGAAAACCAAGGAGTCTTACGGATGGGGTGGGGTGGGGGAGAGGTATCTTTCATATTATTACTTAGCTAACGCTGAGTCAGATGCTAGGCCATGCCTGTGTGATTAGTGATCCACCAAGCCAAATGCCACTTACATATTGTGCTTAACAAGTTCCCTTAGTTTTGCAAATCAGAACAGAAAGCACCAACAAAACAGTTGTCCTGGTGGAAGACCCCATGAGAAAGTGAGCCATCGTGTTCTGCAACTACCCTCCCTGCTTTCAGTAGTTAAACAGGTGGGTATCAGAAAAAGTGTTTGTAGGGGCGCTCGAATTTTCAAGTTGCTTTTTCTTTTTAAATAAGGTTAGTTCTGCACAGACCTTTTACTCTGAACCCCCCTGCCCATCACAGCAGATTTAAAATTGGCTTCTGTACAATATTGCCTCAGTTCCTCTAACCTTTTAGGTTTTTCCTGGCTCACTGTGATTTTTCTCAAACCTGCTTTTGTATGATATTTCCTAGAGGACTATACCCAAAGTGGGTTTGAGAAAATATAGAAGGGAAGATCCAGGTTTCAGCATCTCCCTGTCAAATTAGTAGAAATTGTAATCAAAGACAGAATTGTAAGGCACATAGAGGGACAAATCCTGCTGAGAGAAAATCAGCATGGCTTCTGCAAAGGGAAGTCCTGCCTCACTGACCTTTTGGAGTTCTTTGAGAAAGTGAGCAAGCATGTAGACAACAGCAACCCAGGAGACATTATATACCTGGACTTTCAAAAGGCTGTCGACAAGGTAGCTCACATAAGACTACTGAGTAAACTTAGCAGTTTTAATGGGATAAGAGGACAGGTTCTCTTATGGACTAAAACTTGATTAAATGACAGGAAGCAAAGAGTAGGAATAAATGGACAGTTCTCACAATGGTAGGAAGTAAGCAGTGGGGTCCCACAAGGATCAGTATTGGGGCCAGCACTGATTTAATTTATTCATAAATGATCTGGAACTAGGTGAGTAGTGTAGTGGCCAAGTTTGTAGATGGCACCAAATTATTCCGGATGGTGGTCTCCCATCCAAGTGCTGACTCTACATAGCTTCTGAGATCTAATGAGTTTGGGCTATACCATGCTGCCTTCCCTTACTGTACCAGTTCAGCCCATTATACAGCAGAATGAACACAGTTACACCCTTCTAAGCCCATTGATTTCAGTGAAATTTTAAAAATTCTGTTTAGGATTGCACTGTTAGATCAATAAACTGTAGCTGGAGGAGAATATATAGAAAGTGCTGTGATACTTACTCAAAAGGGTCATAGTTTGACGTATTAGTACCACTACTGCCATACAAGTCTGATGTAATATTTGGTACAGTCATAAGCATTGAATTGACAAGAACAACACATGTTATGAAACCAATGAACCATGTGAATAATTAGTTAAGGAAACAGCATCCTATTGAGAAAGAAAGAAAAGTACTAGCACATCCAACATTTATCGATATATGCGTTAAACTGTGAATAACCAATAATTAACATTATTATTGCCCCTTAGTATTATGTTCTAACAATGACACATGTACATAACATCAGTTTGGCTTTAGTTCTAGTAAGCACCAAGACTGGGCACAAGCTAGCTTCCAGGTAGGGTTGCCAGGTCTTACTTGTATCCTGCTGGGGGGCTCCAGCCCAGCTCCTGGAGTCTTCTGGCACATGCCATGATGAAGTCACCCAGAAGTGACATCATTGCACCAGGCATGCCATGCAGGGGGCACTCTAACATCTGGGTTAAAAACTCTATGGTCACCATAGAGATTTTACCCAAATGCTAGAGTGTCTCCCGCATGATGTGCCTGGCGCGATGATGTTACCTCTGAGTGTCATCATTGCGCTGGGCACATCAGGCGAGGTGGGGCTCCCCCTGCCAGCCAGCTGGCCTGTGGCAGATTGGGTTAGGGTTGGGGTTAGGGTTAGTAGGGAAAGCAGGGGAACCCCCGCCCCCATCAGGGGGTTGGCAACTCTACTTCCAGGAGTACTCTTATTTTCAGGCATCTGGGTGGCCCTGAATAACCACATCCAGGCCTAGAATCTAGACTAGCACCTCTAGTCTGTTAAAGTTTATTCTGGAATAAAATCTTGTTAGTCTTTACAGGTGCTACTAGAGTGCTATTAATTTTAGGAAACCAATGACTGTCTCTGTAAGTCATGTCCCAGTACTGGCTAGTTATCTCAGTGCCTAACCTGATACCCACACAAGGTTCTCTGTCCAGTTACAGAATAAGCCAAGACATTTTTTAAGGACAGGGTAAGGATGTGAAAAAGTTTCCCAACCAAACAAAAATCAAACAATTTCCATCGTACAACTGTATTTCCTAGGAACTGTATGGATAACCCCCCCATGACATTATCAACTTCTCTTTTATCACTTCCTTTACCCTTGTTGGAATCTTTAGGTAAAAATGTAACAACTATTCATGTATAATTACAGGGTTTTTCCTCTAGGAAGCTAACCATGCAAGCTATCCTCTCAGCCCATATCATAGGGACCTACTACAAAATGGCAGATGGTCAATTTTGGGGGAGGAAAAATCTGCACCACAACATTTTGACTCAGCCCGATCCTGTTTGCATCCTGTCCCATTTCTTGTCAATCCCAAACAACAGACTGTACTCTTTCTCCTTATTAACTGTGGAAATTCTAGTTAGGATTGAAATTTATACCACAGAATCATAGGCCTCACTTGAAGACCTAGGGGAGCCTTGTCCATAAATCCAAACCCATGAAGATCAATCAGTACAACTGAAATTAAAATGTGCCAGAAGCAAAGTGCAAAAAGAAACAAGGTGCACTGTTCCAAAGGTAGCTATTTTAAATGAATCAAATATATAAATCATACCAAATATGGCAAAGAGAAGGGAAAATCTCCCCAAAGACTACCTAATACAGCAGAAAATTTATTTCCATTCCTAAATAGGGTATTCAGAACTGAACATAAACAAAAATAATTGTTGTCGAAGGTTTTCATGGCCAGAGTTCATTAGTTGCTGTAGATTTTCCGCGTTGTGTGGCCATAGTCTCGGCATTTCAGGCTCTGCAGGAGTATACCACATACCATGCAATTGTGGACAAGTTTACATCGGGACCACATAGCATAGCATTCAGACAAGAATAAAAGAACATGAAAAACACTGCAGACTTGGCCGACCTGAAAAATCAGCAGTGGCTGAACATAGCCTAACCCAAACAGGACACAGCATTTTGTTCCAAGACACTGAAAGACTGGACAACACTTCCAATTACCATGTCAGATTACACAGGGAAGCCATTGAAATTCATACACATAAACACAATTTCAACAGGAAAGAAGAGAGTTTAAAAATAAATAGGGCATGGTTTCCTGTCCTGAAAAACACAAAATGCTCTACAGCTGACAATAGCACTATACAGATAAGATTAGAGTTTCAATAGCCATTCCACACACAAAAGAAACTCCTCAAGGAACAGGAAACCTCCTCAGGAAACAATCCATAGACAAAAGAACCTCCTCAGGAAAGCTCCTCCATTAGCATGTTCATAGCCTGGAGAACTACAACAAGATAATGACTCAGCCCTACCCCATCTTCCAGGGTAGATATAAATTACTTGCCTACCATTTTTCTGCTCACCTTGACACAGAGAGTACTCCAGCTTTCTGTGTTATACCTCTGATGATGCCAGTCACACCTACTGGCGAAATGTCAGGTCCTACAATGCCAAGACCACGGCCACACAACCCGGAAAATCTACAGCAACTAAAAATAGTTGTCACCAAATCTAGTCCCCAAGGATGTGTTTACTAGTATACATTTCTTCAGCTAATATCCTCTCTCTTATCTGGTATTCCTTGATGACTCAGTCACTTTTAGTAGGAAATTGGTCCAATAACTATATATTATAAATACTAGTTTTCATGAATTCAGAGTGAGGGGGACCCACTAAAAGGATATGTGTGTGTCGAAATTTTAATGGCTAGCCTTCTTAATGGATTGAAAGGGCTAAATAAAAACAAGGCTTTGTTGGCAGTAAATCGAAAGATTCTCCTTCTGGATGTTAGAACCATAAATGTCTGTAAAATATATATTAAAAAGTTTTTAATATAACATACTGTACAGAAAGGGAATTTAGAAAGTACGAATACACATGCTTTCACTACTGACTAAAGATATATATTCAAAATAAATCAAATGTTAATAAATACAGTGCAGTGCAAACTTTTGCAGGTATTATTGCATTGATCATCCATGTATTTTATACCATTGCATTGGAAAGCACATGTCCTGACATCCATTAAGTATATAAATAAACTAACACATAGAATATAAATTTACAGATTGAGAGGGCACTGATATAGTCTGGACTTGTAGGTACCAACGATCATAGAAGTGTTGGTTTCAAAGTTAACCTTCCACTCATAGAAAAGCTCTTCTTATGAGCACGTAACACCTCTGTGACTGGAAAGACACCTTTCATTCAACCCACTTCACTTAGAAATATTGTCCACTGTTTAAGTCGGACTCGACTGTGCGACTGAACAACAACAAAAACAGATACAAGTATATAAAACATAAACTGCTGGATTGGCCATTCATTTAAATGCCAGCTCCTTTACAGGGGAAGGAAGATATAGCCCCAGTGCAATTCAGGTATTCAACTTTAAAATAATACCCCAGTTACTATGGTGTCGCTATTTGGATTTCAGTGATCTCAGAACCTTTTGACCACCTCCTATATCTGTTTATACATAGGATAATGCGAGTCCCTCATTGCATCTCAGATATATCCCTCAGAGCTGAACTCAGCCAAAAGTCATTGGAAGCCATAGCGTGGCTCAGCGCTGTCAAGCTAAGGTTAAGGATTATTTTTGCTTTGGAAGCTGAAGGTCTGCTGTTCTTTCTTAAACAAGATGCTTACCATTCTCGATGGATGAAGACGGTAGATGCTAGATTAAGGCTACTGCTTATAACTGAAGAGAACTTCTTGCTAGGTAAAGCAAAGAACCTTTAATTTGTCCAGCATCGCCTTATAGACCTGGATTACAACAGTACGGTGATTTGCTCTCCCAGAATTCTTTGGTATTTTACCACCTCAGACTCTGTCATTATACATGAGACACTTAATAGTCCCCCGCCCTGTTATGGCATTCGCTTTAGCTCACCTTAATGCCATCCCTCCAAAGTATTACAGGGCAGATTTCATTATATTCCATATCCAGTTTGTCTCTACCCTTGGGGTCAGGGTAAAATTGACACTCTGGCTCACAAAATATTGGAATTTCAACTTTTTACCATTTTAGGAGCCATTGGATCTCACCAGTTTTAACATGCTCTTCGTTTAATAAACTTCAAAGGGATAATATTCCCTATCTGATGCAAGACAGTGACCTGAACGCAACCTATTTGGTCGCCAAATATCTGTCTAGCATATTTTACTTTAGTAAATGAAGTATGACTCTTTTAGTCATTGCTCAGGATCATCTGATCATAGGAGCTCTGAAAAGGGAAAGTAAGTAGGTAGGTAACTGCCATCAGCATTAACAGGATTTAGATGTTTAGAACTCTACAAGTCTACAACCCTAGTAGCTTGAAAAAATCACCTAGAAATTACTGGCTCCGGCCCACAGATCTGCAAGAGCTCTGATGCACATACTGAGCTGATGAACCAGAGTAACTGCTCAAGAGAATTTCAGAGGGTAGCCGGGTTCATCTGTAGTAGAACAGCTAGACTGTAATCCAGGAGCACCTTAGAGACCAATAAGATATCTGACCAAGGGAGGTTTGACTCGCAAAAGCTTACATCCTGAAAATCCTGTTGGTTTCTAAGCTGCTACTAGAATCAAATCTAGCTGCTCATGATATGGGTTTAGTACAGGTCGACCCTAAATCATTTTCAAGTTAAAACCCACAAACTGTTTAAGGATGTAACCATACCGATGACTTATTGTTTAAACCTGTTGTGAAGTACGTAGTGTAGAGCTGGAAACCTATGAAAATTGTTTTAGCTTCCACAGTAAGACTTGGCAGCCCATTAGTTTCAGCCTCATGGAATTATTTTATGTCAAATAATCTTGTAATTTTTAAAAAGTGATTAACCTCATGAGTTCTGTAATAGGGGTCCAGATCCTCCAGTGGTTCTCCAGTGAGCCATGGAGGCGGGTTTCCACACAAAGTAGGCAACTTTTTGCAAACTTTTAGATCAAGCTGTGGCTGAATAATTTCCTCTTCAATCTTTTCACCACTTCTCTCCTTTTCTTTCTTCTCAGCAAGTCTCTTTCTAATACCATCTAAGCTTTCAGGGGTGAAACGGAGGAAATTACTCGCTGTCGAAAATGAAAAGTTCGGCATCTTTTCCACTATATCTGCAAATAAGAACAGAACAAAAAAAATCTGATTAATGCAGGGGGGAAGCTGATAGTGAAAAACTACATAAGAACATAAGAACATAAGAGAAGCCAATGTTGAATCAGGCCAATGGCCCATCTAGTCCAACACTCTGTCACACAGCGGCCAAAATATACCAGGTGCCATCAGGAGGTCCAGCAGTGGGGCCAGGGCACCAGAAGCCCTCCCACTGCTGCCCCCTCCAGCACCAAGAATAATTCAGATGCGCCCAGGGAGTTTACCCATAGCGTGGCATCAGCAAAAGCACATATTTGGCCAAGAATATTTAATGGCTCCTGGAGGATACTAGAACTATGGACCTTGCATAGGACCTTGCATAAGAACTGAAGCTGGCTGAATTGGGCCACTTGAATGAGAAACACTGGACTTAGAATAGATTTCTGATCTGAGATTGCTGCTGTTCATTGCAAGAAAAATCAACAGTGCTGGGCAATCTGCCTTTCTGGAAATCTTGTATGTCATAACTGAACTACTCACTCTATGAAATCCCAGGGTTTTTAGAACACAATTTGAAAACTACTAACATACAGCATGAAATAAATCGTATGCTAATGTTTGATTTCTAAAATCACCACCAGTGGTTAACAGTCAATTTGGGGATGAGTGGATTTCCAAAGTAGCCATGATGTGGACAGACACTATGTGTCTTACACATGTGCCTGCCCTGTTTACATATAAAGCAGGGGCTGCCAATGGGAAGGGTGTCATTTTAACACAGATGAGGGGGCTGCACCTTTGCTCCTCACCTCCCCATACTCCCTTATAATAAGTTATAGTTAGTTATAATAAAAGTGTCCACAACAGCCAACTAAAGGATGTGGGGAAATAAAGAGAATTCATGTTCCCCTCATCCACACACACCTCTGAACTGTAAAACTTCCACACATGCCCTCCTGTTTCATACTGAAATGGGTCTCACGTGTAAATAACAAAATGGCTTCCACATCTAATTTGGCCCTCAGTAACTAGTGCTACTAGACAATAAGTCCACCAAACAACAGCATCCTATGGATCTTTCCACAACATATAACTACAAAATAAGAATCCTTAAGATTTTTTCTCCACAGTAAATTATTATGCTTCTTAGTTCAAGTGTCACTATAAAATAATTTCTAAAATGAATTCCAGAACTGGAAAATACACACTTTGAAAAGGCTTTTGGTTTGGTTCACTTCATCTTTTTCCTCTCTAGGCTACACCAATATGCAAATGCACATTAAAAAGGGGCAGAAAAAAAAATCTCCATGTGATCATATGTTATGACTGAGGCAAGTTTCTTTTGGTGCAGGGTTTTACTGCTGGGCTCAGTAATGTAATTTTTATATGTTTATATATTTACTAGGAATAAGGCCCGTTGTGGAAATAAATACAACAAGCTCTAGAAAAAGGCTCTTGGTGGGTGCACTGGCCTTGGGCACTCAGCGTCAATTTGCTGTGGTGACCTCAGCAGTGTATAATGACACAGAGCCCACTGTTTTCTCCAGGGAAACTGATCTCTGCCATCTGAAGAGCAGCTGTAATTCTGAGCGATCTCCAGCCCTCACCTGGTGATTAGCAGCAGTGATTCCCCAAGAGGAAATGGCTGGTTTGGAGGGTAGAGTCTATGATATTGTACCTGAGGTCCCATCCCTCCTCAAACCCCACGCTCTCCAGGCTCCACCCCTCAAATCTTCAGGAATTTCCCAACCTGGAGTTGGCAACCCTATCACCTTCCTAGACAACCATCAACCTAACCTTTATCTGCCCCTCTGACTTCAGCTTTCCATCTAGTCCTCCCTCCCTCCTGGAGAGCAGTTGTAATTCTAAGTGATCTCCAGCCCCCACCTGGAGATTGGCAACAATGGTTCCCCAGGAGGGAATGGCTGGTTTGGAGGGTGGAGTCTATGGCATTGTACCTGTCTGAGATCCCACCCCTCCTCAAACCTCATCCTCTCCAGGCTCCACCCCTCAAATCTCCAGGAATTTTCCAACCTGGAGTTGGCAACTCTATCTCCTTCCCAGCCAATGATCAATCTACCTTTATTTCCCCCTCACTCTTCAGCTTTCCATCTCCCCCCCACACCTGCAGCCTCTACCATGCTCTGAAGCCCTGACTGCTACATCACATTGGCTGTCATGTGGGGGCCATCTCAGCAGGGTATAAGGACACAGAGTCTGTGCTAGCTCTGAGTAGGGACATATCTGGAGGGCAGCATTGGCGGGGCAGAAGGACTCAGCAGGGTATAATGCCATAGGTCTACCCTCCAAAGCAGCCATTTTCTCCATGGGAACTGATCTCTGTCATCTGGAAACCAATTGTAACAGCGGGAGATCTCCAGGTCCCACCTGGAGATTGACAACCCTAGGGGAAAGTCAGCCACACAGCAGGGAGTTGAAGAGAATGGTTTGATGGTGTTGTGTAGTGGGTTTGACGCATTATAGAACACAAGACAGAGTGATGTGAAGCACAGCTGTTTACGTACACAACAAAAACAACAATTAACAGCCGAGTGGCCAACTATATACAGACCGGGGGAGACACCCCTAGGTCCCATTGGCAGGTTTAAACTTCCTGCCTCAGTACACCATTGGTTCCCCACAGTAAGGTTCAGGAGCCTAGTCCCTATTGTTTTCTGGGACTCAAGCTCCGGCTGTGTCGCTGTCCTCCAGTGGCGGTCCGTGGACACAACACCCCTCCCCCCATAGTTCAATCCCTGCCTATATCACATAGTCCTTCAGGTACATGGGGGTTCAGCGTTCCCTAATGGACCGCCTTGGGGATGGCACTGGAGCTTCTCAGTTGTTCAGTTGCGGTGGCCCCGGGGGAGGTGCCTGCTGTTACCACATCTCTGGCTGTGGCGGTGGCTGTGGAGTCTCATCCGGTATCTGCGCCGGGGTCAGTGCTCTCACCTCCGGGGAGGCTGCAGTGATGGGAGCCGGGTTCCATTCCTGAATACTCTCCTGGTCTGGAGCGGCGACTGGCACTTCTCTGGTGTCCCCCGGGGTCAGGATCTCTCCTGTTTCCGGGAGCATGTGCCACCATAATTGGTCCATATGGCGTTGCAGGACCTGCCCACAGTCCATCAAGACCTCATATGACACTGGTCCTGTGGAGCGGATGACTCTGCCTGTGATCCACTCCTGATCCTTGCCATAATTCCTGATGTATACCGGGTCTTCCGGGAAGAACCCCCGAGATGCCTCCCATTGATCGGACAGGGTCCGCAACTCTGGAGCCCTGTCTGGGTGTAGGCGGTCTAGGAGGATGGTGGGTCTCTGGCCCATTAAGAGTTCTGCGGGGCAGCGACTGCTTACTGGGTTGGGAGTGGTCCATTGCGCCAGGAGGAAATGGGTGAGGCGGAACTCCCAGTCCCCTTCCATCAGGCAGCTTAGGGCTTCCTTTGCAGTGTGGACCATCCGCTCTGCTTGTCCGTTCATCGCAGGGTGGAAGGGCGCTGACCTGATGTGTCAGATCAGGTTGTCGCGAAGGAACTGCTGGAACTCCTTCGAAGTAAATGCTGTCCCGTTGTCCGATACAAGTGTGTTGGGCAGGCCACGGGTGGCAAAGATCTTGCGGAGGGCCTGGATGGTGGCTCTTGAGGAGGTGGTAGAAACCGGACTAATTTCCAGCTGCTTTGAGTAGGAGTCAACTATCACAAGGAATGTCAGACCGTGGAAGGGCCCGGCAAAATCGATGTGGAGCTGGGACCATGGGGTCTATGTCGATTCCCAGGATTGTGTGGGTGCACTCAGCGGGCGGGGTCAGACCACCTGGGAGACTAGGAGCGCCCCTCCTCCCTCTGGCGCTTTCCTGCCAAAACGCTCACACGACCAGGAGGAGGGGCACTACTCCCTCAGTTCTCTCCATACCGCCGCCAGAGACCCCTAGAAAACCAAAGTTCCAGAGAGTTCACAGCGGGGCAGGAGGGAGGGATGTGTGTCTGCACAGAAGACCACTCGATGAACAACAGTTACAGGTAAGTGCAACCTTGTTTTCATCATCGTGGCTTCTGTGCAGTCCTACATGGGAAGATTAGCAAGATCACTGAGTGAAGGAGGTGGATGTGAAGCTCTCAGAAGGAAACCACCGAGGACCGCTTTTATCAATGGTTGTTTAGCGGCACAAATTGACCTTTACCCAGAACTCTCTTGTACCAGAGCAGTAAGCTCTGTGCAAGTGCCCCCACCAACATACGTGTGGGAATGTGGTAAAGAAAAAAAGAGCACTCTTTCGAAAAGAGCCATCATATAGAGTATGGTAATGAAAGACTGTGCACTCAAACACAGTGTGATAGCGTCAACCGACCCACAAGGATGGATTGTGTGTGGATGCTGACGACGCATTACATGAGGCATGAGAGACCACCCTGGTAGGGGATTCCAGCAAGACATCACTTTTTTTTTTAATTTCATGCATGGAGAGGGTATAAGTTAGAACCCTATCATAATTGAAGCACCATGTAAGTGCCAAAAATAAAACAAGGGGTTATACCCGTCTTTTGTAGCATGCTTAGTAATCCAACAAGGAAAAGATGAGAGAGTTTTTGTTTGTTTATTTTTTAAATCAGTTCCAAAAACATTCAACAGCACAAGAAGCAGGGTCCAAACTTTGCTGCAGTTTCTATAGAGACTCTCCTCTCCACTTAGAGGTGCAAGGTACAAGAGTGATGTTTGCCACTCAGAAAAGTGGGAAGCTACTGCTACAATGCAGGAAATTATTAATGTATTAATTTCTCAGCAGGAGTGAGAATAAGCAGATCTGCACAATGGTAACGAAGGCAGTAAAAAGAAGTGTGATGTGGCTAAAGAAAGGATGGACAGAATGCACAAGGAAAAAACTTGTGTAGTCTGCAGAGCAATTTGTGCAACAATCTAGACAGAGGAAAAAAGGCATAACAACAGGTTGTCTTTGTCAGGGATTAGAAGTGCATTCCTCAATGACAAGGTTATTGTCAGGATTAAAGCATAAAGGCCAGGGTCTAGAATGTCATATTGTGGGGCTATGCCAAGTAGCCCAGACCTCCAATCAGAATACCAGGGAACTGGTGTCTGCTGATCAGTTAAAACATGATTACAGTGCCTCCTTTAACTCTGTGGAGTGTTTGAACTAAAACCAGAGACAAAGTAAATATGCCCATCATGTCAAGGCAAAGTAATGTCAAGACAATATTGCAGAACACCAGGAGTTACTGGGAAAAGGTTCCCACATATATAGTGAAGGAGCCATCAGAAATGGAACAACTTCTAGAAGATCATAGACCAAAGAATGCTGTAAAAGAAAAGGCTGTGCTGAGACCACATGTATGATGCATAGTAGGTCCGTCTTAGAAAGAAAGAAAACTAAGTCTGGGCATCCCATGAAGGATAAAAGACACGGCAAAACAACAGTCTTATTTATGGTGTCACATATAGATACGTAAAAATGCTAGGAAATGCAGCAGTGAAAACTAAACAGAGCTGACAATCCTGGTAAACAAGAGGGGGAAATTCAGGCACATTGTTTTGAAAAGGATCAATAAGATCTGTCAAAGTGGCAGGGAAAATTTAATATAGAAGCTGCACATAGGCCTCACTAATCTCTGTCCACATTGAGAGGCAGCTAAGTATAAACCCTGTGAAAGGGAACATTGGAATTCTACCATTGGAAACTTCCCTCTTCAACAAGAGGGGTACTGTCTGCATGAACAGTAGAATGGTCAAGACACAGAACCGCCAAGCAAAAGACATGTATTATGAGTCACTGAATCTGGACCTATCATAGATGTCTGTTCAGGCATTGCACTGAAGACATAAGAATCATTTGAAATCACATCATTTTCCCTGTCCAAGGGTGGGGTGGGGTGTAACAGAGCACCTCAAATCTGCCTTATAGTGGATCGAACCATTGGTTCATCATGGTCAGTACTGTCCACTCAGCCTGGCAGCAGCTCCCCAAGGTATCAGGCAGAGAAAGGACTTTCACATCACCTACTGCCAGACCATTAACTGGAGGGCCAAAGATTAAACCTAGGACCTTCAGTTTGCCAAGCAGATGCTCGCCCACTAAGCCATAGATCCCCCCATTTATCACTAAATGGAATGATATAATCAATTGGAGACCGGTAACCCTTATATAGAGGAGAGGATGGCAAACTGTTGAATCTAAGTCCACCAACTGACATAGGTGCACACAGAATTGCAGGAAGCCTGGTGGACAAAACAGCAGAGGTGAAAGGATCTTGATCACCAGAGACTTTGTCAGTAGGAGATGCCAAGGATGGAACTTGGCCTCTTGTACATGGACAAAAGGTATGCAGAACCCTGAGACATCACGTTAAGTGAAGGTGGGAAAGAAACGTGACTCCAAGATCCGACAACAAGCCTGTTATTGCCTCCAGAATGTTGTCTGACTGGACAGCAGAATTCACAGCCTCTGCGAGGACGTCATTTACTTTAATGCTTTGTTTTGTTCTGTTTTTCGCTTGTTTATTTTGTTTATATTATCTCCTAGCATGAACTAGGGTAGGGTAACATGAGTGATCCAAATTAAAGGGACAGATTTATCATGCAGATCGCCAGCACAGGCCGTGAGCCACAGTGCATTGAAATACGTTCAAACAGAATAGCATAAAGGTCATACTGACCTGTTGATTTATAAACTAATAGGAACATGCAGTATAGAAAGAAAAAGAAACAAACTGCATTCCAACTGGGCTAATTTTATATCATTAATACTCTGCTCTGGTTAAATAAAAAGTGGTATTTGACCTGTAGGCCAACAGGAACAATATGGATAACCCATGTAATCAAGAATACAATCCTTGATTGTAGCAGAGGATGCAACAAGAGCCATTAATTATAATTTGCCCATTGGACCCTTGTCTATTACAGCAGCTGTTATGAGTAGAGAAAAAACATATGCTCTCTTTTAAAAGAGTAAGGTAAAGGTAAAGGTTCCCTGCTCAAAGCCAGTCGAATCCGACTCTAGGGTTGCGGTGCTCATCTCCGTTTCAAAGCCGAAGAGCCAGCGCTGTCCGAAGACGTTTCCGTGGTCATGTGGCCGGCATGACTAAACACCAGGTGCACGGAACGCTGTTACCTTCCACCGAAGTGGTCCCTATTTATCTACTTGCAATTTCTTGCTTTCGAACTGCTAGGTTGGCAGGAGCTGGAACTAGAGACAGGAGCTCACCCCATCATGCGGCACCCGGGTCTTGAACTGCTGAACTACTGACCTTCCACAGCCTGTAGTTCAGCGTCTTAACCACTTGAGCCACCGCAGCTCCTATTTAAAAAACTACTCACTTAAAAAGAGTAGTAAGGAGTTTATTCTACTCTGTAATGTGGAGTCAAAGAGTCTTATAACAGTAGTTGTTGTAGATTTTCCGGGCTGTATGGCCATGGTCTTGGCATTGTAGGACCTGATGTTTCACCAGCAGCTCTGACTGGCATCCTCAGAGGTATAACACAGAAAGATGGGGTACTCTCTGTGTCAAGGTGAGAAGAAAAAAGGTAGGCAAGTAATTTAAATCTACTCAGGAAGGTGGGGTAGGGCTGAGTTTGAATGATGTCACATAAGAGTGACTTGTGCGGACTAAGGAATCCCCCAATTCATTGATGGTTCCGAGGGATACCATGGAACCGAGAGGAGTGGCAAACTACCTAGGCTTGCCTCCCAACAGATACTTGCCGATTAATTCTGAGTTCCCCATGAAGATGGAGACAGTAAGCCTTGCCTGCACTGGCAATAACACCTGCATTGAAAAGCCCTGTAGGGTTAAATATCGGTGCTGAGAGACTACAGCCTTTAAAACTAGATCTTAGGAATAGGTCTTGGAGCGGAGCTTGGCAGAGAACTGGTTCTGACCTTGGAATCCAGGCAGTCCTAATACAGTGAGTGGTCAAAAACCACAGCAGGACTTAAGCATAAGTAGTCTGTTGTCTAGGTCATGGCTAACAACATGAGGGGGAAATTCCACCCACCTCAGCCACTCTTCAAAACTACAGAAGCTGAAGAGGTCCAAACAACCCCAACTAAAGGGTATAATAGCATTCTGACACATAGTACCTTCCACAAAAGGGGCATAGAGAATTTCAAGGCTGTGTGAACCCATGCCTCCACAGATTCCACCGTGAACCTGAGGGCAGCCAGGGAAAGGTTCCTTCAGTCAGGCACAGCAAAGGTTTAAAACAGGCCTTCATGAGGTCACACTTCCAGGCTTCTGGTCAAAACTGACAGAAAGGCAGAGAGGTGAAAGATCCCCTTCAGACATGCAGCCTCTGCCAGGCCACACCTCCAAGCTGCTTCATTGGAAGTGATGGGAGTGGCCAGAGAATCTTTCAGGCAGGCAGTCTCTCTCTGCCAGGCCACACCTCCAAGCTTCTTCATTCAAAGTGAAGGAAGGGGCCTTCATTCAAGCAGCGCATGCCAGGCCACGCCTCCCAGTCTGCTGTTCTCTCTCGGCACTGAGAAAAGGGAGGGGGAGGGAAGGGCTTCTAGGTTGATGTCAAAGGCATAGAGGCCAGAGACCCCTCAGGGAATGACTAGGCAGAAATGCTTCGACGTTGAGGGGGTTTTGACTTCAAGGCACACAGCCCAAGCCCATGAAAAGAGTCAGTTATTCTGAGGCTCTGTCTACAACACCCCAGCATGGAGGACAGAATATGCCTCCATTCAGACTCCTTTCCCCCACACATACACCTCAGCAGAGGGGGATAGGCCATCATCTGGCTGTTGGGCTCACAGGCTCCCTCCGAAGAGAGCCGTTTCAGCCTGGTTCTTTGTACACCTCAGCAGTGGCAGTATAGGCCATCATCAGGCTGGTGCCTCCGAGGGCCATTGCAGCCAGGGTCTCTGTCCATCACACCTCAGCAGAGGCAGGAATAGGCCATCATCAGGCTAGGCGACCTCCGAAGAGGGCCATTGCAGCCTGGCCCTCTGTCCATCACACCTCAGCAGAGGCAGGAGTAGGCCATCATCAGACTAGGCGACCTCCGAAGAGGGCCATCACAGCCAGGCTGTTTTTCCACCCCTCCTCTACCAGGGACGGGAAGTCTTTGAAGAGAGCTCTTCTGAGTCCAGCTGTTTCCACACGTGCCTTCAGGGGAAACTGGTGACAGCAAGAGCAGGCAGCTCTACTGTGTGAACCCCCAAGCAGCCAAGGCACAGAGAATGGTCATTTAACAGCACCATTTTTAGTCATAATGGCACAGTGGAAATCCACAAAAAAAATCTTCTTTAGACGTATTGCATTTTTCACGTGAAAAAAAACTGTTGAGAGAAAAAAAATCTCCTCAGCCTCAAAACTGAGGTGAGGAAAAACACAGAGAACAGCAGTGGAGATGATCTCTCCATGGCAGCAAAAAGAGGAGTAGTGCCCCTCCTCCTGGTCATGTGAGCATTTTGGCAGGAAAGCGCCAGAGGAAGGAAGGGCGCTCCTAGTCTATTAGAAAGCTTGGAAATCTTTTCCGTGGCTGGCCTGCGACTGCGCAGTCCCATGTGGGACTGCACAGAAGCCACAACGATGAAGAGCTAGTTATGTCCTCGCCCCCTTCTCAATTCTTTCTAGATTCCAAACTGGAGAAAGAGGTCATAAAACCAACAGTAGGGCAATTAATACAACCTAAGAGGGAAAAGAGGGACTCCAGCCTGGTCATGTAGGCAGTGATCTCAGAATGGCCTTAAGCTCACCTTTTCCCACTGTGGAGTATTTTCACATAGAGGTTTATGGGAAGAAGGGTTTTCTTTCACAGGGAGGGACAGTGATTAAGAAATTGTATGATCAAATATTTAATTCTATCATATTGTTGACTCATTAAAAACCTGGATTTCTGATTAATCAAGCTAACCTACAATAAGATATAATTTGAGTGCTGAGCAAAGATAAGCCACATATTTGTTTATACTGTTTGAATATAAAAACAATACAGAATTTGTCAAACTATGGAATTCTGAATCTGCCTGTGAACTACATGTTCCTGGAAAACTGTATGTAACTAATTCCAAGGTTAAAGTGTTGATTTGGCCACACCCTTGGATAAACACCTGGAGTTATCATAATTAATTGATATTTTTTCAGTAGGTTTTTATACGGAAGAAAAATGCTTGGTGACAGAAAGTTATGTATGTTATGGATATTTTGTTTCATAATAATAGAATTGACTGTGAGTCCTGTACACATGGTACATCTAAAGAAAATTATCTAGTTTCCCTATAGCGTATAACAATTTTCATTTATTATATAGAGTCTTTGAAAGTCATTTTTATTCAATTTTAAGTGATACATCTGAATGTAGAATATCTGCTGTGTATTTTTGACTCTGTATACTGAAATTGTATGCCTATCATGGTTTTTTTATCCCTTCTGGGTTCAGTCTTTTTTTACCTTACAGATGCTGACATCCCAGCTTTGGGCTTACATTTTTCTTTTTTTCAGCTAGTATTGTTACAGATCTAAAAGGCTTGCAGATTATGGTGTTTCCTATTTATGACTAAAAATAAAGGATTCTGAAAAACGTTATATCTGATTTGTATGAATCTAACTTAACCAGGGCTATTTTTGGGCAGGAACGCACAGGAACGGAGTTCTGGCTGGCTCCCGAGTTGGCCACACCCAGCAGGAACTCATTAGCATAACAGGCCACACCCAACATCAGAAACTCATTAGGATTGGCTACATTAGGGATGTGTGGCCTAACATGCAAAGGAGTTCTTGCTACAAAAACAGCCTTGAGTTTTGACAACAAAGTAAACAGAATAAGAAGCAAAAGGTGGGTGTGGTTGGATGACCACACTTCTGGTAATGTGGGGGTGCGGCCTAATATGCTAATGAGCTACACTGTCATGGGTGTGGCCTATTATGCTAATGAGTTCCTGCTGGGCTTTTTCTACAAAAAAAGCCCTGAACTTAACTATGCTAACAGCTGACATAACTGACTTGATTTCTTGAAAAGGAGCCCTGTCTGAAGTGTGGCTAGAGGTGATCTTATTTTAACAAAAGTTTTAAATAAGTTTATTAATGTTAAGAGGTATACTGAATATGTGTATATATGAATATCAGTTTTCTCTTACAGTTTGATGGTTTGTTATAAATATGACTGAAAAGATCTGTTAAAATATTCTGTGGAATACCTTTTCTTTTAATGTTCCTTGTACAGACTACTAAAATCCATAAGGGCATCTCCAATATATTTTAAATTATATGTTCTGATTTATAAATCTTTCTTTTATAAAGGCCAATGCTATGCTGGGGATTATTAGAAAGGGTACTGAAAACAGATCAGCCAATATCATAATGCCCCTATATAAATCAATGGTAAGACCTCATTTGGAATACTGTGTACAGTTCTGGGCACCACACCTTAAAAAGAATATTATAGCTTTGGAAAAAGTGCAGAAGAGGGCAACTAGAATGATAAACGGGTTGGAACACTTTCCCTATGAAGAAAGGTTAAAGCGCTTGGTGCTCTTTAGCTTGGAGAAACGACAGCTGAGGGGTGACATGATCGAGGTTTATAAGATTATGCATGAGATACAGCAGGCAGAGAAAGAGGTACTTTTCTCCCTTTGTCACAGTACAAGAACTCATGGGCACTCAATGAAGTTGCTGAGCAGTGGGGGTCAACAGTGGGAGGGCTTCTAGTGTCCTGGCCTCACTGGTGGAGCTCCTGATAGCACCTGGTATTTTTGGCCACTGTGTGACACGGACTGGATAGGCCATTGGCCTGATCCAACATTGGCTTTTCTTATGTTCTCTTACATTCTTATGTTCTCTTTCCAAATAGCTGTTATAACTCTTACCGAGCAAATGATTAATGCTTGTTATTTGAGTATCTTGAATTACTATTCTAGAAATGGGTTTGTGTCTGTTGATAATTTTCAATTTTATCTTTGAATCCTTATTAATCTTTTATAGATTTTACACTTTTACAGGTCAGTATTATTCCTCAGCCTCAGTTTGTCTGCCAAGGAGAGGATGTTACAGATACAGGCTGCCTTAGCCTTGCTAGGCATCAAATTATTTTCTCATTGACCTCTGACAAGCTGACTCACTTTGGCCTTCAGCTCAATTCAGCCTGGTGAACTATGCCTGCATTTTTGAGGAACAGATATCTGTGTAGGGTTGCCAACTCTGGGTTGGGAAATATCTGGATATTTTGGGGGTGGATCCTGAGGAGGGCGGGGTTTGGGGAGGGACTTCAACCGAGTATGATGCCATAGAGTCCACCTTCAAAAGCAGTGATTTTCTCCAGGTGAATTGATCTCCATCACATGTAATCCCAGATCTCCAGCTACCACCTGAAAGGTTGTCATGTCAATCCTCTGTGTAATGGGTAAGGTCAGGATGCCCCTTTGTGAGAACTGACCTTGCAGCTCAAAATTGTTCTGCTATTATGGAAGCCATAACAAACTGTGCTCTTGCTTTTTTGTAGGGTGACAGAGAGCCTGAAATGATGCCAAAGAGACTGTTGCCATGCTGCCGCCTTATACAGAATCTATAAAGATTATGAACTATAACTGTAAAGCTGGACCATAAAACTAGTCTGCCGAGGTGATGGACTGTATAGGAACAATGAGACAGTGCCAATCTACGGGAATGTAGGCATGTGCCCAGCCAAGGGAAACCTTGTTCTGAAGCAACATGTCTGACCAGATGTGGACCCATGGAATACCCGATGCCTCTCGCTCCTGCATCTCTGCAAACTCTGCAGCCATGTGTCAGGAAGCCAGCCAAACTCCCTGACCCTGCAAAGAAACAGGACCAGCAGCAGTTCATGGAAGAGAAGTCCTGCTGTGCAAAGAGAACCAGGACATTCCTTCACAGATGCCATGGAAAGCTCTCTTCTCCATCATGCAGGCACCTCCCCCTCACCTCTGCATATTAACATCACCAGGTGAAGCACATAATCGGCTTCACCTAAACCAAAGAACTTACTTCATGATAGGATTGACAAGCAGTCACGTCCTCCAAGATAATGCAGCTGTTTAAACATCTGGTTGATAAATCAACCACCAATGATGCTGCCAGACTGCTACTCTTTTCTCTCCTTTTGTCTACCTTTCTCTCTGAGAGGTGTCACTATCTAGTCAAACCATTATTTCAACAGCCCAATGCTCAATCCCTTTTTCTGACAAAGTAACAGTTTTAATTTTTCTCCATATTTCCTGGGGACTACATGACCAAGAAAGCATCAGCCTGCAAAAAATAACCGCTCTGAACCGCCAAATAAATGACTTGTCAGACAGAAACAAAAGAGCTAACCTTATTTTATCAGGGATATCTGAAGAAATTTCCGTAAATAAATTGGAGGAATCGCTGATACAGTGGCTGCAGACAAACGAAGTAGAAATAAAAACAGAGGATGTTGAGAGAGTGCATAGACTACAAAGGAATGGGAGGGGCGGGGCCCCTAGAGATGTAATAATTAAATTTGCCAGAGAGAAAATTCAACAGCAAATATATACAGCACTAAAGAAGAGGAAAGACCTGACTTTTAGAGGAAGAAAAGTCTGGGTGAGACAAGACTTTTGTCAAGAGACCTTAAGGAAAAAAAACCTCATGCGCCCCTTTGCCCAAAAGCTTTATGCAAATAACGTGAAATTTTCATGGGGCTATCCATCCTCGATAATTATATTTCGGGAAGGAAAGCGACTGATGGCAAGGAACACCACAGAGGCAAAGGAACTACTTAAACAATTAGGTATAAACACAGACGATATGGGAGAGCAAGAAATGGAAGCGGAATCGGGGGTTCCTGAAGATGGCGACGAAGGAACTTCAGAGAGAGGAGGGAAACGCCTCAGGACCAGCTCCCGATAACCAATTAAGGGAACTATACCTTTATTGATTGAGCTAATGACTATTAATAGTATTATCATTTTTTACAGTATCAAGAAGGAGGAGGAGGGGGATGCGTGCACCCCATGCAGTGGAGAGAGGGGAAGAGATTTTCTTTCCACCTTTACTCTCAACCACGGGGGGGAAGGGAAGGGGAAGGGTAAACTAACTAACCATTCAAATTTTTCACAGCCACGAGATGTCAAAGCCTTAATTGATGTGGGATGTGGATAAAACAATAAAAATTTTATCACTGAATGTCAATGGTTTAACATCAGAAATTAAACGATATAGGATAGCCAAGTTGGCAAGAGAGCAAAAAACTGATGTTCTGTGTTTACAGGAAACACATAAGAAAAGAAATGACAACAAGCCTTTGCTAAAAGACTCGAGCCTGGATGATGTTAGCGGAAGCTAGGAGCCACACCAAGGCCAGAGGAGTGGCAATAATGACTCATAAGAAACTTAGAGTAGAGGTACTAGAAAGAAGGACAGACAGGGAAGGGAGATATGTGATGGCTAAATTCAGATTAGAGGGGAAGAAATTTACATTGGTAAATATATATGCACCCAATAAAGGACAAAAGAAATTTTTAGCCAGGCTAGTTAAAAAAACTAAGCAATTCGCAGAGGGAGAATTAATTATGACAGGAGATTTGAACATGGATCTGACTAAAAATAAGGCAATTAAAATAGGAGATTGGGGCTTGAGGGAAGCACATGAATTGATAGGACAGCAGCCAAAACCCACTCATGTATCCAGCCGGCACAAAACCCCATCATGCATAGATTACATAATTGTAGAAAAAAGCAGCAACCTGACTATAAAAAAAATTACAACGCACCCAATCTGGATATCGGATCATGCACCAATCACTATAGAAATAGAAGGCAATCAAAAACCAAAAAATAGAACTTGGAGGTACAATAATTTAATAATGGCTAAAGAGGAAGATAGGAGCTATATGATGGAGCAGATAAAATTATATTTTGAGGAGAATAGAGGGACTGTCCCAACTAATACCCTGTGGGATGCCGCGAAGGCGGTGATAAGGGGACACTGCATAAATAAGGAAAAGTACATCAAAAGAGAACGCTATCTAAAAAGACAATCTAAAATTCAGGAACTGGAGAGGTTGCAAAAGGAACAAATCAACAATCATGATTTAAAAGTACAGAGTCAGATAACAAAAATTAAAAAACAATTAGATGAGTTGGACTCAGTTACATTATGGAAGAGAGAAGCAATGGTAAGAAATGACTTCCATAGAAATAGTATTAATTCGGCCAGAAGGTTAGCTAACTATTTGAAAAACAGGAAGGTAAGGCAAAAGATAGAAAATATAAAAGTGAATGGCCAAAGAACTGGCAACTCAAAAGATATAGTAAAAGCCTTCGAGACCTTTTATAAGGAGCTGTATAAAAAAAGGACATAGTCATATATGAGGAAGATATAAGAACAACACTCAAAGAAAAGGATAAAATTATGTTAAAGGAGGAAATAACACTACAGGAGATAAAGGTGGTAATTAAAGAATTGAAAAAGGGCAAATCCCCAGGCCTAGACGGTTTCACAAGTGAATTCTATAAGGAGATGGTAGACATATTGGCCCCAGAGCTCCAAGAGGTATTTAATGGAATATTGAAAGGGGAAAAAGCCCCAGATTCGTGGAGGCAATCAGAAATAGTGGTAATCCCTAAGCCACATAAAGACCCAGAGGAAGTGGGCTCATATAGACCTATTAGTTTACTAAATCAGGATTATAAAATCTTTGCAAAAATACTGGCAAATAGATTAAAGAAGATCATACCTAGCATAATAAAGGAGGACCAATATGGATTTGTAAAAGACAGGAATATAGCCCACCCCATAAGGAATATTATAAATGTATTACAACATGGCCACAAAAAAAGCTAGGCCTCTTGAAATTAGATGTCTACAAAGCATTCGATACACTCTCCCAGGATTTTCTGTGGCAGGTAATGACTAAATACGAGATGGGGGAGCCATATATAAAAGCGATCCAAGAAATGTACAGAGAAGGGACAGCAGTGGTGAGAGTTAATGAAGAACACTCACAACCCCTCAAGATTCAAAGAGGAGTCCGGCAAGGATGCCCGCTCTCGCCCCTCCTATTTATACTAGCAATAGAACAGCTAGCTGAAAGAATAAGAAATTCTGCAAGGGTGGAAGGATACAGGGTAAAGAAGGAAGAAATGAAAATCAATTTATTTGCCGACGACATTATAATCGCTATGACAAACCCCAAAGAGGCAGTAAAAGAAATAAAAGTTATATTAGAGGACTTCGAAAAATGTTCAGGACTGAAGGTGAACATGGCTAAATCAGAAATTATGTACCTTAATGTGACTAAAGAGGAAAGGGAACAAATACATGGGATTACTAATATTGGAATGGGCACCAAAAAATTCAGATATTTAGGCATTGTACTACAGAAGAATATCGATAAAATAGCAGAGAACAATTATAATAAGGTCTGGAAGAAAATAGAAAAAGATATGAAAAAGTGGAAAAATAAAATAATGAATATATCTACTAGAATAAAAAGTGTTAAAATGTTTTGGCTGCCAAGATTAATATACCTCTTTCAGACAATACCTCTAAGAATGTATACCAAAAACTAGATCAATGGAACAGAGTGATTAAGGAATGGATTTTCGGTAGTAAAAAATGCAGAATACAGAGAAAGATAATTTATAGCCACAGATCAGAGTTGGGATGGGGAGTCCCTGACCTGATTAGCTATTACGAAGCCTTCCAAATAAAATCGATACTGGAGGTAGGCGACGGAGAGGGACTAAAATGGGTGAGTTTTGAGAACGAAATCAATAATAACATAGGGAGTTTTGGGGTATTCTCCAAAATGACAAATAAAGATCTTATACAAGTTAAGGGACCTAGGTATTCAACACTAACAGTGTGGAACAAGTGGCAGCCCTCATGGCTTAAAAGAACCTCAAAATGGGCACCACTAAAGTCCCTCTATAACGAAACAGAAGAAAATAAATGGTGCGAACTCCTGAGATCAAAGGGATATTATAGGCTAAGAGACTTATTTAGAGGAGGCACTCTAAAACCAGCGCAGGAATTAATCGAGGAGATAGGCAAGCAATATTGGTTAAAAATTACAGGCCTTTATAGAATGATTAAGGAAGTTAATGAAAAAGGAAATATTTGGACAGAAGAACCAATTGAAGAAATACATAATAGGATGCAAAAATTTAAACAAGGATTAGCAGGATATATTTACAAGAAAATGTTATCCAATAAAGATAAGGCAATACTTTATTTACAGAAAACATGGTGTAAGGAAGGCCAGATATCGGAAAACGATGCAAATAGAATAATGAAGGGAATAGAAGAAACCAAAATTATTAAATTTAATGAACTGGAACATAAATTTTTCACAAAGTGGTATAAAACACCAGCGCAGATAGCAAACATGTTTCCGGGATCGAGTTCTATGTGTTGGCACTGTAAACAATTTAAGGGCTGGTTCTCTCATATGTGGTGGGAATGTCCAGAGGTGAGAGTCTTTTGGTCAAAAATAATACAAATTATAAAGAAAATATGTAGAATTTCATTGAATGTAGACTTTAAACTAATGTTAATGGGTATATTAGGAAATAAGGCAGTCAATAAGGAAACCCAGGCTATACTCAAAGCTATGGTGTTAGCAGGCAAGGCAGTGATAGCTCTGGGCTGGAAAGATAAGAGCAAATGGACAATAGATACCTGGCACACTTATTTGTTTGATTTTGTGCAGTCGGACATCATTGAGAAATTGCGCCAGAAGACCACATGGGAGGATAAAGCCGAAGAAATTAAAGCGAGATGGAAGACCTATCTAAAGTGGATAACAGTGGAAGGAAGACAGGACATTCGGTGGAAGATTCAGACTTTGTGCCCGTGGCTGTGAATAAAAGATCAACAAACAAGGGGTAGAGGGAGGGAGGGGGAACTTATTGAGTTAAGTAAAGTAAGGAGACAAAAGATATTGTGTAATATGTAGAAAATTCAAAAAAATAAACCTATTAAAAAAAAAAAGAAAGCATCAGCCTGAGGTTGCATCTAGGGTATAAAAGGAGAGAACCATCCCATTGCTCTCTTTCTCGCTTACTTTCCTAATCCCATCCTATCTTGCTGGTTCCATTCTTAGTGCTGTTTGGAGCCTTCCATATGTGTTGCCAGTCAACTCACGATTCCCATCCCATAGTTTTATTTCTTTTTTAGCTGCAGAGTTGACTCTCTGTGTCAGACAGGTAACGTATTGCCCCCTCAATGATACCTCCTGCTAATGCAACAGTCTCTGTACCTTTCTATCTGAATTCCTAGATCGATTGTACATATGCCTGATTTTTATATTGTATGTGTGAGAATCCTTCAGAAAAGAAATCACTGCTTTGAACATCTAGCCTCAGCATCTATTTCTGGGATCTGGACAAATTGGACTCTTGTATACACAGCTTATTGGTCCCATAATTAATGCCTATGGCCATTTACTATTCCTGTTCCCCACGCTAATTAATAAATTAAGGCAATTTGGCTAACAAGACTTCTTCACTTTTTATTCATGTTTGTTCAATAAGCTGCTATCTACTCTTTCTATAGCTCCATGCATATTTTCCAAACCTGGCTCTGATACTGGAATTGATGCAGGCTAGAAATACCTGGCATACCATAAAATGGTGAGTCATCTAGGACAGCAGTTAGCAAGGATGACTGGCCATTATGGGCACCAGGACAACTCCTGGTCATCTAATGGCCTTCCCTCCACCTGGTCTAGGCCAGCCCAGTGGTGAAGGGCTGTGCCCAACATAGAATGAGGAATTCAGCACCCAGCCCACACAAACCCTGTGTGGCCTGGGGGAGATGGCATCCAGCCCTCTTGAGCTCCATGTGGCACAGAAGAGGCAACGACCCATCCACCTGAACCCTGAACAGAGAAGGGAGGTGGCACATGGCTGGCCTGAACTCCATGTGGCCCAAGGGGAAGTGGTACTCAGCCAGCTGAGCTCCATGCAGCCCAGGAGGTGGCACCTGGCCAGCCCAAGCTCCGCACAAAGGGAGGAAGGCGGCATCTGGCCTATCCAAGTTCCATGGAGCCTAGGGGAGGCAGCACCTGAATACTGCTTAGAGCAGGGGTATCAAACATGTGGCCCGAGGGCCGGATCAAGCCCCCAGAGGATCAAGCCCCAGATTAAGCCTCCTGAAGAGGCCTGTCCCTGGCCTTCCGGGGCCCACACTGGAGCGCTGCGGCCCCTGGGCGGCCTGAAGAGGCCCGTCCCCGGCCTCCCAGGGTCCATGCTGGCATGCTGCGGCCCCGAAGCAGCCTGAAAAAGCCCGTCCCCAGCATCCTGGGGCCTGCGCTAGCGCACTGTGGCCCCACAGCCTGAGGAGGCCCGTTCCCGGCCTTCCGGGGCCCGCGCTGGTGTGCAGTGGCCCCGGGGCAGCCTGAAGAGACACGTCCCCGGTCTCCTGGGGCCCGCGCTGGTGTGCAGTGGCCCCGGGGCGGCCTGAAGAGACACGTCCCCGGCCTCCTGGGGCCTGCGCTGGAGTGCTGCGGCCCCAGGGCGGCCTGAAGAGGCCCGTCCCCAGCGTCCCAGGGCCCGCGCTGGAGTGCTGCAGCCCCATGGCAGCCTGAAGAGGCCTGTCCCTGGCCTCCCGGGGCCTGTGCGGAGCACTGCAGCCCTGGGGCAGCCTGAAGAGGCCTGTCCCTGGCCTCCAAGGGCCTGTGCTGGAGCACTGCAGCCCCGGGCGGCCTGAAGATGCCCATCGCCGCCCTCCTGGGGCACGCGCTGGAGTGCTGCAGGCCCAGGGCGGCCTAAAGAAACCTGTCGCCGGCCTCCCAGGGCCCGTGCTGGTGCACTGTGGCCCCGGGGTGGCCTGAAGAGGCCCGTCCCCGGCATCCCGGGGCCTCGCTGGAGTGTTGTGGCCCCGGGCGGCCTGAAGACGCCTGTCGCTGGCCTCCCGGGGCCCACACTGGAGCACTGCGGCCCCGAGGGAAGGCATTGATGGGGGTAAGTGAGGGATCTGGGGAGGTGGGAGCTTGATGGGGGGGGAGAGCTTTCCTACCTCTCCCCATCTCTTTGCCCTCTTTCTGTCCCTCCTTTCCTTTTCTTTCTTTCACTTTCCCTCCTTCTTTCCCTCCTCTCCTTTTTTCTCTTTCCCTCCTTTTGTTCTTTCCTTTTCCTCTTTTCCTCCTTCTTCCCTTCTCTCTCTTTCTTTCCCTCCTTTCGTTCACTCCTTTTCCCCTTTCCCTTCTTCTTTCCTTCTTCCTTTCCCTCTTTCCTTCTCTCTTTTTATCTCCTCTTTCCTTCCTTCTTTCCTTCTCTCTACTCTCTCTCTCTTTCCTTCCCTCTGTTCTCCTGTGGCCCAACTCTTCACTCCCCCCCCCAGCTGGCTAAGGGAAGGGGAGGCTTTTGAAGATGCCTTCCCCCCCTTTGCTTCCCCTTCTGATATCACTTCCGATAATGTCAGGGGGGTGGCATATGCTAATGAGCTCCTGCAGCTCTTTTTCTACGAAAAGACCCCTGACTGTAAGATAAGGACATGTTACAAGAAAAAGATGAAGGAACAAAGCCCAATAAACAGGTGAGCAGTTTCAACTAAAAGCAGCTGCCAATCCAGTTCTTCAAGCCTTCCTATTACTACAGCACAAGCTTTATTAACCCCAATACTGGGAGACAGGTCACGGAAAAACCCAGTTCACTAATGTTCTTCTATACCCTCTGGCTCCAAGCACTGGGATAAGAATCAGGCAGAAACCAGCTCGCCATTGTCAGGAGCGAATCTGATAAGGCAAGAGCCAGCCTAAACTTAATTGCTGCAGACCAGGCTACAGTTGAAATCTGCTTCATATCCACCTCCAGCCCCAGCGCTGATGAGGCTAAACATCACATCTGGGTGTTCCAAAAAGAACAGTTTGTGTGCTTTCAACTGGAGATTTAAAGGTCTGAATCCAAATTGAATCTCCATATAAAAAACGAGGGCTGCGGTGGCTCAGAGGTTAAGATGCTGAGTTGCAGACTGGAAAGTCTGTAGCTCAGCAGTTTGAGACCCTAGTGCTGCATGATGGAGTGAGCTCCCGACTCTGGCCCCAGGTCCTGCCAACCTAGCAGGTTGAAAGCAAGAAATTGCAAGTAGATAAATCAGTCAATCCTAAAAGAAATCAACACTGACTGTTTCCTGGAAGGCCAGATACTGAACCTGAAGCTCAAATACTTTGGCCACCAAAAGGGAGCACTCACTGGAGAAGATCCTGATGCTAAGAAAGACTGAAAGTAAAAGAAGAAGGGGACGGCAAACGATGAGATGGTTAGACAGTGTTATCGATGCAACAAACATGAAATTAAGCAAACCCTGGAGGACGGCGGAAGACAGGAGGGCCTGGTATGATGTGGTCCATGGGGTCGCGAAGAGTCAGACTTGATTGTGTGACTGAACAACAACAACAAAATAGGTACTGCTTCGGTGGGTGGGAAGGTAACAGCATTCCGTGCACCTCGGTGTTTAGTCATGCCGGCCACATGACCACGGAGAAGTCTTCAGACAGCGCTGGCTCTTTGGCTTGGAAACAGAGATGAGCACCGCCCACTAGAGTTGGATTCAATTGGCTTTCGAGCAAGGGAAACTTTTACCTTTATAAAAATCGAGCCATAGCTTTTGCTCTGAATATTTGTAAGGCCAAAGAAATATATTGCCCTTCAGCAGAAAAAGAACTCTTTGGATAGCCACAGCATTTATTCTAGTGCTGGCCAAAGCTCTTTTGCAGTGCACACTCCAAGAGAGAAGTGAATGGAAGTGAAGTCGATAAACCACATCTGGACTTATGAAAAACAATTACTTTTTGGTAATTAACATGTGAATCTTGCAATATTCAGTAAATATTTCTAAAGTATGGCATGTACTAACTACAGAAAGTATAAATAAAATAGCGTCCACATAAAAAATTGGGTGACCTACCAGCTTAGGGGTATGAATGTCTGTAAAATGTCCGTGCAAGGTCATATGTAAAAAAAGGGTTAAAGAGCTGGGATGCAAGGATGAGCCCTGACATACACCCCTGGTAATAGTAACTGAACTGGAAAGAAAGCCTTGGGAATTATGAAGTAAAATGCTACAAAGCTACTTCAGAAAATGATAAGTACTCAAAATAGCAAGTTGGACTACCCAGACAAGTTGGCTTGGAAGCTTTCTATCTGAATGTGCTCCCTCACTAGAGCATTACTTCGATTTCTGCTTCATTGCTAATCTCTTTCTCTTTCCATATCAACTCAGAAGCAAACAGGGGATAAATCAGAACAATTTACTACAGAATAAACTCATAAAAGGAAATTTTGAAACCTGAGACAGAATACATAATGGAAGTTAAAGTGAAAATTAAGGATGAGAAAAATGGCAATTAATGTTTTAAAAAGACAGCATCATGCAGCAAGACATGGTGATGACTTCACTGATGCAAGGGGTTCAGCTTTAATCCACAAGCCTACAATTGAAAGTGAAATTCAGAACTGCTACTAAGTTAGGGTTGCCAACCTCCATGTGGGGCCTGGAAGTCTCCTGGAATTACAACTCAGCTCCAGACTATAGAGATTAATTCCCTTGAAGAAGAGGGCCGCTTCAGAGGAGAGAATCTACAGAATTGCTACCCACTGAGCCCCCTTCCTCCCTTTCCAAAAGTCTGCCCTCCCCAGGCTCTGCCCCCAAATATCCAAAAATTTCACAAGAGTTGGCAACCCTAAATTAAGCAAGGTACATACTGACAGCAAGGCAGTAGTAATACAGTTGTTTTTCAAACCTAATAGCAATGTGTCTTCTAAAATGATTTCAAGAACTAATTAAATTGGCACAATTTCGTTGACATTCTAATATCCAAATACTGAAACCACAACATATACCACACTTTCCCATCAGCCTATGGATTTTCTTGGAAGATACACCGTACAAAAATAACTTCATATCAGCTTAGAATTGTGTGTAAAATATAACTTCACACTGCCTTATTTGTACAAAGCAGTACTCTTGAACTCATATAATAATGGCATATATTTCTTATGAACCACATGCTGGCTTAAAAAGAAATTAACCCACATTTGCCACACTGTTCCATATGGCTTTCCCACACTTCCAACCACACATTTTTCTAGCATCCTGGACAAACTTACCTGCTTCTCAGTGAAAGCCTTCAGGATCACATCACCTCAGCAGAATGTAGGGGATCTTTCTCCCAAGCTGATCATTTTGAAGAGAGGAAGAACAAATGAATTCACCTACTTTCATTAAAATTCCCCATTTTTCTTAGGAAGTCTTGTTTTCCTCAATACTGCCTGTTGTAGAAATAGTGGTGGTATGGTTGTGGAGAAGAGGGAGGAGTATGTTTCTAGCTTTAAAGTAATCAGGAAGATTCCTGGAGGTATTACAGGAAACAAAACAATGAGTAAATGGAGATGGTGATAATTCTACATTATCAACTTTTAAATAGGGGTGGATTAGTTCATCGCTCTAAAAACACTGTGAAGCTAATAACACAAAAAGGTTTTTTTTTCTCAACAAAACCAAGGGACAGAACAATTAGACAATATTCTGCCTTGCAGACTTTTAAATATGCACTCAGAGAGCCAACATATATTTCTTTTCAGTGCCAATACAACTCATTTGATGGGAATAGAATATTCATTTATTTCCTCTCCTTTTAGCACCTTTTTGGTACATACAAGATGATTTTGAAAATTGCTATAATGTAATACAGTTTTAAAATATGGACAGGAGCCATTCCCTCTCTTGAGATCAGTTCTCCATGCATGTCAAGAGATTCCCACAAGAGTCTATAGACCTCTTCTCCTGCGGACTGGATGTAATGCACTTAGCCATTAGACAACAAGAGGTTATCCCACACCTCACATAGAAGTATCCATCAACCATTCTTTGAGGCCATAGTATGCAGTGCAGTACACATAAATATTGCTTTTGACTGGAAGGCTTGAAATCTTATATTATCCTTAAATGAAGGCTGAGATTCACGTAGAGTCTTGAGCAGATCATACTTGACAAGAGAATTTTCCATACTTTGAGCCCTGTGATTAAATAGTAAGAGCTGTCCATATTTAACATAAATAACAAGTGGTAAATTAGAACTATTTCAGTAAATAAATGTACTGTTCTATGATTTATAGATATCAAAATATGCATGATATAGATCACATCCTTTACCATTATTGAGTGGTCTGTTACCTTTGGTAAGAAAAAATGAGAATGTAGTACAGTTTCTGTTTTGCTAAGTCCTTAGATATCTGGTTAACTTGATTCAAACAATAGCCATTATTTCACAGAGCAATTGCTATCATTCAGTAGCCTTTTCTGCTCAGCAAAAACAAAGTTATGTGACATTTAATAGAGATCTATTTGTGAGAATTATATGTTGTTCTACCAAGCTTAGACACAAATAGGAGAGGGGAAACACAGTAGCAAACATCGTCAATGTCATAAAGGACATTTTTTTCTGCAAAAATAATATTAACAGTGCAATCCTATGCAAACTGACTCCATTCTAATCCCACTGAAATCAATAGGCTTATGCTGGATTGCACTATAAACCACTTAGTAGCTCCAAACAAAAAATTAGCACAATATTATTAAAATATCCATATATTCTTATTAAAAACAACAACATTCTACATTTCTTTACTGCTTTTAAAGAACAGAGAAATTGCAACAGAAATTAAGATTTCATCTGACCTGAAAAATCCTCTTCTCTCCATTAAAGTATCTTCTTTTACATCCTTTTTCCCCACAAGAGGGAGATTACAGCTACATTTGTTGTTCTGATTGCTTTCCCTTAGCCTACGAATTGATGGAGAAGAAGGAGCAGTATTGCATTTTATGATGATGATATTGGTAAGTTTACACACTTTTGGTACAGCATACTATTGTTTCAGTCAATTGTCGTATTAGTTTCTTCCAGTCATGATTTCAAAATGGGTTTCAATATATCTTCTGTCGTGGACATAGAGGAAATTATTTCCCATCAATACTGAGATAACAGCTAATCTTGAAACACACTTGGAATAAAGAATGCTTCTTGTTGTCCAGGGGTTGTTTTCCTGAACAGCTTTTTGCTGCAAAGTTGGGACCAGGAAAGCTAGTTGAAGGTACTCTTCTAGCTTGATCTACATTTTAATTAGTAGTTATATTTCCTTCCTTTCAAAATTTAGGTTCCTGTTTCCTTCTATTATAGAATGACATAGAAGTTGCTCATTAAAATTTTTTGAACAGCTTTTAAGAGCAGAACAGATTAAAGCCATTGTTGCCCAAAGCACTCTCATTATTCTAGATTATTTTATTTATTTATATCCTGCCTCTCTGTTCAAAAGAACACTCAGTTTTCTTGCTTGTCCTCCCTCTCTTGCCTCATCTCCTCCTATCATGGGCTTCCCAGGACATCATCCCATTCAGGAACTGCCTTCCCCACAGAGTACCAGGGAGGTTGCCCAGCAGGAGGCGCACTGCCAGCTGAATGCCGAAATCTGGAGCCTTATAATGCAGAGAAGACTCTTGAGAGTCCCTTGGACTGCAAGGAGATCAAATCATTCAATCCTAAAAGAAATCAACCCTGACTGTTCCCTGGAAGGCCAGATACTGAACCTGAAGCTCAAATACTTTGGCCACCAAATGAGAAGGGAGCACTCACTGGAGAAGACCCTGATGCTGGGAAAGATGGAAGGTCAAAGAAGGGGATGGCAGAGGATGAGATGGTTAGACTGTGTTATTGATGCAACGAACATGAAATTAAGCAAACCCTGGAGGACGGCGGAAGACAGGACGGCCTGGTATGATGTGGTCCATGGGGTTGCGAAGAGTCAGACTCGACTGTGCGACTGAACAACATGATGCAGAGCCAGATCATGCAGGAGATAATGAAGGTAGAGGAAGAGCTGGCCAATTTGAAGCACCAAATGAAGCAGCAATATTGGGTCACAATTGCCCTTATGGTTGCCTTGGCAAGGGGCGAGTGCTTTTCGGCCGGCTGCTGTGGAGATGACCTGCATTTTTTTAAAAAAAAAAAAATTATAAACTTTATTGAAGATCAAACAATACATTTGTAAATCATAGTGCACATACATAAATAGAATCATGTTCATTAATCACACTTACAGTTACAACTTTTGTTCCGATACGGGCATTGGTTATCTTTAGAAACATTCACAATTCAATTAGGCGTTGTAGCGCCATTTAGTAGTAGACCATGTTTGATGTTCTATAGCGTTAAGTGTACGAGATATGAGTGGGATCAGAGAATTCCACGATCAGACATAGATTGGTAAGAATAAAAGAATGAAAAGAATGAAGGAGAGGAAGATATTTAGCATGAAAAACTACCATTAGAAAAGCATTAAAGTACGATACAGAGGGTTATGTGGTTGGCAATCTTGCGTAAGAATATAGTCGAAGAACGGGAACCATTTTTTGTCAAAATTGGATTGCTTTGGGCAAATTTCGGATCTTTGAACCTTATCTGTGATTTTTTCCAAGATAAAGTGGTCCCATACCTTTTTAAACGTTGTTTCTCATTGGAGCCAAAGAAGACTTACACACAGACGCTATTGACGTTTTCGCAGCTACTAGGAGGCTTATTAACTTGGGTACATTTGTTCCATGCCAGTCATCCAGGAAGGTTAATTCTGGAGTGAATGGTAAAGTGTAGCCAGTGATTAATTCTATTTGTTGTAGGATATCATGCCAGAAGTCAGAAATAAGTCTGCATTTCCACCAACAATGGGCAAAGGAGCCCAATTCTCCACATTGCTTCCAGCATGTAGGTGAGTGATCCAAAGTTATCTTAGCCAGCCTTTCAGGTGTTAGGAACCATCTAATCATAATCTTGTATGCCTGCAGTTTAGTGGATGCAACATTTGATGTCATTAATTCTGATGTCATTAATACCTTGTCCCAGTGCAATTCATCGGGTTGCTTGTTGCAGTCTAGTTGCCATTTTATTTGGAAATTTAGAGGTTTGTTCCTATCAAGTCCCACTAATATATAGTATATGTTGGAGATTAGTTCTTCGAAGGTTAGGTCCGAGGAAGTTATAAGTTGTTCGAAAGGGGTTAAAGGAGCCTTGAGAACGTGTGAAATTTTCAGATCCGTCAGTGCATGACTCAGTTGGAGGTAGAAAAACCACGGATGCTTTGGTGTATAAGATCCTCTTTCAAAACTGGTTTTCCCCAGGGAACGATCGAAATGTGGCTGATGTATGGAGGACGGCTAAGGTGATGCGCCTAATAGACCTTTCAAACACCGTAGGGCTTCTTCCTAAAAAACCCTTAGAGATGACCTGCATTTAACAGTTTAAAAGAATAGTTTTCTTCTATGTTCTATGTGTTTAAAAAATATTATAAATGTAAAAAGAACACCCAGTTTTGCACACACAGTAAATCCTGCTGAACTCAACCAGCCTTTCTTCCAAATAATCATGAAAATGATTGGGTTCTGAAAGCTTGCCTATTCACATACTTTTAATAAATGTTCACTTATGACTTCCAGCCACCACTTAAGAAGTTTTCTCTAGCCGTCTACCAAAGCAAGGCTGTTGCTGCTTTAGGAGTCTGCTGAGTTGGGGACAGTGTGAATTAATTAGCAGTAGAATTGGGTAGTCATCAGAGAAGGGAATTGAGGTTTGAGGGCACAAGGAGGAAAGAATGATGAGTAAAGTAGTATGTGAAAGTTAGGTTGCCAGCTCCAAGTTACGAAATTTAAAATTTCAAGAGATTTAGGGACGGAATATGAGATTTGATGAGGGACCTCAGTGGCATATACCAGAGTGCACCCTCCAAAGCAGCCATTTTCTCTGAACTGATCCCTGTAGTTTGATGAAGGGAGTTTTGATTCTTATACCTCCCAAAATCTTGTTGATCTCTAAGGTGTTATTGGACTTGAATCCGGAGAGTTGTAATTCTGGATCTCCAAGCCCCACCTGGAGGTTGGCAACTCTAGTGGAAGGGCATTTGTTTCTGGGTTTTATGGATTCATCTGAAATATTCCAAATGCAGTGAAGAGGCACCCAGTCTTGCTGACCATGCAGTTTTGGAATTTTGAGAAGGAGTGGTGGGTAACAGCACAAAACAGCTGCCACACAAAATGTTCCAAACCAAGCATCCTTCTACAACATAGGCTGCTGCTTCCCAAAGGATGCCCTTGCAGCTGCAAAGGTGGGTGCTTATAAAGAACCTCCTGCACCAATGAGGTGAAGGAAAAGCCATGATTGGCTCATAGCTTCAAGGAAGAGATACTGTTCCGTTTCCAAAGAAATAGAACAGTTTTGTTCATTAAGTGCCCTCAGGCAGAGATTTCTGAGCTCAGATGTATGAAACTGTTTATGGCCAAGGCAAGGGCTAATCATTGCTTATAACAAGTACTTGAGGCATATCCTGAAGCAGCCATAGCCAATCCTGTACTCATAGGAAACTTGTTCAGAATAAAAGAAATGTGCTTTTTTGCACACAGCTTTTATCCTCCCCTTCACTTAGTAATACCTTTTGGGGTGGAAATCACAGGACATGATTAAATAAACATGCTTTTAGATTGCAAGTCTTCAGACAAGGCCTCTTATTCCAATTTTGACACTCCCTCCCCCCATCATGGAACTTTCCCCCACTAAATAAAGCTAAATTGCACAATGTTTTAGGTTACCATGTTTGGCTTTGCTAAAAGGTAAGGCTGCGCCCATAGCTATAGTAGGGCTTTGGGGGGCTCTGCCCCCTTTCTTAAAGGCACAACCTCACAAGAATTTCTCCGGTAAATACTTTTAAAAATCATTTTAAAACATTTTTAAAGGTGTATGCTCCTTTAAGCAGAATAGAGTGTTGTAGTTGACTAATTCCTGCACTGAGCAAAGGGGTTGGAGTAGGTGGCTTCTACGATCCCTTCGAACTCTGTGTCAAGAAACTGGTCTCCTTTAAGAGAGTTTAGCTTTCTTAATTATAGAAGTCCTCACCCCCACCTGTCAGCTTGTTATCAGAATTGTTGCTCAGGCTGGCAGAAGTGATTTAACTTGCAGCAGCTGAGAACTGTCATCTGAAGTGGCTGACAGCTGGCAATGTAGAGCTCTATCCTGGTAGCTAAATGGCTAAGAACACCTATGTAGAATAGATAGCTTGAGAAGACTCAGAATTCTGACTTTTCTTTCTGCACTGAGAACTGCAGTCCTGTCAGGAAAAATTTGCCCCACAAGCCACAAAATCCTGGCTACAGGCCTGGGTAATGTTATACACAGTTTATGAAACACTCAGCACTTCTTATACATTTTTGTACTCTGCCACTGACTAACAGGGTAACTTAGTAGGCACACTTAGCACTGTCCTGATATATAGGTCTATATATATGCTAAGTGCCATTTATAATTTTAGCCATATAAACAGAAATTAACTAGTATGGACATATATTCAAATATCAGCTTTGGTTCATTTATGACTATTGCTTAAATGCATGATGGGGAAATGAAAACAGCTAGTTCTGCTGAAGCTTATGGCCTTGGCAGGCCAGTTACAACTGCACATGTCTCTGATACCAGTTAGCTTAGCTAAATGAAGAACAATAACAGCCTGTAAACATATCAGCTATAAATGGATACTTTTGGAATTTCACAGTCTAAGAAAAAGCTTATTGTTTAGCTAAAAGAAAAAAGTTTACTTGGGAAAGCCCAGCCCAAAAGTTTTTCCACCAATCAGAAACCCGTTAGGTCAGAGTGCTGATATTTGATGGAACTAATAATTCTGTTCTATTTCTCTGATGTAATGCGAAATATAAAATGCTATGTCACCCATTATAACACTCGAAGAGTCTGTTGGGCATTCAGGGGTTCCAGACCTTGATATCTGTACTCTTCCTTTATTAATTAATTAATTATTTTTTGGTCTTCTACTCTACAGGACTGCTTTGTGTGTTTTCTCAAAATGGCCTGGGCAAACACAACCAGGGACAGAGGTTCTGTCTATCAGTAAGGCACAGCTTTAATTCTGGGTTTTGCTTTGGCCCATCAGCAGCTACCTGCAAACTCTGCCTCAGCCACCGCAGACCAACCTCTAAGGACTGGCCTGGAGGAGGGGGGGGTTACATTTCAGTCAGCAAATATTACAATTTATTACATGGCTCCTGGGCTTTGGCCATTGTGTGATGTTTGCAAGGATTTTTCTCCGGTTAGCTGCTTTGAAACAAACAAAAAACTTGCTGTTTGTTCATTTGTGCCCTACAGGCTTTCCCAATGCCCCCAACAACCTGGGCCATCCCCATTAGGGCTACAGCTGTGTAAGACAGGGTGCCTCTGGCTGTGTTTGCCCAAACAATTTGAGAAACACACAACAGAGTCCTGTGGAGAAGAATTCAGTGATTAATTTATTAATTAATACAGGAAGAGTACAGATATCAAGGTTTGGATCCCTGAATACCCCCCAGACTCTTTACGTGTTACAAAGGGTGACATAGGATTTTATACTCAAGATGACACACACAAATAAAACAAGATTATTGGTTCCATCAAACATCAGCACTCTGACCTTACATATCTCTGACTGACAGAAAACCTTTTGGACTAGGCTTTCCCAAGAAAAGGGTTTTTTTTAAGTTAAACAATAAGTGCTTTTTACTTCTTAGGCTATGCTGCTCTAAAATTATCCATATAGGTACAGGGTATTATTGTTCTCTATTCAGCTAGGCAGACATGCGCTGTTAGGCTGGGCTGTCAAGGCGGCAAGCCTCAGCAAAACAGCAAGTTGACATTCTTCCAGCATTTTACCCTCCCAGCATGCATCCAAACAACAGTCACAAATGAACCAAAGTTAATACCTGAACACATTCATGATGTTAGAATCATAAAGGGCACTTAACATATGTATTATGGAAGTGGTAAGTGTACCTACCAAGTTAAACCTGTTAGTCTGTGGCAGAATATAATAGCGTGTTTCATAAACTGTGCCTACAACGGCTGCAAACAGAAAAGCATTGCAGCACCCTGTCCTTCTTTAAAAAAATAAATAAGGGAGGAAACATAGAAAGAGGCACATCAAGAGAGATGTTTTGGAGTGAACCCCCCGGGCTATCAGGCTAGGAAAACACAGAGCCTCTTTAAACAGGCTAACATGAGCAGCGCCCTTCACACCACAGACACGAACGGCGGGAAAACCAGCGAAGGTGAGAGATTCTGAACCGCGCATGCGCGAGCCTCCCTTTCTGTCGGTTGAACCAAGGGCGCGCGCCACACAGGTTCTAACCGTCGTAACCGTCACCTTTTCCAACCTCCCCCGCCTCCCCTTGCCTCGCGCCAGCTCTCGCGAGGTAACCGCCCCCTTTCTCGCGTCATCGCCACCGCCTCTCCCTCCCGGGCGCCCCGCCTCGCGCAGTTGCTACTACCATGGCAACCGAGCAAGCCCCGCCTCCGCGCGGTATCAACCCCACCCACTTCCCCTACCCCAAGCGCACTTGCCGGCCGGAGTTTGGGAAGGGGGCGGGGCCCGAGGCGGAACTTCCGGGCCGGCTGAAGCCCTTTCCTCGGACATGACGACAGAGTGTCAACATGCAAGATGGCGGCACATCACCGACAGAACACGGCGGGGCGGCGGAAAGTGCAGGTGAGGGGAGCGCGAGGGGGCCGGCGGGGAGGACGGAGGAGAGGGGAGGCGCCGGCGCCTGGGTGGACGCGGGCGGGGAGGGCGAGGCTGAGGGGGGAGAGGGGAAGGGAGGCGGGGGCGCCGCGGGGGAAGGAGGCGGGCTGGAGGGAGAGCGGAGGGGGCGCAGCAGGGCGGGGGTGGTCTCGCGGCCGGCGTGTTTCCAGGCAACGGGAGAATCCCCGGGTGCATCCCGCCTTCCCCTTAAGAATCCCCCGTCGATCCCGGAGGAACACGAACGAAAAGAACGTTAGACTCGCCGGGCTTGATCAGACCCAGCAGGCTGCCTAGTCCGGGATCCCGTTTTACGCCACGGCCAACCGAATGGTTCTGCATGAGCAGGGCACGGGGAGGGCAAGCCCACCCATCCCAGTTTTTAAATGTGTCGTGGCTGCATCTCGGAAAAGGAAGTCCTTTTGTGACATACTTACGGTTCTGGGTAGCCTCTGCTGTGCAGGTGAGGCTGGTGCGGCTGCTGACGTTCTGGACAGCTGAAACTTCACCTTGGTGCTGGGTCTAGGGCAATCCTCCCTCTAAGCTGTGGAGTCTTGTGAGCAAAAAATTCTGCTTTTGTGAGCTACTGGCATTAAAGTTGTGAGCGAGGGATGTGGCTGCTGCATAAATTAGTTTGCTCTGGAGCCATCCTTCCTGAGCGGAGACAAAAACGTGTGAGCCGGAGGCTGAAAAATTGTGAGCTAGCTCACACTAGCTCAGCTTAGAGGGAACAGTGGTCTAGGGTGTCTGTCTAGGAATCAGCAGAGCTGTGTTCACATCCCCACCAATGTTTCATCTAAGCTGTGGAGACTTGTGAGCAAAAATTCTACTTTGTGAGCTACCAGCATTAAAGTTGTGAGTGAGCAATTTGGCTGCTGCGTGAATGAGTTTGCTCTGGAGCCATCCTTCCTGAGCGAAGACAAAAATGTGTGAGCCGGAGGCTAAAAAACTGTGAGCCTAGATCACACTAGCTCAGCTTAGAGGGAACAGTGGTCTAAGGTGCCTGTCTAGGAAGCGGCAGAGCTGTGTTCACATCCCCACCAGTGTTTCCTCTAAGCTGTGGACACTTGTGAGCAAAAATTCTACTTTGTGAGCTACCAGCATTAAAGTTGTGAGTGAGCGATTTGGCTGCTGCGTGAATGAGTTTGCTTCCTGAGCGAAGACAAAAATGTGTGAGCTAGCTCTCACTGACTCAGCTTAGAGGGAACACCCCACCCTTCCCGGAAGCCCATTGGGTAACCCCTGAGCTCTTTCTTTTTTTCTCACTTGGTCTGTCCTACTTCAGAGGATTGCTACGAAGATAAAAGACTGTGTGGGCTAGCTAGAGCTTCTTGGAGGGAGGATATGATAGATGGAAGGGGGTGGGTAACAGTTCTTGAATATTCCTCTTGAGGCTCTCTATGGATAGTAGAATACAGAGAATACAGAACATACAGAGAGTCATTTGTGTATGGTGCTGAACAATGTGGATCTCTTCTCTCCTTTCCCACTTTGGAGCACTATTTTCCAGAATTTTAGACCCCCGAATCTCCTTATTTTCTGTAATATATACATAGGTTTCAGGAATCTAGTTGTGTTTTACATTTGCCATGTGAGCATTCTGCCTGTCAGTTCTTCCACCAGCAGGTACAAAAAACTCTTTAGAGGACAGAAGTCACATACAACAGTGAAAGAGAGCCCCTGCTCTCTTTCTGTGTGTGTGTATCTTGTCTTGGCTCTCTACGAAGTGGTGACTGCTAAGGAAAACCAGCTTTTAAGTAGAGAACTAAAGAGAGAAACAGATCAGCTGTAATCTGTTCATTTAGCCAACCTGGTGGGACTCTCTGCCAAACAACATCCGCGCCCTGTGGGACTTATTACAGTTCCGCAAGACTTGCAAGGCAGAGATGTTCCGGCAGCGGTTCCATTCTGGCATTCCCACCCCCTGCCCTCCTGTGAGACAGTGGTGCTATTGGGGTTGTAGGGCCATCTTTAGAAGAAGAGATTGGATTTATATCCCACCCTTCACTCGGAGTCTCAGAGTGGTTTACAAATTCCTTTCCCTTCCCCTCCCCACAACAGACACCCTGAGAGGTAGGTGGGGCTGAGAGAACTTTTTCCAGAATTGTCCTTGAGACAGAATTACGGCTCGCCCAAGGTCATCCAGCAGCTGCAAGTGGAGGAGTGGGGAATCAAACCTGGTTCTCTCAGATTAGAGTCCGCACACTTAACGATTACACCAAACTGGCTTTAGTTAAACTGCTGGTTTTTATTGTTTTTTTATTTTTGTTTTAACTTATGTTTTTGTGAGCCTGTTGTACACCGCCCTGAGCCCAGTTTCCAGGGGAGAGTGGTTGACATATCCAAACAAAATAAGTGTTAAAGAGGTAAAATAGCTTTGACAAATTAGGTTGAAAACTTTAATTCACTTGATGAAGTGGACAAAGGAGCACCCAGTGTTTTAGAACCACTTAGGCCATTTTCTTATCATGCAAAGTACGAGTGGCTTGTGAGCTAAGTGGGAAATGAGGGGGATCGGTAACCTCCCCCCTTATCAGTCCCTTGCCTGCCTCATTCCTCAAATCTACTGTGTCTTGGGAAGAACAGGGGAGGAGGGGTGAATTTGATCACACATACGTCAGTCAGAGAAAGAGTTAAGCAGCCATTGCTGCTACCAATTATCTGCTCACCTTAGCCACTGCAGCTACTTTCCGTGACCAAGAGAGGGGGAGTTGCACAATAATGAGGAAGGTATGCCTAGTTCTGCCATTAATTTATTCTCAGAGATATTCATACCATGCAAGTTTTTAATGATCATGAGTGCCTTGCCACAGGTTATAGAATAAATGAGAACACAGCACAAGTCGTGCCTCCTGATTTATCATTGTGACTGTTCAGATTGTCAGTCATACGACATGAAAGGATATCTGTCATTAGGAGAGCATCTAGATATCAAGTGTTCTGCTATTTAATCCTTTTTGTCACCAAAGACTTCCAGTGGCTTTTTTGTGCCTGCTTTCATCCAGTCTTTTCCATAGGGGAAGAGCTGTGGCTCATTGGTAGAGCCTCTGCTTTGCATGCAGAAGGTCCCAAGTTCAGTCCCCTGCATCTCCAGTTAAAAGGACCAGGTATTAGGTGATGTGGAATATCTCTGCCTGAGACCTTAGAAAACTGCTGTCAGTCTGATTCGGTAGAAAGCAGCTTCACGTGTTCATATCTTGCTTCCAGAAATGCAATCCCATTTACAGCCATTTCTTAGTCCTCTGTTGGAAGTGAACATGTATGCAATCCCTTGCCATGGTGTTCACATTATATAACCCTATACTGTATTAACTGCTTAATTTGATGACTTTTACTGTTCACTGATCTGTTAAAAGGCAACACTGTCCATTGATATAAGACTTCTGATCATTTCAGGGTTCAAATGTTCCTTTTAAAGTACTCAGGTACGCATGGTGCTCTACTTCTGTAGCTAACACACAGAACATTTTGCTGATGCTTTATGTATTACAAAGTGTGAGTCAGATTCAGCTGGGTAGCCATGTTGGTCTCAAGCAGTGGAACAAAGTTTGAGTCCGGTGGCGCCTTTAAAATGAACAAAGGTTTATTTTGGGTATAAGCTTTCACGTGCATGCATATTTCCCCAGAGTCAGTAAGACAGTGGTTTGGTGTTGTGGATTGTGAGTTCTTCAGCTCTTTGTTCAAGAATTTCTTACCTGTATTTTTCAGGTGCAATTTCCTTTACTGGTTATTAAATACTAGTAGGATAGAGATTGGTGATAAATTGTGCACAAGAAGCATTTTCTTGCACAGATAACCTAACTGGTTCTAGTCAGTGGTCAGGGGCAATGAATTTTTGGTTTTGCCCAGGGAGTGGGTGATGCTCACCCAGAATTTCCATAGAGTGCTGCTGAAGAATGGAAGGGGGCATCAGTGCCGGTCCTCAAGTTAAAAAACAGGAGAATCTCCAGAAGGTGCCAAAAAACTTTGCAGCAGCATTACAAATGAGGTGTTCTCTCAAAGGCGTTTTTTCAGAAGTGTAAAGCAGCCCCTTATTTGTTGGGCAACCAGTGGCCAATGATTTTGAAGAGTGTGCATAATCAAAATCTGTTGGGCATAAAATAATACGGAGTGCCTGTACTTGTACAAATGGATCGCTTTCTTTTCTTAGCACCTTTTTGACATTTGCCACTCTTGGAAATCAATAGTTCTTGTGGATTTTTCAGAACACTGCGTGTAGCATAGCACATGGGATCCAGGCCAAAGATATGAGTGCATTGTTTTTTTACAAGGATGTCGAACATGCTCTTCTTTAGCCTATCCTTCAACAAAAGCCACTCCCTTAAGAAAAATACTGCACGCAGCTTTGCCCCCATCTCTTATGCTACCCCTGTTAATCCATATTAACTTTGTGCATGTTTCTCTTCTTTCTTCACCGGTCTAAATGAAAATGACGCCACCTGAGCCGACAATTAAAACCCAATGGTTTAGTTCAAAGCTTAAAAACTGGAGATCCCAGCGACAGATCTCTTTTCCTGTAATGCCTGGCCATCATGTTGCTAATCCGGAGGCCGAAGAAGGGAGTGGTAGCTACAGCAAGGGAACATTAGCTGGCCCACTCCATTCTGAAAATCCAGACTTTCTAGCAGCAATAGTCGCTGACTCAGGCTTACGGCTAATGCAGGGATGCATTTCCGGCATTCGGCTAATAACATTTATATAGTGCTTTGAGTCTCTAAAACACTTTATGCACATTATCTTGTAATACTTACAGGCAGACCAGGATTGTTACACCAATAATGTAGGTGGTGAGAGGAAGCTGGGAGACTAGCCCGTCACTTACATAATGATTTTGTAGCAAAGGAGGGATTTGAACCAGGGTCCTCCTGAATCATAGCTCCTTCTCTTAGCCAGTGTGCCCTGCCCACTGTACTAATAATGCTTAAATGAGCATGGGACTTCAGGTCTCTTGGGTCTTCTCAGTAATAGCAAAATTGCAAATTGTGGTCATTAGGTAGCAATTTATTGCAATTCTCAGACGTTTATGGTGGAGTAAATGGGACTAATGGCCTCTCTCCGTATTATGCAATGCACTGATGCACTCGGAATGTTATCTGTACAGTAAAAATGACCAAACCCATCAGCCGATTTTACAGGATTTTGGAAATTACGTGAAACTTCATTATCTGCAACATCAGTCTCCGACATGTGGGTGCCCCCAGCTTGCTGCTCTGCTTTCTGACCCTTTCCTTATCTGCTCTTCTTTGTTCTTGCTTGCTGCTCTTTCCTTTATCACCTTCCACATCCCTCCCTCCCCCCTTTCTTGAATGTCTTTTATCTTTAACCCTTACCCAGCGAGGTGTAGTGGTTTAGAGTGCTGGACTAGAAACACACTGGGTGACCTTGGGCCAGTCACACACTCTTAGCATAACCAGCCTTAGGGGAACAATGTTTGAGTCCAGTGGTACCCTTCAGACCAACAAAGATTTATTCCTGCACATGAAAACTTATGCCCAACATTAAACTCTGTTGGTCTTAGAGGCGTCACTGGACTCAGACTTTGTTCCGCTGCTTCAGACCAACATGGCTGCCCACCTGAACCTATCTCAGAGGAGCTGGATTCAAATCCAGTACCTCCTTAGAGACCAACAAGATTGTTGGCATGTAAACTCCCTTTGTCAGGTATGAGTAGGAATGAAGATTCCTGAGCCCTGATATCTCCCAGTCAGAAGGTGGGAGAGGTGTTTCAAAGGAGGGAGTTGGGATGCAAAGGGTACAATACAAAATGTGATCAGCTTGGTTAGAGCAGAGGAGAAATGCTTAGGGGCAGTAAATTTGCATATGTAGTGAGATAAGAATCCTGTGTTCCTATTCAGAAGAAGAAGAAGAGATTGGATTTATACCCCGCCCTTCACTTGGAGTCTCAGAGCGGCTTACAAACTCCTTTCCCTTCCCCTCCCCACAACAGACACCCTGTGAGGTAGGTGGGGCTGAGAGAGAGCTCTGATAGAAACTGCTCTTTCAGGAACAGCTGTGCCAGAGCTTGTGACTGACCCAAAGTCACATCAGCAGGTGCAAGTAGAAGAGTGGGGAATCAAACCCAGTTCTCCCAGATTAGAGTCCACGCACTTAACCACTACACCAAACTGGCTCTTGGCCCTGGTGTGGTCCATTGTTCTGAGTCTGTGAATGAACTCAACTTCAGGGTTGTTGTGAAGATAAAATGGAGAAGGGGGGAAAGCTGTAAGCAGTGTTCCCTCCAAGCTCCACAGTGTTGTGAGCAAAAATTCTACCTTGTGAGCGAAAAAAGCTAGTAACATTAAAGTCGTGACCAAGTCTACATTTGACTATTGTGTAAATTATTTTTAGATTATTTCCATGATCGTGTAAAAATCTCAGCATGAATTCTTTTAAACTGTCCTTAAACCATATTTTAAGGATAATTTAAACATTATAAGAGAAAACAGAATCAAGCCAAATTTCATTACGAAAAATGTTGTCTTTCACAGGGGTAGACCAGGCCTCCAGAAAACAGGTCTACCTGCCCCTTTCCACTGTATGGGTAGACCTGGCCTCTGGAGAAGAGATCTGCCCACTCAGATAGTGAAGGGTGGAGTATAAATTCAATCTTTCCTCCTCCTCACCATTTGGGATTTACCAGTGGAAGCTGGTTGGATCCACCTCTAAGAATAACTGGGCCAAGGTTCAAATTTCCATTCTGCCATGAAGTGGGGTGTGTCCGTGCATATGTGTTTGTATTTGAGAGAGACCCTGGACTAGTCACTGTCTCTTGGCCTAACCAACTGCACAAGTTGTTTTTTTTTTAAGATAAAATAGAGGAGAGAGAGCTCTGCCTTGAGTTACTTGGCGGAAAGACAAAATAAAAATGTAATGCGTATTAATATACTGTTATAGCATAATTGAAATGGCCGCCAGGTAGCAACTTAGCAGAGTTGGCTGTTAAATGAGTCTGTTTTCAGAGATGAAACCCATCAGTTACTGCTGTAGAAAATTTAGGGGCTGTGGCTCCGTGGAAGAGCCTCTGCTTTGTATACAGAAAGTCTCAGGTTCAATCCCCACCGTCTCCAATTAAGAATCCAGTAGTGGATGATGTGAAAGACCTTCTCCTGAAACCCTGGAGGGCCACTGCTAGTCTAAGAAGACAGTGCTGACCTTGATATACCAACGGTGTGATTCAGTATAATGCAGGTTCATATGTGTTCATTTTAGTTAATTAAGCATGGCAAGTTGTATAACATGGATTGGTGGTCTCTCCTAAGAAATACTGTTCTCTTAGGAGAAGGTTTTTTGTCTGTCTAAAGAGATACCCAAGAGTATCTGCTGACATCCAGTAGCTCTCTTCTGGCACCTAAGTTATTGGACAATTTCAAACAGCATTTTATATATCAATTCATTCACAGTACCACTTATTAAAATACATCAGACAGTAAAGACTGTGGAGCCGGGCCTTCAAGGAGAATCTTGATGTGCATTTGTGTGTTTCCATGAACACAGGCACAAATATGTCCTCCTACATTCTGACAGAAAAGTTCTAAAACTTGAAGAAGTGGAACTTGATGATCTAGGGGAGTCACTTTCAGTGGAGATAGCCGATTTACGAGCTATGATTATATTGTAGATAACCAGAAGGAGGGTGAATAATGTTTTCAGCCATAGCTTTTAAGTTTTGAAGGGTGTGAAACATGCTGTACTGTTGCTGAATGACCCCCTATTTGAATGATGTGGACTGTGTTTGTAGCAAGTAGGGGTGGAAGAAAGCCATGTCAGTCTCCTAAAACTTTTTAAAAGCATATTATTCCAATGCAGGGGAGGGCAGACTTTATTTCTGGGAGCTACTTTGTTTTTTTTCAAGAGCCGTGGGACCTACCAATGACAAAACAGCAGTGCTGAGAGCCAGTTTGGTGTAGTGGTTAAGTGCGTGGACTCTAATCTGGGAGAACCGGGTTTGATTCCCCACGCCTCCACTTGCACCTGCTGGATGACCTTGGGCAAGCCATAGTTCTGGCACAGCTGTTCTTGAAAACGAGCAGTTTCTGTTAGAGCGCTCTTCAGCCTCACCGACCTCACAGGGTGTCTGTTGTGGGGAGGGGAAGAGAAAGGACTTTGTAAGCCGCTCTGAGACTCCTTTGGGTAGTGAAGGGTGGGGTATAAATACAGTCTCTCCTTCTCTTCTTCTTCTAAGCAGGTCTGCACCGCTTGGGTGAGAAACCCTTTCCCAAAGTAGAGCCATCACCCCAAGTTATAACTTGAACTGCATGAGAAAAATCTATTGTTACCTGTGTTTCCCCTCAAAGAGGCAAATAGGTGTAATGCAGGAGAAAAGTCAGTAGCCTTCTGCTTCCCTGCCCAGAGCTAACGTGCATATCTGTATACACATATGGAAGATGAGATGTAGATAGAAAAGGGTCCTGGCGCTGTCCTAGGTATGTGTTGTTCCTCCTCCTCTGCACACAGGAAAAAGAAGTGAGAGGTTTCCGTGTCAGCTTTAAAGAGAAGGGGTAAAAAAGTGATTACACCAGAAATGAAGGAGAGCTACTTTTAATTGCTTGGGGAATGACTCATCATTCTTGAGTGACCTTCTGTCCACCACTGGCTTGAAGCACTGTGCGTCTGTTCATGCCGTCAGTAATCCCGAGAAATTCCAATTATCCCATTATCTTGCACCAGTGCACTATTACTACTGGCAGAAAACCTCACTATGGACATCCGTTTTTGCTATTCAAGACCATCCTTCGTTTTCTACATGCTGTGCAGAAATTAGAGATAATAAGTTGCAACCAAAACAAGTAATTAGTTGGTGACTTTAGTGGGGCTATTTGATTGACCGCTTATGATTTGACCATGGGCAAAAAGTCCCATGAACCTAAAAATGCCACTGGGTAGGTAGCAGTTTACCTCTTAAAATCTCATTAAGGTGTCATTCGTTAGCGAGGATTACTTGTCTGCCCGATAGAAGTTGGGTCAGCATACTAAAGCAGTGATGTGGGTTTTCTGGGGGAAATTTCCAATTAAATGTTAAATACTTAAAAGATTCTAGAAAAGTGTTAACTAATATTAGCAAAAAAGGAAGACAAATTAGAGTATGTACGAGCACTGTGGTTTTTCCAGGCTTCGTATCCCACATTCATCCCATCAAACAGTTACTTCCAGCAAAACAGCCTGGACAACTATAGATAAGCAGGCTGTATTTAGATTCCAGGGACAGAAATTTTTCCACAGAAAAATAGGACATTGAATCACATAACTGTACCAGAGCTTCTCTACTTGGCTACCTGTTGTGGCTAGAGATATTGTCAGGCAGGAATGCAAGCAGTTGGCATTGGCAGAGGCCTCTCCAATACAAAGCATAAATTTCACAGTAATAAATTGTGGGTTTTTTTTTGTGATTAGCACCAGTTGGTAGTCATATTACGTCTAGTGTTCTGATAACATTGATTCTTCCAGGGGAATAGTTTGAAGCCTGAGGAAAGGGCTTGTGAGGGATAATGAAATCATGTCTTAGAGGGGCTAAAGAGAAGTTGCAGAGTGTGTTGAAAGAGAGGCATCTGGGAAAGGGGGAGGGGCCGTGGGTCAGTGGTAGAGCCTCTGCTCAGCATGCAGAAGGTCCCAGGTTCAATCCCTTGTTTCTCCAGTTAAAAGGATCCAGGCAGGTAGGTGATGTGAAAGACCTCCACCTGAGATTCTGGACAGCCACTGCCAGCCTGAGTAGAGAGTCCTGGCCTTGATGGAGTCAGTTGTCTGATTCAGTATAATGACGATTCATTTGTATTCCAAAAAAGGGGGCATTGGACGACAAGAGTAGAGACCGTAGGGAAAGAATGCAAAGAGAACTGGTCTTGTAAAACAGATCAGAAGGAGCTGAGGAGGGTCGAGGAGACTGGTCAAGAGGCAGGGTGCCTAAAGAAAGCAGTAGCCTGAAGAGCAGGGAACTCGACCAACGAGGGACGGTGAAGAAATGGAGATCCCAAGGCAAAGGGGAAATTCAGGTTTAGGGCTGGGCAGGAAAGAAATGGGCAAGGAAGGTGTGGCTCGCTGGCCGACCCCATGGGCCATTCTGCCAAAGGATCTAGGATTCCTGTGACCAGACTCATGCAAGAAAGTTTCACTGGTAGCAAGGGTCTTCATTGGCATGTTGTCACCTAGCAACCCAGGGGAGGGCAGAGTTAGCAGAACTGTAGTAGATGGTAGTGGTAGAGCTGAATTTCACACGTTATTTTTATTTTATTTTATTAGACTTCCATCCCACCCTCCCCACAATACAGGCTCAGGGCAGGTACTAACATATAGATCTGCAATTAATGCAGATTTACCGTGGCGATGGCTCAAGTGGTTAAGATGCTGAACTGCAGGCTGTGGAAGGTCAGTAGTTCAGCAGTTCGAGACCTGAGAGTGCCACATGACAGGGTGAGCTCCCGTCTCTAGTTCTAGCTCCTGCCAACCTAGCAGTTTGAAAGCAAGAAATTGCAAGTAGATAAATAGGTACCACTTCGGTGGGAAGGTAAAATTATTCCATGTGCCTCGGTGTTTAGTCATGCCGGCCACATGACCACGGAAATGTCTTCGGACAGCGCTGGCGCTTCGGCTTTGAAACGGAGATCAGCACCGCAACCCTAGAGTCGGATTCGACTGGCTTTCGAGCAAGGGAACCCTTACCTTTACCTTTTACCATGGTATTCTTGTTTTGGTTTTGATCTTTTTCCATGGTTCTCTCTGGTTGTATGTGCCATGTGAACTGGCAGGCTAAAGTGTGCATTTTCCCATCAGACAGGGGCTCTGGTTCTGGCTTGGTGGTCAAGCATGAACCGTAGTTTGCCGATTTACATGCCGGTATGAGCTACGAGATGTGCTAATCCAAAAAGTGTAAGTAAAGCTACCAGGGAGAAGGCAGGAAACAGCTGCAGCTGGTTCACTACCCTAACTGGGAAGACTATCTAAACAGGGCCAGAGAATAGGCATGGATAAGTTTTAACTCTCCTATGTGTCTGGAGCTGTAGGTGATCCCCAAAGGACTGGAGAGAGATGCAAAACAGCAGTTCTTCTTCCACAAGGAGATCAACTGTCCTGCATAGTTTCAACCCCTGGTGTGGTGCGGTGTTTTTAAAAGGCAGGATCTTGCTCAAAAGGGACTGGGGCATGACCAGCGCTGGCTCTTCGGCTTGGAAACGGAGATGAGCACCGCCCCCTAGAGTCGGATTCGACTGGCTTTCGAGCAAGGGAACCTTTACCTTTACTTAGCGTTAAAACATATAATAATCCATTAATCACAGTGCAAGAACTCATAAGAACTCGTGGGCACTGTATAAATTTGCTGAGCAGTCAGGTTAGAACAGATTAAAGGAAGTCCTCCTTCACCCAAAGAGTGAACACATGGAATTCACTGCCACAGGAGGTGGCAGCAGCTACGAGCATGGACGGCTTCCAGAGGGAATTAGATAAACATCTGGAGCAGAGGTCCATCAGTGGCTATTAGCCACAAGGTGTAGATAGGAACTCTCTCTGTATTGGTGCTTGGGGGGGAGTCAACAGTGGGAGGGCTTCCAGTGTCCTGGCCCCACTGCTGGACCTCCTGATGGCACCTGGTATTTTTGGCCACTGTGTGACAGAGTGTTGGACTGGATGGGCCAATGGCCTGATCCAACGTTGGCTTCTCTTATGTTCTTATGTTCTCTTGTTAAAATCACCAGCATTAAATCAATAAAATCACCAGCAGTAAAACAACAGCATGCCTTAAACTAACCAGCCAGTATTTTATCTGCAGCCTTCTAGCATGCTTTATGCTTTGAAACATGGTTGCTTAGGCAAACATTGGCTCAAGATTTGCTTTTTTTTTTTTTTTTGCACCCTCCATAATAATTATCAAAAGGATAGAAGCTTAAGTACTTACTTCTGGGGATCCGGAGTACCATTTGCAAAGTTGTGCTAATCCTGGTACTCCATTTGCAAAGTCGTGCTAATGTACACTTATACATCTGTACATACTGTATCTTTATGAGAAGTAAGTGGAAGAACATGCTCTTACCCCAAGTATCTTTGCTTGATTTTGATATTGGTTTTGCAGGGACAAATAGTCAGGAAACAAGATAACTGAGTGTCCCCTGCAATGTACTGTATGTGTATATTCTTGCCTGTGTTCCCTACTATATTTCTTGTAAATGGAGAATTGGGTGGAGTTCCTAGTTTGCAACCATTCAATAGTAGCATGGGATCAAACAAAAGTTCTTGATTTAATACTGTTAACAGGGCATTCCTGTGCAGATTTACTGCAGACTATGCCCAGTGGAGTAACGCTGTATAGGATTACACTGTGAATCTGTTCACCTTCATGAATTGATCCAAAGAGAAATCATTTAATCTTTAGATCAGCTGTTGTAAACAATCCCTTGACCTCCCCTTGCATAAAAGGGTGGTGGTTCATGCGGTAGCGCATGACACTTGTTCACTCGAAGAGCAATGTGCTGAGCACACAATTCATTAGACACCAGCTTTTGCTTCATCTTTGTCATTTCTGTAAATAATAGGAATTGCTGTATGTTTTTTTTTTTTTTTGAAACGGCTGTCTGCATTTTATGGCACACCCCTTTTTGTAAAAATCAGACGATATTCTGTTTGAATATATTCGAAACAAAGGAGTCCTCCCTTTCTTTGCTAGAAGTATTTTTGTGATTTGATGCCCAGGTTTTGCTCTCTCATCTCCATTATCGTATTAATTGGACATGATGCATATGTCTCTTAAAGGCGTTCATGGCTATTTTTTTTAAAAAAACGACGACACAGAATAATGGAAGCATTGTTGAAAACGAGTGGCTGAAACGCGCTCATCAGTAGATTCTTAATGCTTTCTCTGGAAATGTGTCAACACATTTTAGGTCTCCTATGTAATTAGAGATGAAGTGGAGAAGTACAATCGGAACGGCGTAAATGCGCTGCAGCTGGACCCCGCGTTAAACCGACTCTTCACAGCAGGCCGCGACTCCATCATCAGGATATGGAGTGTCAACCAGCACAAGGTGACGCAAACCATTCCAGTTAATATGTTGTCGAAGGCTTTCACGGCCAGAGTTCATTAGCTGCTGTAGATTTCCCGGGTTGTGTGCCAAGACCACGGCCGCACAACCCGTAAACTCTGCAGCAACTAATTCCAGTTAATGTTTGTTTTTAAACTATGTGCTTGGGAGGCTGGCGGCTGTCCCACCAGCCAGTGTAATCTCTGTAAGGTTTGAAGATCATGTTCTTAACTGCATTTGCAGCCCCTGCAGAGAGGTTACTGTCATGTGTATAGTTCAGCTTGGCTTCTTCCACGATTTTAAGCCTATGGAAATAAACAGACAGCTTAGAATAATTAGCACACTGTAATTTACATAACTGGGCACGAAACAGCTAAGCACAGCTTGTTTGTATAGCTTTCCAGTAATTATAATGGTGTATAATAAGAGGTAAGATCCTGGCCTCTTTATTAAATTTGCTGAGGGAGATTAAGGGAATCATTTTGGTTGTTCCGGGTAATTGTAACTGAACCCTAGCCAGGATTGTCAGAGGTCGCAAAATATCTGAAGAGGTCACAAATGATCAACCAACCAGATACAGTATCTCATAATACAATTTTTAATTTCAGCAAGACCCTTATATAGCATCTATGGAACATCATACAGACTGGGTGAATGACATTGTACTCTGTTGTAATGGCAAGACTTGTAAGTAGTACCTCTTTTTTCTTCTATTTGGGGAGGGGGCTTTTATGAGTCTTGGGTTGAGAGTGTGACAGTAACAAGTATATAGTGATTTTCTTAGGTTCTTGAAGCCATTAAGTACACCCCTCCATCTTTTTCTGGAGACACACAGACCGCTATTTCACATATGCCCAGAGAGCAGTTTGCAAAATATTGTGGGTTGAGTCCTATGACTCCTTTCCACTCTGCTTGATCCAGTAACTCCTTACCATTAAGACTTTCTGTCTCAAGGGAGACTGTCTCCATAAGCGGATCCAGTCCTTTGAAACTCCAGCGTAAAAGAGCAGGTAACCACCAACTGGCACTGTCAGACAATTCATGAGAAGGAAATTCACCCCATAAATGGTTTTTTTTCCTGGCATTGGACACGATGAAGCGGTGGTCTGCTCCCAGAAGTGGAGATAACAGAGCTGAAGTTCCACTTCAGAGAACATAAGTCCAGGGCTCTTATACGGCCGACAACTGGCTCCAGGGAGGTAACAGGAGCGCCATGAATCGGAGGCGGCTCCTGGAAAGGCTTTCGTCTCCAGGATACTGCCAGCTACTTCCAAAGGTAGTCCTCGTCCCCAAGATAAGCCAGTATCAGCTGCTTTATTGGAATTCAGTTTATTGCCCATCCAGTCCCTGGTACCCAAGCAGACGCTCACAGCAGTGTTCGCTCTAAGCTGTATTAGTGTGAGCTAGCTCACCCTTTTTTAACCTCCGGTTCACCCATTTTTGTCTTCGCTCAGGAAGGATGGCTCCAGGGCAAACTAATTCATGCAGCAACCAAATCTCTTGCTCACAACTTTCATGCCAGTAGCTCAGAAAGCCAGTTTGGTGTAGTGGTTAAGTGCGCGGACTCTAATCTGGAAGAACCTGGTTTGATTCCCCCACTCTTCCACTTGCTCCTGCCGGATGACCTTGGGCATGCCATAGTTCTGATAAGAGCTGTCCTTGAAAAAGAGCAGTTTCTGTCAAGAGCTCTCTCAGCCCCACCTACCTCACAGGGTGTCTGTTGTGGGGAGGGGAAGGGAAAGGAGTTTGTAAGCCGCTCTGAGACGCCTTTGGGTAGTGAAGGGCAGGGTATAAATCCAATCTCCTCTTCTTCCTCCTCACAGAGTAGAATTTTTGCTCACGTGACACCACAGCTTAGAGGGAGCATTGGCTCACAGGCCAGCTGAAGTGGGAATTTCCTGTCTTCGGCCATACACTGATAACACCACACCAGCTCAATAAGCCCGAATGTTTCCATTCACTGTTCAAGGGCAAGTTGGTTTTAGCTTTCCCAGTTTGGGGACCAAAACTGATGGATCTGTGTGGGACAGAGAACAAACAGGCAGCGGTTAGGAAAGCTTAGGTGGATAGCAATCTCATTCCTCTAGTTCTTATGTCATTTTTTGCATGCTTTCCAGGGTAATGCTTGCCAGTTACAAATTGTTTCCAATTAAACAGCATTCATAAAGACTTCCAAGTTTGAAAAGAAACATTAACCGTCTCTTCTGACTACAGAAAAATAACCTATTGCAACCTTTTCCCTTATAGTAATATCTGCTTCCTCCGATACTACTGTTAAAGTATGGAATGCACACAAGGGATTTTGCATGTCCACACTAAGGACGCATAAGGTAATAACAAATCGTATAAAATGCCATTCTAAGTAAAAACTGCAATTAAAAACATAGACCTGGAAGGGACCCCAAAGGCCATCTAATCCAACCTCTGCACAATGCAGGAAATTCAAAGCCTTTGTCGCAAATCCGGAAGCTACAGCTGGTGCAGAATGCTGCGGCCAGGTTGTTGGTGGGCGTCCCAGGCTGGGAGCACATCCGACCTGTGCTGAAAGCGCTGCACTGGCTGCCTAGAGCATACCGGATTCGCTTCAGAGTGCTGGTGCTTACCTTTAAAGCCCTACATGGCCAGGGTCCAACTTACTTGAGGGACTGCATTTCCCCATATATTCCCCAAAGAGCACTTCGGTCGGGGTCACAACACCGGCTGGTGACCCCTGGCCCTAAAGAGGCCAAGCTTGCGGCAACAAGGGCCAGGTCTTTCTCAGTGCCGGCTCCTACCTGGTGGAATGAGCTCCCGGAGGAGATCAGGGCCCTGTGGGACCTTGTGCAGTTCCACAGGGCCTGCAAGACGGAGCTCTTCCGCCAGGTCCATGAGTAGGAGCCGCCACGGCCACTTACACCACCGCTCCTTTATAGAGAGAGACCACTGGGGGGTAACATCTTTCCATCTCCCCAGCCTTCCCCCCCCCCGTTACGCAAGATATTAGGAGTCTATATGTGCATCAGTAGAACTGATTTTAAGTTGTTTTAATTTTGTATTCTGTACTATGCAACTTTGTATACTGAATGCACTTGGTGCCCTTATGTAAGCCGCCCTGAGCCCGCTCGCGGGGAGGGCGGGGTATAAATGCCATTAAATAAATAAATAAAAGCTACCTCAGTGAGCCCTGATGCCCAGAGGAAGGCAAAAAGCTTCCAGGATCTCTGGGCCAATCTGGCCTGGAGGCAAACTCCTTCCTAACCCCGAAGCGGCAGTCAGCATTACCCTGGCAGATGAGAAAGGGCCACAAGAGCTGAGCACTGGCTCACCCCTTCCTGCCCTCCCTCTCACGATCTGCCAAAGTTCCTAGTTATTAAATCGGAAGTGCCAAATACCATACAAAATTGTGTATATCCTGCTTCTTTGTTCTACGTTGTCACATTGGTTTTGCATGCTTTGCTTTAGGATTACGTGAAAGCCTTGGCCTACGCAAAAGATAAGGAACTGGTTGCGTCGGCTGGGCTGGACAGACAGATATTCCTCTGGGATGTAAATACGTTAACAGCACTGACTGCCTCAAATAACACTGTCACAAGTAAGTATCCAGGGAGAGTGAAGCGCTTGATAATCTGTGCAAGATATTTTGGGGGGCTGGGCATGAAAAAACCCATGGCAGCCTCTTTATCAGTCTTCCCGTCCTCCTTTCTGTCTGCTAATCAGCTGGGCGGCAGGCCAAACTGCTGAGATAATGTGACCGTTACTTAGCAGTTGTGGCGCCTTGATAAAACAAGAGAGATATGACTGTGGCAATGATGCTCTGTCGTCTTGTTGCTTGGGGAGGGGTGCAAAAGTGGGAGGGCTTCTGGAATTCTGACCCCGCTGGTGGACCTCCTGATGGCACCTGGGTCTTGGTCATTATGTGACACAGAGTGTTGGACTGGATGGGCCACTGGCCTCACCCAACATGGCTTCTCTTATGTTCTTATGACTGTAACAAAGATTTTTTTTTTAAAGTACTAGGGCAGTTTTGAAACTGGCAGGCAATGAAGTGCAATAAGATGTTTTTGAAACTAGCAAAATGCCTGTCATAAAAGGGACGTGGGCAAGGGCAGGGTACTTGTATCCCACGAACCGGGTCAGAGTTGGGATATGAGTTTCTTCATGCAGAAACATTGCCCTCATGGAGTTTGGTAAATCCTAAATCCATCGAGGGGGGTAGACTTTTCCCCCTGTATCAAATGCAATCTTTTACTTAGGACAGGAAGTACTGGTAAAGTAAGAATGCCGGCTGATGGGAAGTTGCATGCTTCTAGCCTTAGCTTCCTGCCTAAACTTCAGCGCTATCTGCAGTTTATGTTTTAATTTATTTAGACAGTATATTTAACCTGATAAATAAATGCTAGTATTAGTGAATTGGAATTCTGTTGAAAATTCATCTGTATTCCCTGGATAAAAGCTTCCACCGTGGTGATGATAACAGCTAGTAACGGCCAGCAAGGCATGTTGACGCTTAGCGTGATAACAGACGATATAATTCATTGTAGCTTGGAGATTCCCCCCCTCCTTTGTTCCATAAATTTCTAATTGACTCAGATCTCATTGAAGGCAGTTGCCGTATGCTCAGTGGCCGTTGCCGAATCCGTTACTTCATCTAGTGTTGGACTAGATGGGCCATTGGCCTGATTCGACGTTGGCTTCTCTTACGTTCTCTTATGTTCTCACTCGTTTTGAAGCAGTGTGAAATACTCGATGTGAAACGTTGTTGTCTTTCTTTGCGACAGCTTCGTCTCTCAGCGGGAACAAAGATTCTATCTACAGCCTTGCCATGAATCAGATGGGAACAGTAATCGTATCAGGGTCCACTGAAAAGGTGAGCGAGACTCTTGTCCCCACCCCAAGCCGTGCGGAAACGATTGTCGGTGGGAATTCATTTGGAAGACATTTATAGCTCGTGTTTGAGCAACCTGGGCAATTGGCCTGGAAAATCCCCGTCTCGACTATTTTAATGGAGAACCATAAAGCTGCAGCTGACTTACAGCTCCCCTAATGGTGTTTTCAGGGCAAGAGGCAGGCAGAGGAGGTTTGCCGTCACTTGCCTCTGCAGAGCAACCCTGGAATTCCCTGGTGGTGTCCCGTCCAAGTACTGGGGGGTGGGGGGCACCAGTGCTCCCTCTAAGCTGTGGGGTCTTGTGAGCAAAAATTCTGTTTTGCAAGCTGCTGGCATTAAAGTTGCGAGCGAGCAATTTGGTGTAGTGGTTCAGTGCACGGACTCTTATCTGGGAGAACCGGGTTTGATTCCCCGCTCCTCCGCTTGCACCTGCTGATGTGACCTTGGGTCAGTCACAAGCTCTGGCACAGCTGTTCTCTCAAGGACAGTTTGTGTTAGAGTTCTCTCAGCCCCACCTACCTCACAGGGTGTCTGTGGTGGGGAGGGGAAGGGAAAGGAGTTTGTAAGCCGCTCTGAGACGCCTTTGGGCAGTGAAGGGCGGGGTATAAATCCAAACTCTTCTTCTTCTTGGCTCCTGCGTAAATTATTTATTTATTTATTTATTATATTTCTACCCCGCCCTCCCAGCCGTGGCCGGCTCAGGGCGGCTAACAGCAGGCTAAAACAACAAGAGATAACAGCAAGTGATAAAAGTCATAAAACCAAGTAACAGTTCACAATTAGAACACTAAAAGGTGCTAACATCCAGCTAAAACCATCATACAGGTGTTAGTTCAGCGTTCCATTTAGGATGGCGCTCAGCTTTCCAGGCCTTCCTGGTGGACGGTCCAGGCCTCACATTACACAGATGATTCTGGCTGCCTCGAGATTTCAAAGGGGCGGGCGTTCTCTCCGGGGCGCCTCCTAGTTGCACGCCTGGCGGAACAGCTCCGTCTTGCAGGCCCTGCGGAATTGCATATAAGATTTGCTCTGGAGCCGTCCTTCCTGAGCTAAGGCAAAAATGTGTGAGCTGGAGGCTAAAAAACTGTGAGCTAGCTCACGCTAACTCAACTTAGAGGGAACACCCTTAGCTTACGAGCTCTGATGAGTTTGGGCCAGTCTGAGCTAAGCAGTCCCACAATTTGGAGAGCTTCCGTTTGTTCTCATCCAAAGAGTTTCCTTACTGGGACTGCAGAGGTGTTGTAGTTATGTCCTCGTAAGTTGATATAACAGGGTATCCCATATACCCATACTGCTATATCTCCACTTGATTCCCTTCTGCTGGAAAGCCTACGACAAAGGTAGAAGGAGTGGAGGGACAGAAATTTCACCACAGTAGACTTTTATTTCCCTTCCATGCATGTGCTTGCCTCATGTTGGCATCCTCAGTTTCTCCACTGACCCCAGAAAATGTCCGCCAGTGTAGAATGGGGAGAACTATTTGTACATTGTGTGGGACGGCATTGCTTAGAAACCATTCAGAGCTCACTGGCTCCTCCTGCTGGTACCCCTGCACCATCAAAAAAGGAGGTGTTCTGGAAGTGCCTGAATAGTCCTACCCCTGGGCAGATCTTCCTTAGTTTACCCATGCTGCTTCTACACAAATGAATAATGCGTTGTGCCAGCTAAGAAGCCATAAATGAGGACAGATTGAAGGGCTTACAAATGGGTTTCTTCAAAGAAATAGCTTCAAAATAACCTGTGTTTTCAAAGTGAGATTGGTTCCAGGAGAATTTTTTGTTCCCCTCTACAGGTTTTAAGGGTTTGGGATCCCAGAACCTGTGCAAAGCTTATGAAACTCAAAGGGCACACAGACAACGTTAAAGCTTTGCTGTTGAATAGAGACGGCACACAGGTATGCATCTGACGCTGCATTTCTACAAAGCCTAGTTTGCACATCCGCTCTGTCCTGAGGCAGTATTGTCCTCTGAACTTCTTGCTCCACAATATTTATTTCTGAATCTTTAAACGAAAATTAAAACAGTACGCAAATCCTAAATTTGTGAAAGCAGACTCCCAAGGTTAAAATAAGTACATCTATAACTGTATTTTCCCATCTCGTGTATTGGGTCTCGACAATAAATTAGTATCTTACATGACTCGTTGTAAAGGGTAAAAAGTGGGTGCAAGAAGCTGCCTTCCAACAAATCAGACTGTCGATCCATCAGTCAGTATTGTCTCCCCGACTGGCAGTGGCTTCCTCGGGTCTTGGGTGAGAAGTCTGTCGCATCACCTACAACCCGATCCTTTTAACTGAAGCTGTCGGAGATTGAACCTGAGGCCTTCTGCATGTCAAGCAGATGCTCTGTTACTGAATTGAATACTTAGAGAATATTGTTGAAGAAAGACATCCGCAGTAACTTGATAGCTGTACGTTCACTTAGTTCTGTTGGATATACCTTTATTATGGTGTTAAGTGCATCTCCCGCTTCTGTTGCAGTGTCTTTCCGGCAGTTCTGACGGGACCATCAGACTCTGGTCTCTCGGTCAGCAGAGGTGCATAGCTACCTACAGAGTCCACGACGAGGGGGTGTGGGCCCTGCAGGTCAACGAAGCCTTCACTCACGTCTATTCGGGTGGGAGAGACAGAAAGATATATTGTACAGATCTACGGAATCCTGATATCCGGGTGCTGATCTGTGAAGAAAAGGCACCAGTTCTTAAGGTAACAGGCTTACTCTGGCTCTGTAGCTTGGATCGTTTTCTTTTCCACGCCCTTGCTTCTACCAGCTGCCCTGGATGACCATTCTAAAAGTACAGTAATACAGTTAAGAGGGGTTAGGTTTGCGGAGTATGTGTGGTAAAACATCTGCTTTGCTGTACATCAGCATGGTGTACTGGTTAAGAGCGGCAGACTCTAATCTGGAGAACCGGGTTTGATTCCCCATTCCTCCATGTGAAGCCTGCTGGGTGGCCTTGGGCCAGTCACAGTTCTCTCTCAGGAATCTGATAACCCAGTGGTTAAATTCGCTTCAAGCTCTTCAAATATTTACGACTGGACAGATGTTAGGATGAGCACTTTGCTTTAAATGTTTATAGGGGGACATGTTATGTCATGAGCACTTTTTTGCTTTAACCGGTGCTCTTCACCGGCTCGTAACATAGTCCTGTGCCTGATCAACGTTGTTCTTCTGTTTCAACCTCCTAATCAGATGGAACTCGATCGATCAGCAGATCCTCCTCCGGCGCTTTGGGTGGCCACGACTAAATCGTCTGTGAACAAATGGGTAAGAATTGCTTTAATCAATTAATTTATTTTATTAAATTTCTACCCCGCCTTCCTGCCGAGGCGGCTCAGGGCGGCTTGCAGACAATTTAAAATCAACACAGAATTTAAAACCAGCAAATACAAAATATAAAATGCGTTCCATGCAATTCCAGTAACACAGTAAAGCTACATAACACAGCGGCATCCTATAATAAAGTGCTGGTGCGACCCAGCTGGTGCAGTCAGTTCTTATTTAACCTTGTATTTCACACGGCTGTTGTTCCTAGCAGTTGTTTGGCCAGTCTTCAAAGGTGCCGCGCTGTCCTGACCCGGGCCATGACATGATACTGCTTTTCGTTTCTTCTTCATCCCAGAACATAGGCCTCATTGTTGGCGTCGCACAGGAAGTGACATCACACCAGCAGTATCCAGGTGACGTTCTGATATTTGAGTAAAAACTCTATGGTAAAATCAGCTTCCACCATAGAGTTTTTGCCCAAATACCAGAATGTCACCTGGATGTCCACTCTTGTGATGACATTACTTCCTGTTTAATGCTGGCAAGGAAGCCTGGGTCTGTCTCTTTCTCCAGGTATGTCTCCCTGCCAGCCAGCTGATAGGTGGCTGGGGAATAGGGCCTGGCAGTAGGAGACCCCAGCCACCGCTTGGGGGGGGGGGGGCGTCTGGCAACCCTAGGTGTGAGTGTGCATGAGAGATTTTAATCAGAACCTGGCACAGAAGGGAAGGAGAGCCAGTTTGGTTAAGTGGTTAAGTGTGCAGACTCTAATCTGGGAGAACCGGGTTTGATTCCCGACTCCTCCACTTGCAGCTGCTGGATGACCTTGGGCAAGCCACAGTTCTGACGAGCTGTCCTTGAAAGGGCAGTTCTCAGGAGAGCTCTCTCAGCCCCACTTCCCTCCCAGGGTGACTGTTGTGGGGAGCGGAAGGGAAAGGAGTTTGTAATCCACTCTTAGACTCTGAGTGAAGGGCGGGGTATAAATCCAATCTCCTCCTCCTCCTCCTCCTCCTCTTCCTCCTCTTCTCTGCCCCAGTTCATTCCAATTCTACAGCTGCTTTGACCTTAAATACCCTCAAATGCTCTGGTTAGACCTCACCTAGAGTATTGTGTTCCATTTGGGGCACCACAATTCAAGAAGGATATAGACAAGCTGGAATGTGTCCAGAGGAGGTCAACAAAGATGTTGAGGGGGTCTGGAGACCAAATCCTGTGGGGAAAGGCTGAAGGAGCCTGGAGAGGAGATGATGGAGTGGTGACATGCTCACAATCTTCAAGTCCTTGAATGGCTGTCATTTAGAGGACAGAGCGGAGCTGTTCTCTGTTGCCCCAGAAGGTCAGACTGGAACCAACGGGTTGAAATTAAATCAAGAGAGTTTTTGGCTAAATGTTAGGAAGAACTTCCTGACAGAGCAGTTCCTCAGTGGAACAGACTTCCTCAGGAGCAGCATGCTCTTGGATGGCCCTTTATAAGAAACTAAGACGCCGTGTACTTTGGTCTGGGTTCTCAGGCACAAAGGGAAGAGGAAGGAAGAGGCAATAGAGAATGAGGTGGTGGTGGGGGTCACAACAGCCTCTAACCATGTTCATGTCGCTTGTCTTCCTCTCAGACTTTGAAGGGAATTCACAACTTCAGGGCTTCGGGGGACTATGACAACGACTGCACTAATCCGATCACACCCCTTTGCACACAGCCTGACCAAGTTATTAAAGGTAAAAATAATATCGGAGCATATTACTGCAGTACAGACAACCAATGCAAGAGCTAAACTTGGTCTCCATATAGTCTTTGATGGGTGAGCAGCATGTCACCTACAGCAAGGTCTCTAATTTTCTTCTTTCTCCCTCCCCTCCACCCCTCTTCCTAGGGGGTGCTAGTATTATCCAGTGCCACATCCTCAACGACAAGAGACACATATTAACCAAAGATACAAACAACAACGTGGCGTACTGGGATGTGTTAAAGGTGAGTGGGGTGATTGATGCGCCGCTGGGTTGCTTGTGCCCTGGCTGTGTGCCTTGCGCAGTAGCCGGAAGTTGTGGTGGAAGGTGCCACCAAGTTGCAGCCCCCTTGTGTCGACCCCAATGGGGTTTTCAAGTCAAGAGACATTCACAGATGGTTTGCCATTTCCTGCCTTTGTTTAGCAGCTCTGGACTTCCTGGGTGTTCTCTCATCCATTTACTAACCAGGGCTGACTGCGATTAGCTTTTGAGGAGGGACCAGGTTGCCTCCTCCTTCAAGGCAAGAGATCATGGGAGGTAGTTTGCCATGACCTCTGTGCTGAACGACCGTGGTGTATTATGCCAAGGAAATTATCCACAAACTATTAGGTTCTTATCCAATATTCATTTTACTTGGAGTAATTCAGTCTTCTCAAGAATCATTCGGACTATGCATATCAGGTCTCGTTTCGTTTGCAACTTTGTCAGAGTGTACGGCGTTGAAATTCAATTCATTCGTTTAACAAGCATTCTTCTAGCCTATATACATATACATTTATAGACATATAGTTTGCATCACGTGAATGGATTTGATGAGAGTTACTATGAAAAATGGCCCATCCTGCTTGTTGAATGAATGAATTAAATTTCAACACTGTACACTCTGACAAAGTTGTAATGAGACCTGATATGCGCAGTCAGTTAGTATTAATGGCATTATTATGAATGATTTTTGAGAAGACTGAATTACTCCAAGTAAACCGAATATTGGATAAGAACCTAGTAGTCTGTGGATCATTTCCTTGGCATGATACATCACTGTTGTTCCACTCATTTCCACCGTCCATCCTGTGATCTCTCCTCTTGATTTGCCTTACCTCTGCGTTAGCGACCCTGGACTTCCTTGGTGGCCTCCCCTCCCATCCAGGTACTGTCCAGTGTTCCCTCTAAGCTGAGTGAGTATGAGCTAACTCACAGTTTTTTAGCCTCCGGCTCACAGTTCTTTGTCTTCGCTCAGGAAGAATGGCTCCAGAGCCAACTAATTTATGCAGTAGCCAAATTCCTCACTCACAACTTTATGTCAGTCACTCAGAAAGTAGAATTTTTGCTCACAGAACTCTGCAGCTTACAGGGAACATTGGTCCTGACCAGGGCCAGCCTTATTTAATCTTCCGAGATGTGATGAGACCCGGTTGACCTGGGCCATCCAGGTCGGGGAAAGCAGCATTGCTGGTGGAAAGTGCTGTCAAGTCACAGCGGACTCACGGCGAGTCCGTAGGGTTCCCAAGGCAAGAGGTGTTCAGAGGGGGGTGGCCATTGCCTGCCTCTGCATAGCAGTCCTGAACTTCCCTTGTGGTCTCCCATCCAAGTCCTAACCAGGGCCGACCCTATGTTGCTTCTGACTAACCTTGGATATCTAGGTTAGTTGAACATTGGTTGTATGCACATCAGAATGCTTGGTTGTTCTTTAGATTGTGGTCTGCCAAGTGTGGCTGCTACTGAAAAAAAAAGATCATCTCTTTTAGGCACATCATAGTTCATGCGACTCACTGGCCTGTGTTGGCTGTTTTTCAAAAAAGGAGCTTTTGGGCTTTGTAGGCCTGAAATGGTTAATCCTTGCTGCAAACGAAGTTGCTCTGTACTTGTTCATAGAACGCACATGCCTCCTTATAAACAAAGCAGAACTCCCTCCTGTCAAGATGGGTAACGCCGTGTTTGTCTGTCTGTAGCAGCAGAAAAGAGCAAGAGTCCAGGAGCTCCTTAAAGACTAACAGAGTCTGTGGTGGGGTAGGAGCTTTCGTGGGTCTGAAGAAGTGAGCAGCGTTTCACGAGTTTTCATGAGTCTTTAAGGTGCTGCTGGACTCTGGCGCTTTCCTTCCGCCTGTCAAGTAGCTTGTGGGTAGTACAAGGGGTGGGTGCCAGGTAGGGATGCATCTCGCTTCTGCCAGCGCGCATTTTAAGCAGCCTCTCTGAAGGTTCAGTGGGGTATGTAGTTTGAGTGACAGCAAGCGCAAGCTTTTCTGTAGAGAATAACATAAGAAGTCCGTGCTGGATCAGGCCAGTGGCCCATCCAGTCCCACACTCTGTCACACGGTGGCCAAAATTCAGGTGCCATCAGGAGGTCCACCAGTGGGGCCAGAGCTCCAGAAGCCCTCTCACTGTTGCCCCCCAAACACTAAGAAGACAGAGCGTCACTGCCTCAGACATACTGTTCTGCCTATACTTTGTGATTAATAGCCCCCAATGGACCTCTACTCCGTATGTTTTTATCTAATTCCCTCCTGAAGCTGTCTATGTTTGTAGCTGCCACCACTCCCTGCAGCAGTGAATTGCACGTGTTGATGACTCTCTGGGTGAAGAAGTACTTCCTTTTATCTGTTCTAAACCTACTGTAACAGCTGTATATTTCCCATTCTCATACACAGGCGTGCAAAGTAGAAGACCTTGGGAAAGTGGACTTTGAAGAAGAGATTAAAAAAAGGTTCAAAATGGTGTATGTGCCAAACTGGTTTTCCGTAGACCTAAAAACTGGGGTAAGGCATTCCTTGAATTGTTTTCTGTAATGGACGGTTTATGGGCAGTTAAACTCTCCCTCATTTGGGGAAAAGCAGTTTTACCAGTATGATATTGGGGATGAGACCCCCAAACGAAACGCATCTGAAAACAAAATCCCAACTCCTACGGCAGTGGTTCCAATGCCATTTTTACAGAATTGAAAAGTATTATTATTATTATTATTATTATTATTATTATTATTATTATTATTATTAATCACCCTATCCCAGCTTACGATGGGCTCTGGGCAGTGTACAAGGCATGATGCCATAAAATATGCAGAAACATCAAAATTCGATATACAACTTAATAAAAATTACAATACAGAATAAAAGATCCAAGATGGCGATTTTTTAATAATATTTGTCCCAAGTCTGGACTACCGGCCCCTTTTCGGGGCGGGGGAAAGGAAACCTGGTGGAACATCTCTGCATTATTCACATTCATTATTGCAAATCATCCATATCGAAGAGGTAAAATCTATTCATTGCAGGGCCTTTTATCCCTTCCTCCTTTTAAGGAGCTCAGAGCAGCGTACATGGTTCCTCCTCCCTCCATTTTATCCTTCCTACAACCCTGCGAGGTAGGATAGGTTAGGCTGAGAGAGTGACCAGCCCAAGGTCATTTGTGTTGCATCTGGGTCTCCCCAGTCCTAGTTTCAGGAGGGGCAGCCATGTAGGCCTGCAGTAGAACAGCTCAATTCGACTTCAGTAGCATCTTAGAGAACAACAAGAGTTTTTTGGGTATACTCCCAAAACCCTTTTTGGTCTCCAAGGTGCTCCGGGGCTCGAATCCAGCTGTTCCCCCGTCCTAGTCTGCAGGATCTGTAATAGGCCCCCCCCCCAATCCCGTGAGGTTATCTGAACTTCTTGACACTTAAACCCTTTTCTTCAACGAAAAACCTCCTAAGGATATCTTTTTTTTAAATAAAACCGTCTGTATAATCAACATCTTAACTGCTGCACCAGTATAAAATAGCCATTGTACTTGTTTTTACTGCATTTGGGGAGTCCGTCACTCCAGGCACTGTGGGTTTGTACTGCTTGATTCTTCTTCCCCCTTTCATTTTGATTCTGGTCATGCCCCAGCAGGCCTGTAGCCAGGATCTTTGAATTCGGGGGGGCTTTACATAAGTCGGGGGCACCCTGCACACACACCACAAGGGAGCGCCACAAATAAAATGAAAAATTTGAAGTCAGGGGGCCTGGGCTGGATGGGAAGTGGGGGGGGCTTGGCAGTAAGTTGGGGGGCCAGGCCCCGAGATGCCCCACTGTAGCTATGGGCCTGTGCCCCAGTTCCCTTTGAGCAAGATCCTGCCTTTTAAAAACACCACACCACACCAGGGGTTGAAACTACGCAGGACAGTTAATCTCCTTGTGGAAGAAGAATTGCTGTTTTGCATCTCTCTCTCCAGTCCTTTGGGGGTCACCTACAGCTCCAGACACATAGGAGAGTTAAAACTTATCCATGCCTATTCTCTGGCCCTGTTTAGACAGTCTTCCCAGCTAGGGTAGTGAACCAGCTGCAGCTGTTTTCTGCCTTCTCCCTGGTAACTTTACTTACACTTTTTGGATTAGCACATCTCATAGCTCATACCAGCATGTAAATCGGCAAACTACGGTTCATGCTTGACCACCAAGCCAGAACCAGAGCCCCTGTCTAATGGGAAAATGCACACTTTAGCCTGCCAGTTCACATGGCACATACAACCAGAGAGAACCATGGGGAAAGATCAAAACCAAAACAAGAATACCGTGGACAACAATGTAAATCTGTTCACAAGATATATATTGGAAAGTGCAGAACATATAAAGTACGATAAAGTCACAATCTCAACATCCAAAATGCTTTTCTTGGACTTTTCTATGCAATATGCATTTTGAATGTTGAAACTGTGACTTTATCGTACCTTACTGGACTTTGTATATTTTGCACTTTCCAATTTATATATTGCGAATGGATATATTTTGTGAATTGATTTTCGTTATTGTCCATGGTATCCTTGTTTTGGTTCACGTGGCACAGCAAACCACGGTTTGTTCTAAAGAGAGACTTGAAAGTAAAGCTGCAGAGGAGAAGAAACAGGGCACAAGTGTCTGCCATCAAGCCTCATTCTTTTCAGTGGTCAAATAAATCTGGACTCAAAGAGGTTCTGGTGATAACATATGTCACCCTTCTGTGTGTCTGAGAATCTGTTAAATTTGGGTGCTGACAAAACTGTTCTGGAAACATAACTGGGCTGTACAGGATCTTTAACGTACACCAATATTCCCTGTAAGCTGTGGAGTTTTGTGAGCAAAAATTCTACTTTGTGAGCTACTGGCATTAAAGTTGTGAGCAAGCAGTTTGGCTACTGCATAAATCAGTTTGCTTTGGAACCGTCCTTCCTGAGCTAAGACATAAATGTGTGAGCTGGAGGCTAAAAAACTGGGAGCTAGCTCACACTAGCTCAGCTTAGAGGGAACATTGATGTACACCTGTGAAAACTAGTGCGCAGATACTAAATACAGTGATGAGATGATGAGGGCAGTCCTCTTCATCTAAGCCTTGTGTACCGATGTGCTTTGTCAGAGCTTTGTGGCAGTGGAAGCAAAGAAAAGTGTTGAGGTTCTGCTCTGAGCATAATCTTCACGCTGCCTTCCTCTCAACGATCTTCTTTCGACAGATGTTGACCATTACCTTAGATGAGAGCGACTGCTTTGCAGCTTGGGTCTCGGCAAAAGACGCCGGGTTTAGCAGTCCAGATGGATCAGATCCGAAATGTGAGTGTTCATTGATACCTTCACTTCATAAAACTGCAAAAATCCTCTTGCTTACATTAATAAAATTCTGGGAGGTGGAGATGTTACGCCCTTCTTTACTGATTCTTTTATGAGCGTAAGATGACAATTCTCCAGGTAAGTTCTCCCCCAACCACAGTTTTGTTCAGGACTGTAACTCTTTCTGGATACAAGTTGTCCAGCAACTGAATTTGGTCCAGGCCTTTCACAAACAGCATTTCAGAGGACACATGAAGTTCCCTTACACTGACTCAGACTCTTGGTCCATCAAGGTATTGTCTATTCAGACTGACAGCGGCTCTTCAGATGCTGTATAACATTAATAGGCAAATGGCAGTACCAGGTGTGATTGGATTAGGTGTGATATGCAAAGGGGTAGTAAGCGTGGAGAAATTGGCATTGGTAATGAGACAGGAAACCTAGGTTTCGATTAAGTCCAGGTGGATGCATTGTCTTGAGCTTCATTAGCAGTTGCAGTTTGCTATTGTCATTTGCCTACTAATGTTATTTGGCATCTGAAATCACTCCCCTTTACAAAATATAGGACAGACGGATTCACATTCTAGCTGTATCCAAAGAGGTCAGCAGTGGCTCATGAGAGTTCATTCCCTGCCACCAATTTTGTGAGTCTTTAAGGTGCACCTGGACTCTTGCCTTTTTCTATTTACTTGCTGAATGACTGAATTACAGGCCTTAACCATAGCTGGAATCAGCCTTGAGTCCCAGTGAGAAAGGCAGACTGTAAATGAAGCTAACGACCATCCGGTGGTGCTGGCTTTCTGCTTCCTCTGGTCAATGGACCCCCCACCCCACCCCATGCCATATTGCAAGCCTGCTTTCGAAAGTCTTGCTGGTTTCAAAAGGTGTTTGCCATTATGAGAGAGGGAGGGGTATATAACTTGAGAAGCATGAACTCAAAAGCGTTTGGAATTAACGGCACAGTTCTTTGGACCCACGCTTCAGACTAACATTAACAGCATCCTTGAATATAAGGAAATTCTTTCTACAGGCCACATGAATGTAAGCGTTATTGTTTTGATCCCCCCCCCAATTTTCTTCTCTCTCTCTTACCAAACGCAGTGAACCTTGGAGGGCTTTTGCTGCAGGCGCTCTTAGAATATTGGCCCAGAACACACATCAATCCAATGGACGAAGAAGAAAACGAAATGAACCACGGTGAGCTTTATTCTGGACAGCGTGGAAACGTTAGACCTCTTTGATATAGCTTTGGCCGATACGGCACCGTGGCAAAATCTTCCCATGTGTACAATAAGCCTTGGTATGCACACACAGAGGATAATCTTCATCGGGGGTTGCCAACACGGTGCCCAAGGGTGGCATGGTGCCCACTGACACCATTCCTGGTGCCCCCAAGTGATTTTAGAAAGTGGGTGGTTCCAGGTGGGGCTTTCGCCCAGAAAAGCATCTGATTGGCCACAGGATATTTGATTGGTTGTTGAGATTTTTTAAAAAACGTTGCTTTGGCGGCAGCCGCCACCACAGCACAAGGATCTTCACTGTGGGACTGGAGGTAAACAGTGGCAGCCATTTCGTGGCTGGCTTTGCCTCCTGTGCCGGTGTGGTGTAGAGAGCCAGTTTGGTGTAGTGGTTAAGAGCACGGGCTCTAATCTGGGAGAACCGGGTTTGATTCCCCACTCAAGGGAAAGGAGTTTGTAAGCCGCTCTGAGACACCTTTGGGCAGTGAAGGGCGGGGTATAAATCCAAACTCTTCTTCTTCTTCTTCTTCTTCTTCCACATGCAGCTGCTGGTGTGACCTTGGGTCAGTCACAAGTTCTCTCAGAGCTGTTATCTCAAGAGCAGTTCTCAGTCAGAGCTCTCTCAGCCCCACCTATCTCGCAGGGTGTCTGTTGTGGGGAGGGGAAAGGAGATCGTAAGCCCCTCTGAGACTCGGAGTGAAAGGCAGCTTATAAATCCATTCTCTTCTGTGGCAGCCATTTTGTGTCCGGCGCCACCGCCCAGAGCAGCCATTCTGTAGCTGTGCCCATTGCACTGTGTCAGGATCCCAAAGATGCCCACCCACTCAAAAAGATCGGTGGCCCCAGTCTACATGGGACGATCCCCTGATCCGCCAAGTCATCAGTGACTAGATGCGTGATAGGGAGATGCCATTGTTTGCCAGTCTCCGCTGTTATCAAAAGTGAGTTGAACTTAAGCCACTTGCTGTGCTTGTCTGAACAAGACTTCTTGGTACTCGTCCTGTAAGGTCTTAATATTGTGTTTTCTTTCCCTCTCCCCCCACAACAGTGAATGGCGAGCAGGAGAACAGAGTGCAGAAAGGGAACGGGTACTTCCAAGTGCCCCCGCACACCCCCGTGATCTTCGGTGAAGCCGGAGGGCGCACTTTGTTCAGGTACAGCAGTCCCGGAGAGGGAACGCCGAGGGGGACTTAGGGGCAGGCCAAGTCCCCGTTGAGCAGGCCCCAGTGGTACTCGCAGAGATTCAGCAGCGAGGCACGTGTGTCTTGCGTCGCAGCTCATTGAACTGAGGAGCTGCCTGATACTGAATCAGGCCATCGGTCCACCGAGATCAGTGTTGTCGGCTCAGACTGGCAGCGGCTCTCCAGGGTCTCAGGCCGAGCCTTTCCCATCACCGCCTGCCTTGGTGGTGGAAAGTCAAAAAATACAGAGACTGGGGAAGTCGCTATCCAGTGCAAATGACAATTTTAGAAACTTATCATGATGCTAATTTTACAATATCAATTGCAAAAAATATGTTGGTACAATTCACAAATAAGTCCAGCGATTAATAAGTCCAAAGGTTTATGAAGAGTCTGGCTTCGACCTCGTTTCGAAGATGGACTTCGTCAGAAGTGGTTAACACCCAAGTAGCGTGTACTTATTTCTTGTTTTTCAGGCGAGCAGGTAATTTCTTTTTATGTTGCTATGTAGTTGCTATCTGGGACTAGCCCTTCCATGGATTCAAACACTTCTTCTTAATGGGCAGATCTCCGTAACAGTATACTTTGAGCTCCAAAATGCCTCTGTGAGGACTTTTCACTGGGAGGTCTTTTTGGTGTTGGTTGATTGGTGGTAGGAAGTGCCATCAAGTTGCAGTCTATTTATGGCCACCCCTTGGGGTTTTCAAGGCAAGAGACTTGGCCATTGCCTGCCTTTGCATAGAGGCCCTGGGACTTCCTTGAAGGTCTCCCATCCAAATATTAGCCCGGGCCGACCCTGCTTAGCTTCTGAGATCTGAGCAGATCAGGGCAGCCTGGGCTATCCAGGTCAGGCAGAGGTCTTTGACATCATGTAACACCTTACCAATGGTGAAATCAGACCATCAGTCCAACAAGGCTAATATTGCCTGCTCAGACCTGCATTGGCTCTCCAGGGTCTCTGGCTGAGGTTTTTAACTGGAGATGCTGGGGATTGAACCTGGGACCTTCTGCATGCCAAGCAGGTATTCTACCACTGAGCCACAGCCCCTCCCCACTCAGCCTCTCAGCTGCAAGACAGAGCTGTGAATGGGGAGATTCTCGGCACCAGCCTTGTTTCCGTGGTGAGTTCCCTTGACCACCTTAGACTCCCAACACTGGCCCCTTAATTTGCAGTGAAGGAATATAACAGGCCCCTTCCGAGGGCTACTGTCAGAATATATGTGAAGAGCTTAGCACGCTCGAAAGCTGTTCCACGATAACATTTGAACATTGCTCTTCCGTTGCGGGTATATCCCGTGAAGGGGCGAAGCGGAATCTTTTCACGAACTGCATAGCAGCTCATGTAAGATTTCTGAAGACTTCGTTAAGACACTGTTGTGGCTGGCATCTCAAAGTCACCCTTCTCATCCAACGGAGAAAGGTAGTTGGGGCTCAGGAGTTAGCCTGCTCCTATCAGGAGCACTGCCGCAGGAAGCGGGGGTGGCTACAAGCATTAGGCAGCTTCAAGAAGGACAAACATACGGAGCAGAGGTCCATCGGTGGCTGTTAGCCACAAGGTATGGATGGAACAAGGCCACGGTGGCTCAGAGGTTAAGACACTGAGCTGCAGACCGGAAGGTCTGTAGTTCGGCAGTTCGAGGCCCGAGTGTTGCGTGACGGAGTGAGCTCCCGTCTCTGGCCCCAGCTCCTGCCAGTCTAGCAGTTCGAAAGGAAGAAACTGCAAGTAGATAAATAGGTCCCGCATTGGCAGGAAGATAACAGCGTTCCTTGCGCCTCGGTGTTGTCATGCCAGCCATATGACCACAGAGAAGTCTTTGGGCAGCACTGGCTCTTTGGCTTGGAAACAGAGATGAGCACTGCCCCCTAGAGTCAGATTCGACTGGCTTTTGAGCAAGGGAAACCTTTACCTTTTTTATAGATAGAACACTCTGTCTGGGGCAGTGATGCTGTGTGTTCTTAGTGCCTGGGGGTCTTCTGGAGTTCTGACCCTGCTGGTGGACCTCCTGATGGCCCCTGTTCTTTGGCCCCTGTGTGACACAGAGTGTTGGACTGGGTGGGCCATTGGCCTGATACAACATTGGCTTCTCTCAGGCTCGTATGAGATGTTCCACCTCCATGTAAATTACCACTTCCTGAAAGTGGGGCTTTTGCAGCTCTGGAATTAAAAGGTTTTTTCCCCTTTCTCTTTTACTAGTAACCAGTCTAGATGTCCCTGCAGCTTTCCCTTTCTGACCATGTAGTGGAAGGGCCTGAAGAGTTCTCACCTGATAATAACGATAATAACCTCATTAATGGAGCCGTGCAGTACATACCGCGGAGTCCCCTGGATTGTTCTCTTGCTCTGCATGGATGTGTTTCCCCCCTCTGTGTAATAGTGTTTGACCTTTCAAAGGGATTAGATAGATTCGTGGAGGATAAGTCCATCAATCGCTGCTAGCCATGGTCACTGAGGGAAATCCCCATATTCAGAGGCACTACGCCTCTGAATCCCAGAGCCAGAAGGCAACTGGTTGGCCACTGTGTGAGACAGGATGCTGGACTAGATGGACCACTGGTCTGATCCAGCAGGGCTCTTCTTAGGTTCTTATCAGGGTAAGGCCTCAGCCTCTGTGCCCTGTTGTTGGCCCTCCAGAGGAACTGGCTGGCCTCTGTGTGAGACAGGAGGCTGGACTAGATGGACCACTGGTCTGATCCAACAGGGCTCTTCTTAGGTTCTTATCAGGGGAAGGCCTCAGCCTCCGTGCCCTGTTGTTGGCCCTCCAGAGGAACTGGCTGGCCTCTGTGTGAGACAGGAGGCTGGACTAGATGGACCACTGGTCTGTCCCAGCAGGACTCTTCTTGTGTTCTTATCAGGGGAAGGCCTCGGCCTCTCTGTCCTGTTGTTGGCCCTCCAGAGGAACCGGCTGGCCACTGTGTGAGACAGGATGCTGGAGTTTATTTACCTTTGGGGCAAGTTACCATTGTCAGTTTTCATAAACATTAGGGAGCTGGAGTTATTGGTGGGATCTTTCTGCTAGCTCTAGCCTTTAATCCATTCCTAGTTAAACTTCTGCCCATGGGAGATAAGGGAAATCTGTGGCAAAGACCTCCTTTTGCTTTCATTCTTTGGTATCCACTCAGCACTGGTAATAAGATGATCAGTTGGCTTGGTCTGGCTTTTGATTGTGCATCTTTTAAATGAGGGTGGGCATGTCTTTGTTTCAAGTGCTCTCCAGATTGCTGCCAGACATGCGGCACTAGATGGGTGGTGCAAAGTGCGTTCTGCGATGTCTTAAACGCATTAGCCTCTATGTGATGTCTGCTCCTTCCTGTCCTAATTTCCTGTTTGCATATATTCATTCCTTGTTATTGTGAGTTCAGTAATGCACAGGCATTTCCTTTGGATAGACCACTCACGGAAACGATTCCTTTCTGCTTAGGTTATTATGTCGGGACTCCGGTGGTGAAACTGAATCCATGCTCCTTAATGAAACTGTGCCACAATGGGTCATTGATATCACTGTGGATGTAAGTATTTTGCTATGCTGAGGAAAGCAAGGAAGTCTAAAGTCTTTTTCCTAATTATCTCATTAATTGCAGTAAGCCATAAATCTGTGTGCATTTACGTGTATGTTGGAGACCTCTTACTAAAGCAGTATTTGAAAGACTGTTAACTCAACGCATGAAGGAATCCACAGCATTCGTTGCCCAAACCTGCTTGCTGAAATCACACTTTCCTTTTATACAGTGTGTTTGTGACACTGTCTTTTTTGTACAGGGAAGCAAACTTTTAAAATATTTATGTTTCAAATGTATATCCTGTCTCTCCCACAGCCAATGAAGCTGAAGACAGCTAACAATAATATAGAATAGCATGATTGCAATAAGTTAAATACTCTTGCCGGGACTGGGAGAAAGGGTGGGGGGGAATCAACCAGGAAGGGTTAAATAGCTGGCAGCCATTAAACCTGTCCTTTTAAGAATATAAGAACATCAGAGAAGCCAGTGTTGGATCAGGCCAATGGCCCATCCAGTCCAACACTCTGTCACACAGTGGCCAAAATTACCAGGTGCCATCAGGAGGTCCACCAGTGGGGCCAGGACACTAGAAGCCCTCCCACTGCTGGCCCCCCCCCCAGCACCAAGAATACAGAGCATCACTTGCCCCAGAGTCCCTATCTATACCTTGTGGCTTCAAAGCAGGGGGAAGCAAAAGCAATTGGTGAAATTGCTGCCAGCCATTTAAACCCAACAGTGGGGTGGGTCGACCTGTCAGCTGTCAGATTTAAATGGCTGCGAGCCATTAAACCCATCGGTTTCACTCTCCCCCCTGCTTCTAAATGAGGGGAAGCAAAACGGATAGGTTAAATGGCTGCCAGCCATTTAGCCCTTCTAGGGTGATCCGCCTCCCCTGAACTGAACTCGCTGCTTCGGGGACTTTTGGTTTGGGTTGGGGGCCACCCAGAACCAAACCAGGTTTTTTTAGGTTCACGCCCATCCCTATTAAATACCATATAACAGCTAACATGTTTTTGAGAGCCAGCGTGTCTTAGTGGTTGGAGTGTCGGGCTAGGATCTGGGAGTCCCAGGTTCGAATCCCCACTTCTGCTGTAGAAGCTCGCTGGGTGACCTTGGGCCAGTCACACGCTCTCAGTCTAACCCACCTCAGAAGGTGGTTGTGATGGTGAAATGGAGGAGAGGAGAAAATGTGCGCTGCTTTGAGTCCCTGTTGGGGAGAAAGGCAGGAAATAAATAGTAAAATAATGTTGGATTCTAATTGTGGCATGAAGTGTTCGCACATGTTGCTGGAATCAGCTCACAGGTGGAAGTGAGCACGATTCCCGGATGGACTGGCTTCCAGGAGTAAACCTACTGTAGTACCTGCCGCAGTTCCAAGGGCCCATTCTTGGCCAGCAAAGCTGCCTGAAAAATCTGCGGGGAACTTGGAGCAGCCTCGTCTGCAGTATGAAGGGCAACGTGAAGGGCCAATATTAAAAAACCTAGTTGAAATTTATACGAAAATACATGTATTTCTTAGAAAGACAGTTAAAAACAAACAAGGGCCCAATGAAAGCCTCGTTGAAAAGTTCAAGTGCCCTGAACTCAGGGGCCGATACACATGACCTGATGCATTCTCCACCCTATTGGGGGCCTTCTTCAGAGGTCAGACGGTTTGAGGTACACGTTGCAATATTATGTATTACAATAAGGTAATTCCATGCGCCTTGGTGTTTAGTCATGCTGGCCACATGACCACGGAAACGTCTTCAGACAGCGCTGGCTCTACGGCTCTGAAACGGAGATGAGCACCGCAACCCTAGTGTCGGATTCGACTGGCCTTCGAGCAAGGGAACCTTTACCTTTACTTTAACCACCAATAAGTTAATACTGGACCAAGAAAAGAAAGGCTGCAGAAAAAAGAAAACTGAACATGAATAATCAAATATTTTTTAACTTACAGTGTGCTAAAAATGTCTAGCCTTGTGGTTCTTACCCTTGTGGTTCTTGACTCCGGTCTTTGGGTCAAGTTTGTTTTCCCCTCCCTGTGTCTTACTGAAGACCAGTGTGAGACAGGAGAAAACCCCAGCGTGTGCCCATGGGGACGGGGGAGGCCCTCTTTGGTTTGCAAGCCAGGATGATGCAGATCCCGTTGCTTTTCCCTAAGAAGGGGCAGCATCGCTAGGCCGAGACCAAACTGGGAAACATGAACTAAAAACTGTATACTTCCTAAATTGCACATGCATAAATAAGAGATTGTGCTGCTTAAGGAGAGATCGACATACCCTGTTGCAAGACAGGAAGCAAAACGTCCGTTCTTACTATGTCTTGGCGCTTTTTCTTTTTTTCTTTTTGCAGAAAAACATGCCAAAATTCAATAAGATTCCCTTCTACCTCCAACCTCATTCATCCTCTGGGGCAAAAACATTAAAGAAGTAAGTGTATATCTCCTTTTAGCTCTGTTCGTTGGCTAACTTTTTTAAAAAAACTCCTCTTGGCTTCCAGGCGCGTGAAAAGACGCGGGGAGATTGCCCGCGCCTCTCCAGTATCTCAGCATCCCGTCTATCTGTTTTCCACAGGGATCGACTGTCGGCCAGCGACATGCTGCAAGTCAGGAAGGTGATGGAGCACGTCTATGAGAAAATCATCAACCTGGACAACGAATCGCAGACCACCAGCTCTTCCAACAACGAGAAGGCTGGGGAGCAAGAGAAAGAGGAGGACATTGCCGTTTTAGCAGAAGAGAAGATCGAGCTCTTGTGCCAGGACCAGGTAACCTCGTCACCCGGTCGTTCTCTTTCTCTGTCTTCAGTCCTCCCCTCCCTGTGCCCACACGTCGGGGTGACTTTCTCAAGACTTGGGACCCTTGTCCAAGGGGGGGCCCCGTCCCCCGTACACCAGAGAGAAGAGAAACGATCCATGTTATTTAGAGGAATGCTGTTATTTATTTCTTCATTTATTCTCCACCTCTTTTCCCAGAGGGACCTAAGGTGGTTTGCATACTTCTTCTTTCTTCCACTTTATCCTCCCGTCACGACCCTGTGAGGTAGGCTAGGCTGAGAACGTGTGACTGGCCCAAAGTCAGCCAGCCCCCCACTGCGACACGAGTGGGGATTCGAACCCGGGTCCTCACAGATCCTAGTCTACCACTCTACCATGTTGGCTCTCGCTTGCAGAACAAGCCCAGGAAGGTGGGAATTGGCATGCAAGATGGCCCTCAGGGTTGGAACCCCTTCTTAGACCATGTGTCATAAGAACATAAGAGCCAGTTTGGTGTAGTGGTTAAGTGCACGGACTCTAATCTGGGAGAACCGGGATTGATTCCCCACTCCTTCATTTGCACCTGCTGGATAGCCTTAGGCAAGCCATAGTTCTGGCACAGCTGTTCTTGAAAAAGAGCAGTTTCTGTCAGAGCTCTCTCAGCCCCACCTACCTCACAGGGTGTCCGTTGTGGGGAGGGGAAGGGAAAGGAGTTCGTAGGCCAATCTGAGACTCCTTTGGATAGTGAAGGGCAGGGTATCAATCCAATCTCTTCTCCTTCTTCTAACATAAGAGAAGCCAGTGTTGGATCAGGCCAATAGCCCATCTAGTCCAACACCCTGTCACACAGTGGCCAAAAATACCAGGTGCCATCAGGAGGTCCAGCAGTGGGGCGAGAACTCCAGAAGCCCTCCCACTGTTGCCCCTCCAAGCACCAAGAACACAGAGCGTCACTTGCCCCAGACTGAGAGTTCTTACCTATACCTTGTGGTTAACAGCCACTGATGGACCTCTGCTCCATATGTTTATCTAATTCCCTCTTGAAGCCGTTCATGCTTGTAGCCCTCAACACTTCCCGTGGCGGTGAATTCCATGTGCTAATCACTCTTTGGGTGAAGAACTACTTCCTTTTATCCGTTCTAACCCGACTGCTCAGTCTTCACAGCGGAGAAACTGCAACCTTCCAGTGCGCTTCCTCTCGCGTTAAGCCCAGTTCTTAATTTTCTGCGGCAGGTTTTGGATCCAAACATGGACCTTCGAACCGTCAAGCACTTCATATGGAAGAGCGGCGGCGACTTGACCCTCCACTACCGCCAGAAGTCGACGTGAGAGCCGAGCGACGGGCCCAACCGGCGGTGAACCTCCCTGACCTTCCTGTTCCGGTTCCAGCTGTAGCGCTCTAGACGCCCACTGAAACCCCCTAAGGTAGATCTGACACTTCTAATTGCCTCAGTGCGGACAGAGTCTACGTTGAACTGAAGTGACTAATAAATCTGTAATATAGACGAATCTCTGTGACCTAAACTAAAAAGTTCTGTCCTTATCAAGGTTCGAGTGAGAGTGTCGCGCGAAAGCCCGTTAAGTGGCTCGTGTTACGAGGTGTACAGAGACCAGGTGATCCAGTGCGGATGTTTGCTCCCGTCTTCTGCGGGGCTGTTGACTTCCATTTTTATTTCCAGGATCCGTACTTTTCGTCCGCTCAAGCTTGATATGGAAAAAAGAAAAAACCAATTTCCCCAGCCCCTGCTGTTCATTTGTTCACAGTGTAAAGCCACTGCATGCGCTGGACCTCATCCACTACATTCCATGTCTCCTGACCATCCTCCTCATCCTCATCCAAGCAGATTTGCCCCCCTCCCTCTAGATCTGTTGTACAGTGGCAGCAGGGCAGCCTTCATCGTACAAGCTGAAGGATTCACTGGTGCCCTTTAGCCTTGTTGATACTGTGAGCTCGTAAGAAACCGTCTGGTATTCATAGTCTAACAAAGTAGTTGGTGTGATAACAGGGTCAGTACAATGGTGCGGTGCATCATGATGGAATATTTCAACACCTTTAACTAGATTTTTTAAAAAGTAAATGTAGCTTCGGTACTGTCCATTCTTTTTCCCCTTGAAGGTGACTTTGCTAGTCCCGGTTCCAAGTAAATATACTCTGTATTTCTGACAACTTGACAACCACCTCTAGGAACTTTGCAGTAAATATCCATAGTTGTGATAGTAAAAACAACTTGCAGGTTTTTTTCCCCCCTCCCACTTTTTTATATGCCTTTTTTTTGGATATTTTTTGTTGCTGTTTAGCTTTTCTTTTCCACTGTTTCTAAGACATTTTACAGCGTGGGGTTTTTTTCATGCACTCATTATAACGAATTTAACTTGTTTTGGAAGCAGGTAGGAGGGAATATTTCAATGTTTGGGCAAGAAACTGTCAATTGCAATGGGGGGGAGGCTTGACTGGAACACAAATAATTATCCTGATACGACAGAATTCTACGAAACGGTCCTTTATCTGAAACAGAAGCACAAGTGCCTTTTGGGGGCAAATATAGGAAAGGTGTCTATCCACCCCACCCCCGAGGTTTGCATTCTTCCCTTTCACCCAGAGGATGTAAGTGACAGTCTCAAGTACATCTTAATTCTTGTAGTTAATGGGGCGTTTGAAGGATAACGAAGGCCGTGATTTCAAATGCTAGGTTCGCGGAACAGGGTCTGCTCTGGTTATTTATGAAACCAAGCACTAGGTCAATGGAACAGCACGGTTACTTGCACGGGCCTTCGCCCTGCCCTAGAAGCTGGCAGTGCCAGTGTGAGAGATAGTCCAGAGACGAGAGCCACTCTAAACCAAGACAAAAACACATATCCAAAGGTCTGTAGAAGGCGGGACCATTTTAAAAACAACAGATGCCTTTTAAACTCTTCCTGCTTTATCATTCAGACGCCTTGTTCTTTTTTTGAGAGAGCGAGAACCAACTCTTCCCCCCCACCACCACCAATCTGAGCAACTACAGCCCCTTTTGCCCTTGCCCAAAGAGTAATGTCATTGCCTGCCCCTCTCACTTGTGTTTCCAGAGGATATTAACACAGCTGCCGTGCTGCAAAGACACAGCATGGATTTGTTGTCCTCCACTATTAACAATGGTCAGAGTCTGGGATCAAAAGGAGGCTAGTATGCATCTCTTCCATCTTGAACCTAATTTCACTTGTAAATCCTGTTTTGTGTATACAATGATCTCGTTTGGCACACTCGTGCTGTATCACACACTTGAACAAAGTGTGTGAACTCACTGGCCTAATCCAGCTGTACATTGTTCTCAGTTGTCTTTATTAATGGGGGTGGGGGGGATTTGTGCTTTGTTCTTATAGATACCAGTTCTGGATTTCTTGCTCTCCTGACATATTCATTGAAAGTAACTCTCCTGCTTTTCCACCCTACCCATATACCCCCCCTTTGGTTTTAAAAAATCAGCCAAGGTTCTAAACTTGTTTCTACAATCCCAGTTGTGGAGTTTCTGGAAAGATTGACAGAGGATCTGTAATGCCAAAAGGATGAATATGTATTTCACAATTGTATAGAATAAAAAAAAATCTTTAGCTAACATTTCTAATTGGCTTCAGTCATTTCTCTGGTCTTAAATGTTGCTTCACTAGCAGAGGTATTCTTGACCACATGTCCACAGCTACACTGGTGTCTCTCAAACTGTAGTGTAGAACAATTGTGGTTTAGATGGAAATAGAGCTTTCCCAGACCTTGCTGTCATTCAGAAAGTGAGGTATTCCAGTTGAGCCCTATGGTAGTAAAATGGAGCTGAAAGCCCTAAGCAATGTTCCCTCTAAGCTGTGGAGTCTTGTGAGCGAGCGATTTGGCTGCTGCATAAATTAGTTTGCTCTGGAGCCAACCTTCCTGAGCTAAGACAAAAATATGTGAGCTGGAGGCTAAAAAACTGTGAGCTACCTCACACTAACTCAGCTTAGAGGGAACACTGGCCCTAAGCAGAGGTATATAGTAGGTATTTCCTGTCGCTTGGTTTAATGGTGCCATCCTCACATGCCTCTGCAACGATAAAAAGTCAACTAGACAAACTCATTTTATTCTAAAGAACCAGTAGGCCTTTAAGGTAGGTTAACATAGGAACAACTCATAATACTATTTTGACGGAACACGTGGTCCTTTTAGTGTTACGAGTCCCCAACATTTTTGAGTCTTTGGGCACATTTGGAATTCAGACACAGTGTGGTAGGAACAGCCACACAATTGTTTGCCATGGCTTCGGTTGTACACTGAAGAGCCTTGTGCTGTGGTGACCACTGCTGCCAAAAATCTGCATGGCCAATCAGAAGCCCTGCTGGACAAAAGCCCCACCCACTTTCTAAAAACACTTCCTGGGCACCACTTTGGAAACTCCTGTTGTTAGAGCATAATTAGTTTTCTAGATCAGAATCGACTGCCCTGAGCATTGAGGCTGAAGCTTTCCCCCTGATGTTGCTGCCTAGGTTTGTGGAAGTACTTAATGGACCTGTCCTCCATTGAGCCAAGCTAGCGGCCCTAAATCTATGCAACAGTGTCCACTACTTAAAACTACTTTTGTCTGTTCTCAGTCTACAGTTCATCATTTTAGTAGAGGCCGCTGAATTCTATTACAAGAGAATATTGTGTTTGTAATGGTTTCCCAAATTAACGTTCTCTCAAACTGGAGAAAGTATATAAGCTTCTTTAATGGTTTCATTCAAAGCTGTTGGCCTTTTCATAAGTAAGGTATACCCATTTCCCTCACCATTTAGAATTTTCACTGAAATGAATGGGCAATTCTAGCATGTACTTAGAACTGCAACCTTGGGCTAGATACCTGTATACACTCAAGTCATCCCAATGGAAGGATGCCTGTAGTGTCTCAAAAGAATACTGAGGAATAGCTACAGGTAAGTTTAACAGCCTGCCATACATTTCAGCTTCACTTACTCATATTTGTGTGTTCAAGTAAGAATGTGGGGGTATCTCAGCTTATAAAACATTCTACAAAAGCATAACTCTTTAAAAAGTTTTATTTCCAGTGTTCAAGTAATCTACCAGAAGAATAAGACAGTTCATAAAAAACCCTTTCAAGAGAGTCTACTTAGAACTAGCTAAAGTAGTTATCACCATCGTTTCCAAGTATTTGAGGGGACGCCCGTGAGAGATGTAGCCCTTACAGACATCAGTGTCTAACTAGCTCACCAAATTCACACAGTTGAAGCCAGCACGTTTCATTTAAAAGCAAGAGAATTTTAACCCTACAGTGAACGTGATCTGCAGTCCCAACGTTATTTGTAGAGATCCAGGAGAAGAGTTCATCTCTCAAAATTTAATCCCAGTTAAAAAGACAGCCAGATACAGAATACTAACTTTTACCTCTGAACTGCAATCCAAGACGATTTCCCATAGTGACAAAGGAGAAATTCTTTCTCGGTTGAAAGGGAGAATAGCCACTGAGATTTAAACGGAGTCTAGCTGAGGGTCTGATCCGGTCTGCTTCAGCCACAGCACCCTACCGCCTTCAATCATTTACATAAACTTATACATGGCCGACACCTTGGCCACTGTATATTGAAAATGTACCTGTTCAACATGCATACTAGTCTTCCTTTTGCTGAGATACAAGTTGAGTGACTAAGTGCACAGGGAAGGCTATAGGGTTATTGGGCCCTCTACAAATCTCTCCATATGCAGGCATTTAGCATTTAAATCTGCAAATTTAATCAAAATAGTGTATTAATTAGGGGTGTGCATTTGGCATAAACCAAGCTGAAAAAAAACCCCGAAAAATATCTTACTGGTATTTTTTATGCTGAATACAGGTCAGGGGATCTTATTGGCTACTGGTATAGCAGAGCTTGAATAAAAGTTTAAACCGAACTCTGAGAGGAGCTAGTTCAGCAGGCCCACTGCACACAGATCTCTGGGCCTTCTTCTCCTGCAACGTGGTTTAAACCGCGCTACAGGAGAAACCAAGCCAACCCCAAGGTCCGGCTGGCTTTAAAAAAATAAATCACTATTTTTCTTCTTAGCTCTATTAGACCCAGAAAAAAAAATGGGATCTCTGAAAAATCCCAGATCTGAATAACATACCGGTACTGGGAGCTGGGATTTTTCTGAAATACCCATTTTTATTTATTTATTTATTTAGGGGGGGGGTGTTCCCAATAGACCAGAACTGAAAAACGCTGATTTTTTTTTTTTTTTGGCACACCCCTAGTATCATGAGTTGTATTTCCTGCCTTCTCGTAGATGATATTTGGACAGCCCTGGATATTCAAGAATTGGCAAAGATTCTGGTGCATCTATGCTTCGGGCATTAATGATGCCTTTTTGGGGGGAAAAGGAAAAACCATTAAACTGGCAGCTACAACAGACAGCTAGAGAGTTCTGCCCTCAAGTCAGGTTTCTGTGCTTGTTTGCATGCTGCAAGCAGCGGGCTTTTAGAAGGGGAATATACCTTGTGAACAAGCAGAATTGTATTACCGCAGAGCAGCAGCTACACAGAGGTTCAAATTTTCTAACCAACAAGCGATGGATCAAGCACCTTCTTTTCATTGAATTCCTGCGATGCAACAACCGCAGTCTCCGTGTCAAAGCCCAGTGCAGGCTGCAAAATGGTGGGAACGAAGGCTCCCTTCATATAGTTTTAGAGTTCTTGAGCTTTTTCGTCGCCTGCATGTAACGCAGTGGACAATACAGGTCCCTCCGTTTCATCTGAATGCAGAACAGTTTCTTGAGCATCAGAGTCTGCTCTGGGGGTCGCATTTACAGAAATATCCATAGGAAGAGACGGCAAGGGAGAAAGTGAAGGCATGTGTATATCCAACGCTGGCTGAGGACCTGAGCTTTCCAGAGAAAGTGTTGAATCTTCTGGGACTGGAAGAGTAGCTTGGTCTGAAACAAACAAACAAAAAGGTCTACTTAGTATAGAGGGCCATGCCTGCTTTAAAATGTCACCTTCAGGATCATTAAAAAGGACGCTGAAGAAAGCAACACATGACTAAGCAGTGGCCCTGGTTAATCTCTGAAGTGACGGAATTAGAGGTTTATGGACAGCAGCAGGGTAAACCCAGCAGCTGCTGAGTCACGTGACAGAGAGGTGGGGGCCAGGTGGCTCGGAACTCTCAGGGAGATGAGTGACAGATAACTGTGCAGAAATGACAGTTGAGAGCTGACCGTTGGGAGAGTCAGGGAGTTGGTAGATTGGTGACAGGGAGTTAACACACAGAGAGCATTTCTGAGGGAGCTCGGAGAGCACCACAGCCTCTGAACTCAGTGGGAATCAGCTTGAGAGCAGCTGAAGTGGAAAACTGTGGCTGAAAAAAGCCCTCTGCACTGGTACCCTCTAACATAAAGAGGAGAGTAGCGCGAGAGAGTGAAAAGTACAAGGGGTCACAAACCACAAACACCCTGTTCCATACGAACTTAAGGTGGCTAAGGAAGGGCAAAGGGTCTGGAGGGGCCTGGAGAGCTGGGTTTTGTCGAACCAGTAGACTCAGGAGGCCAGGCAGTTAAAGCCCCAAAGGTCAACCACCAAACAGGTTCTGGAGAAGTGGAGTCAGAGAAGGGTTTTGTGAACCAGAGAACATCTGAGTCAAACTGAGAATAAGAAGCCTACAGCTTATGAAAAGGCAAAGTGAAGTGTTGATACTACAAAGTATCCCAAGAATCCTGTGTAAATGTATCCCACCCCCCTGTTGGGATTTTTCTGTTCACCCTCCCACTCTGCCCAAGCTGGCACCTTTAGGAAACCAATGGTACATGCCAAAAATATCCCCTGATACTCTGCACTGAGAATTGCAAAACACATTCTGGCCATGGGGGCCAAGCGAGGCGAAAAGCGACACTCCAGTTCCTTTAAAAGAATGGTAAAATAATTGACCGTGAGCACAGGTGTTTATTGGTAGTGATGTTGGGGTAATGACAGATCTGGTCCTACCTTTACTGTGATGGTTTTGTATGGGTTATGTTTACTTTATTGGATATTTTTAAACTCCACATTGAATGAAAAAAGCAGGATGAAAATTTCTATAGGTATGGGATCTACTAAGGTCTGTTACACCAAGGGACCCCCCCCCCCCCCACACACACAAATAGTCCTGATCTGTAGGCATTCTTCTGTGTCCCAGGGCCTTGTGCAGATTCAGGGTCAGGGCTATATCAACCCAGAGAATCATGATTGAGGCTACATGCAATTAAAAGCGTCTCCTCGCGACAAACCCTGATTCCCATGGAAAAACTGTGAAACCCTCTTTGGATTCCTGAATACCCAGGCCCTGATGAAGGACAACCACTCAGCATTCCATTCCGCTTCAGGGTTCCTCGCAAAGTAGGAGCAAGCTAATCAGTCGGCATGATAAACTTATTTCCTGCCCCACTCCACCTCTGCCCCATGACATCAGTGCTTTAAGGTTCACTTTGAAGAACTCAGGTGACTTCCTAACACTAGCAAAAGGGGAGTATAAAAGGGTTCCCCTTGGCCCTGGAATCAAAACACTTGTGGCTCTTTAGCTTGGAGGAATGACGGCTGAGGGGTGGCATGATTGAGGTTTATAAGATTATGCATGGGATAGAGCGGGTAGGGAAAGAAGTGCTTTTCTCCCTTTCTCACAATACAAGAACTCCTTGTGGGCGCTCAATGAAGTTGCTGAGCAGTCGGGTTAGAACAGATAAAAGGAAGTCCTTCTTCACCCAAAGAGTGATGAACACGTGGAATTCACTGCCACAGGAGGTGGTGGCAGCTACAAGCATGGACAGCTTCAAGAGGGAATTAGATAAACATATGGAGCAGAGGTCCATCGGTGGCTATTAGCCACAAGGTATAGATAGGAACTCTCAGTCTGGGGCAAGTGATGCTCTGTATTCTTGGTGCTTGGGGGGGCAACAGTGGGAGGGCTTCTAGTGTCCTGGCCCCACTGGTGGACCTCCTGATGGCACCTGGTATTTTTGGCCACTGTGTGACAGTATTAGACTGGATGGTCTATTGGTCTGATCCAACGTTGGCTTCTGTTATGTTCTTATGGCATTCTGAGTTTCCGTTCTCCTTTGGACCTTCTCCTAACAAAGACATGCTCTTCAGGAAAGGAAAAAGAAGAAGAGGAGGAAATTGGATTTATACCTCGCCCTTCACTACCCGAAGGAGTCTCAGAATGGCTTACAATCCCTTTCCCTTCCCCACAGCAGACACCGTATGAGGTAGGTGGGGCTGAGAGAGCTCTCCCGAGAACTGCCCTTGTGAGAGCAGCTCTGAAAAAGCTCAAGACTGACCCAAGGTCAGTCCAGCAACTGCATGTGAAGAAGTGGGGAATCAAACCTGGTTCTCCCAGATTAGAGTCCATGCTCCTAACCATTACACCAAAACTGGCTCTCCAGTTTGATCTCTCATGTGCAGAGTAGACACCCACACTCTTCTTCTTTGCCATCATTTGGTTTTGCTGTTCCAGCAGAAATCCCTCCCCACCCTCTCACCCCTGTGCCTCCCTCACTGTTTCAAGCCTCCTCCTAGCATTTGGTTTCTCTTAGCTGACATATACTCTTATCCAAGGATCTTTCCATTCCTCTGGAAACACACACACACACATTTCATCTCCTCTCTCAGGGCTGAGACATTCTGTTGCATAACTTGAGACATTAGCAATTGTTTCAACTATGGCTTGATTTGGATTTACCAAAGTATTTTACTGCCAGCTCTATCTGAATTTGCCATGGTTCCTTCCTTTTGCGCAGGGGGAGATTCTGTTCCAATCAAATATGTGCATATACAAAAGACTCAAAAGATCACTAGAAGCCTAGGTATAGGTACCAATGCTCCCTCTAAGCTGTGGAGTCTTGTGAGCAAAAATTCTACTTTGTGAGCTACTGGCATGAAAGTTGTGAGTGAGCGATTTGGCTACTGCATAAATTAAGTTTGCTCTGGAACCATCCTTCCTGACCTATGACAAAAATGTTTGAGCCGGAGGCGAAAGAACTATGAGCTAGCTCACACTAACTCAGCTTAGAAGGAACACTGCTTGGCACATGCAAGTCTCTACCTGTAGGTGACAAATTCACAGAGTAGCTAACAGCTGCCCTTTCTTGTACTGCTAACTGGGCAGACCCCAAAGTGCAATCATGGTTTTAAATCTGCTTACTGAAGGACGGCTCAGCGGCACTGTTCATTAGCAAGTCCTCTGTCGTTGCTGTGGGGTCAACTGACATATTGAAAGAAGCAGAGGAAGGCACGTTGATGGTTTTCACCAAGTCGATTAATTCAGGAAAGGAAGCACCGGACATATCTATAAAATCTGAGAGCAGGAAAGAGAGGTGAGACAGCCAAGAGCTTCCAAGACAAGCTACCCTGAACTGGTTCGAGAAAGCTGGAACTACTTCTCTGTCTCCAAATCCTTCTAAAATAACTTGTAACTTTTCGGATCACCACCATCAAAAGTGTGACCATCTCACCTGCAAGAGTTTGTAGCCCAAGAGATTCTTGGGAAGTGAAGAACGTTGCCTTGATGCCTGCTGAAATTACTGCAGAACAGGATTATGGGTGGCCGCAACCTCTAGGGCGTCGCTGTTCCTTGCCCCGCCTCCCCGTGAGCAACACACATGCAAATTGCTCAGCCTGCAGAATCTACAGTGGCTGTAGAACTCGGCACCCACAGCCTGCCTACAAACAGCCAACCTGATACCCTGCAGGAAAAAAAGGTGAACTCATTACCTGGATCCATGACTCTTTGGACTGGAGGAGGAGGGTGAAGAGAATTTTCTACAGCATACGTATGTCCACTTTGATCGGTGCCGTAAGACGAACCTGCAGGGTCTTCACTCTGGGAGTTTGGAGCCAGGAGGGCTGTCTGAAATAAACACGACCAGTTCAGAAGGGACAAAAGTTCACATGCTGTATATGCACCTGGAGGGAGATTTGACTCTCAAAAGCCTGTTTACCCCCCCCCATCTTATTTGCCTGTAAGGTGCTACTGGACTGGATTCCAGCTATGCTACATAAGGAGGAACATGTTTTCCACAAATGATGTAATACTGTGCAACTACATGGTGGGCACACATTTCCCTCCCTGAACTGATTAGCATAAGGGTGGCCCAATTGGCTCAGGAGCCACATGCAGCTCTTTCACACATACTGTGTGGCTCCTGGCAGGGTGGCTGGGGAAGAGAAGGGGAGGCATGCCTCCCTGATCGGTCTTCCCTTCCCCAGCCAGTGTTCCCCTCACTGGGCAGGCTTGAAATGGGGGGAGAAGAGAAAGAAAGCAACTTTAAATGCATTCTCAAAGCCCCCCCCCACCCCCCCGGCTTGGAGAAGGCATTTGTCTCTTTAAATCCCTTCTCCAAGCCAAACTGGCTGACATGGTGCATTGGGGGGGTGGGGAGAGAGTTGAGGAACACATTGAAAGTTGCTTTCTTTCCACCTCTCTCTTAGACAAATATCATTATCAGTATCTGTTTTTACCCCTTTTGTTTTTATTTTGGCAGTCTCATCTAATGTTAATAAAAAAAATCAAATGTGTGTATTTTTAAAGAAAAATGTGCATGTAACATTTTGTTCATGTTTTGTGGCTCTCACACATCTGACATTTATTCTACGTGGCTCTTAAGTTAAGCGAGTTTGGCCACCCTTGTATTGGCAGATTCTTCCTGCAAAAATGGCCAAGGGACCAGGGTCCCTAAAGGACCACACACTCCCTCATGAAGCTGCCTGAACATCTTAATTTTCAGGCCAGGCCCCCTCTTTGGATGTCTTCTATTGCCAGATGGGGGCACCTGCACTGTAGGTTTCCCTCCCTACAGAGGCTCTCCCGGCCTCTAGTTTTCAGCACCAGGTAAGATTATTTTTGTTCACTTGGACTTTTTGCTAATCTTACACAGCAGCTCCCTTCACTCCTTCCTCCTGTGCGATATGTGAGTTTTATTGAACACTGCTGGATGAATGTCAATTGCTCATTTCTTTCTTTCTTTTTTTACTATTTGTTGAATTATTACCATTTAAATATTTTTAACCTGCTTTTCTCCATACTTGAACTCAGCAGGTAAGAACATAAGAACAGCTCTGCTGGTTCAGGCAGATAGTCCAGCATCCTGTCTCATACAGTGGCCAACCAGTTCCTCTGGAGGGCCAACAACAGGGTGTAGAGGCCGAGGCCTTCCCCTGATAAGAACATCAGAACAGCCCTGCTGGATCAGACTGGTAGTCCATCGAGTCCAACACAGTGGCCAACCAGTTCCTCTGGAGGGCCAACAACAGGGCTCAGAGGCCGAGGACTTCCCCTGATAAGAACATCAGAAGAGCCCTGCTGGATCAGACCAGTGGCCCATCCAGTCCAGCCTCCTGTCTTACACAGTGGCCAGCCAGTTCCTCTGGAGGGCCAGCGATAGGGCAGAGAGGCCAAGGCCTTCCCCTGATGTTGCCTCCTAGCTCTGGGATGCAGAGGTTTAGTGCCTCTGAAGGTGGAGCTTTCCCTCAGTCACCGTGGCTAGTAGCCGTTGATAGACTTATCCTTCATGAACCTAGCTAATCCCCTTTTAAAGCTCTTCATTTGTGCAGCCTTCCCTGCGTTTTGCATCCCTACATTGTACAAAAGGTACAAGACACATAAGAGACAAATCCCACAAATACACAAAATAAGCCAGTTCCACAGTTTCTACTTGCTATTAGCAATCTAGTCCATACAGCAGAGCAGGCGGAAACAGCTCGGTCCTTGCAGAAACGGTCTCTTCCCCCAAGCCAGCCTGCAGGCGTCCTAGTCTGAATGGCTTGCGGCAGAACAGCAAAACCACAACTACCCACCCAAAGGTGCTCAGGGAATGACACTGCTACCCAAGAGGTCCTAACTGGCACAGGTTAGTCTACACCTTTCAAACCCGGAAAGAATCTTTGGCACTGAAACACCTACCTCCGTATAGCCATTAGTAGGTGGCGGCTCAGGAGGCGCATCTCCAGACAGCGAAGGAGAAGGGGAACCAGTTTCCGATTTTCTTTTTGGGACAGCCGGCTGCGTCGGAATCCTGTGCAGGTAGCCATACCCAATGCCGCACCCTAAACTGCACAAGAGGTAGGTGAGTTTTACAACGCCTTCAACCAGAAGGGCTTTGACAATTATCCTTGACCAAAAAAAGCCACACACCAAGAATTTGCTAAACTGAGGCCCACTATCACTTAAAGACATCAACCGCCAGAATTGCGACTGAGTACCAAGAGTACCTAGTTTTCTTAGATTCAGATGCGTAGCCGTGTGCCATGGGGCCAAACTGTGGCTCGGGAGCCGCATGCAGGTCTTTCACACACATTGTGTCGTTCCCCGGAAGGACAGCTGGGGAAGCAAAGAGGTGGCATGCCTCCTCGATTGGTCTTCCCTTCCCTGACCAGTGTTCCCCTCCCTGGGTGGGCTTGAGGTGGGGGGGGGAAGCAGAGAAAAAGAGTGACTAACTTTAAAAGTATTCTCAAAGCTCCCCCCCTCTGGCTGCTTTGGAGAAGGCATTTACCCCTTTAAATCCATTCTCCATGCTAGCTGACAGGGATGCTTGGAGGATGCATTCAAAGTTAAAGTTGCTTTCTTTCCACCTTTCTCTTTCTCTCTTCCTTTCTCCCTCCCCCTCTCTCCCCATCTATTTGCTTTCTTGCCACATTTCTTTCTCTTTTTCTCCCTTCCTTCCTCTCTCCCTTCCACCCCCCATCTATTTGTTTTCTTTCTCTCTCTCTCTTTCCACCATTTTCATTCTTTCTTCCCACCTCTCTCTCCCTCTGACAAATATCATTAGCAAACAAATAAATATCATTGGAAAAATGGAATCGCTCCCTCCTCCCTCCCCCATCTATTTGCTTTCTTCCCTCTTTCTCTCTCTCTCCCCTCCCTCCCCATCTAAAATTAAATATTATCAATATCTGTTTTTTTACTCCTTTTGTTTGTTTTTTGGCAGTTTCATTTAATGTTAATAAAAAAGCAAATGTGCATATTTTCCAATAAAAACGTGTGTGTAATATTTGTTCATGTCTTGCAGCTCTGAAACATCTGACATTTATTCTATGTGGCTCTTACGTTAAGGAAGTTTGGCCACCCCTGGTCTGAAGGAACAGCTGTGACCTGAGGACACTTTCCACCAATACCACAGGGCTTACAGCATTGGACCATGTCTCAGGAGACTCGGGTTTGAATCCCCACTCAATCCAAAACTCACTATGGTCCTTTCCGCATTTGGATCCCATCCCTGGTTTTATCAGAGTTCAACTCGGGACGCAATACCTTGCATTCATCCCTGGTTGTAACAACATCTGTTTATCCTGGGACAAGTGTGGGGCAAAACCAGGGTGACCTCAGTGTAATGTGGAAATAAAAAATACCCCGAGATAATTACAGGGGTGAACTCAAGTGTAGTGTAGAATGTAAGTTCAGGGACAGGGATGAACCAGGATTTAAGGTTGAGTGCGGAAAGGACCTAGGTGCCCTCAGACCAATTGTGCTGTCTGCCTAATGGATCTCCCAGGTCTGCTGTAGTGAAAAAATGGAGGGGGGTGGGGGGAAGCCACATACACTGCCCTGAGCTCCTCAGAGGAAGCACAGTATAAGAATGCCCTAAATCAGTTTGTACCCCAACCTGGATGGGTGGCCCCCAGGCTAACCCGATCTTGTCAGATTTGGAAGCTAAGTGGGGTCAACCCTGGTTAGTAATCGGATGGGAGACTGCCAAGGAAGTCCAGGGTTGCTACGCAGAAGCATGCAATGGCAAGCCACCTCTGTTAAGTCTCTTGCCATGGAAACCCTACTGCCTTAAGTCAGCTGCCACCTGACGGCACTCTCCACCCCCAGCTCGTAACTCATCGATTCAGACTAGCCCATCAAATACACCTATCAGCCCTCCCAAAACTCTGTCAGCCTCCTCTTCCTCTTTCAGTGCAGAAGCGTATCCTGAAAAGGGCTGCTCCCACCACCCCAGCAGTCAAGAACTAGTATGGCCTGCTGTCAGCCTCTGTCCTTCCCATCCAATTTGACTGCCAAGGACGCAAGCCCTTTGGGATAATTCCCGTGTCCTGTTCAGCACGGAGGGTTGGATCCAACCCGCTTTTCTGCTCATGAGAAAGGAAGGAAGTCCCCTTTGACCACCCAAAAAGGATATGCTGTGAATCGTGCAACCTGCTTGGACAAAAAGCCATACAGGATGAGAACTGTAATAAAGAGGGGAATTGGCCAAGACTGAGTGAAAAAGCTAGCCGGATTCAACACAGTGTTGACACTAAGAAGACGTTACACAGCAGTAATGCAATATCCAGGAATTGGAATGGTTTCAAGAGAGTGTCTCAGCGCGTTTCATTGCTAGGAACTCATGCTGTACAGCACAGAGGGCGAACCCTGTCTCAACAATTTCAGTGGAAAGCAAAGGTCGGAATCAAGGCCCCCCCCCCCATCATCTTAACCTTTTCCCAGACTTAATACTGGGTCATAACTGCATGTGGCATTGCCCAAAATGTGGCAAGCTTAAGAATAAGCCTGACCTTATCTACGGAGTGCAGCCTTTTGCTCACAGATCCATACCTTCCTTCTCCGCCCCAGGCTCCGTTGGGGGTCACGAAAACCTCTCGGCAACAGTCCGTCTCCATATTATAAACCATCAGCTTTAAGGGCTTCCCCTCGTGGGATTCAATCAGAGCGAAGAAATCTTCCGACTAGGAGAGACATTTGTATAAGTGATGTGAGAGCCCAAGATCCGTGTCTTCCTATTAAGACTGGTCAGAAGCATGCTTATGCTTCATGTCCTCCTGAGTAAAGGACCCAACAGCACCATAGCATGCCAGCAGTGTGCCCTCTAAGCTGAGTACGTGTGAGCCAGCTCACAGTTTTTTAGCCTCCAGCTCATGCATTTTTGTCTCAGCTCAGGAAGGATGACTCCAGAGCAAACTAATTTATGCTGTAGCCAAATCGCTCGCTTACAATTTTAATACCAGGAGCTCACAAAGTAGAATTTTTGCTCACAAGATTTCACAGCTTAGAGGGGAGCATTGCATGCCAGTCATTTGGGGGGCATTGTTGGGACTTGCCACGTCTTGTTGGTGCTGTGAGGAACGTCTGACTTTTCAGCTGAAGGTAGCAAGAGGCAGAGACAGAGAGCTCTGCAGGGATGAAAATGAGGAGGAATTGCTAGACTTCCATGGCGGACCATTGGCTTTCAAACGCCACCTCTCTCCGTCATGCTTGTATGAAGGAGGTGTTCAGGTGAGACCCTACAGAACTCTAGGGGTTTTTTTATGCGTCAACTGGAAATATTCACAAAGACATTCCCAAGCCTTGGGCACAAGGGAAAAATAGATTCTTAAAACAGAGCAATATTTTTTATACCAAAGTTTGTAATCATGGTCAAGGTCAGGATATTAGCGAAGGAAGGAAGGAAGGAAGGAAGGAAGGAAGGAAGGAAGGAAGGAAGGTTAAACTAAACCTGTAGGATTTTTGCTGTGCCATTCGGGTTGCTAGGGACAAAAGAGGGAGGGGGAAATTAACCCTGAAACCTGGGAACCAGAACCTTAAAAGGTAAGTCAAACAGAACAGAGGGCCAACAATAAAAACAATGTAGATAATCCAAAGATGCAATCACATGCAAACAGCTAAAGGGACAATTTTACTGAGGACGCTTTGGCTAAACAATCATTGGAAGGCACCTTCTGGACTGGAAATTATCATCAGTGAAACCTCATTTGGCCTGTGATCGCACCTTTGGAGGCCTCATTTATAAGTTTATTCTGTGCCTAGTGGTTTCACTTTGGAACAGTTCTTTTCGGGTCCATCCTGTATCCATGTTGCATAACTGTATGATTGTACTGCATTGATATAAGCCAATTTGTTCATCCTTGTGTTTGGCCTCTGAAGAAGGCCGATACAGGCCGAAACGCGTCAGGTCAAGTCCATTGGCTCTTATGTGTAAGACTTTGGTATTTTTACATGAGGTGTGATTAGGCCCTTATATTTTTTTAAAAAAATTCTTTGCTAATAAATACATGTATGTTAGTTGCTGTAGATTTTCCGGGTTGCGTGGCCGTGGTCTTGGCATTGTAGTACCTGACGTTACGCCAGTAGCTGTGACTGGCATCCTCAGAGTGTAACACAGACAGATGGAGTACTCTCTGTGTCAAGGTCACAGAGAGTCCTCCATCTTTCTGTGTTATACCTCTGAGGATGCCAGTCACAGCTACTGGCAAGACGTCAGGTCCTACAATGCCAAGACCACGGCCACACAACCCGGAAAATCTACAGCAACTAATGAACTCCGGCCGTGAAAGCCTTCGACGACATATTAAATACATGTATCTTTATATTAGATACATTAATTTTTTATTGTTGGCCCTCTATTCTATTTGACTTTCCTTTTTAGGTTCTGGCCATTAGGGCTGCCGCCAGCTCTGGGTTGGGAAATACCTGGAGACGTGGGGGCGGAGTCTGGGGAGGGACCTCCTCAGGGTCGAATGCCAACAGAGTCCACCATCCAGGGCAGCCATTTTTTCTAGGAGAACCGATCTTGGTTGCCTGGAGATCAACAGTCGTGGTGGGAGATCTCCAGGGGCCACCTCTAGGCTGGCAACCCTAAATGCACTGAAGCCCAGCCTCACTGCTGACGCCCGGAGTCCATCCTTACCTCCTGGAGTATTTGGTCCGATCCAACAATGTAGTCCGTGTGAGGCTGCAGGCCAGCTAACGCTGCCGGGGAAGCCGGTTCCACGTCCTAGAGAGACATTCGTCGTGTTAACCTAAAGCTATGCAACGACTCAAAACAGTAAAAATCCGGGTTTCCCCAGAAGTGTATCGGAGATCCCTCGATACAGTTATGAGGGGCAGACAAGCATCCCTGAGAGAGAAGAGGAGGAGACTGGATTTATACCTCACCCTTCACTACCCAAAGGAGTCTCAGAGCGGCTTACACTCTCCTTTCCCTTCCCTTCCCCACAACAGGCACCCTGTGAGGCGGGTGGGGCCGAGAGAGCTCTCTCGAGGACTGCCCCTGAGAGAACAGCTCAGAGAGAACTTGTGAGTGGCCCAAGGTCACATCAGGAGCTGCATGTGGCGGACTGGGGAATCAAACCCGGCTCTTCCAGATTAGAGTCCGCGCTCCTTACTACACCAGAGAGCGAGAGAGAGAGAGCGCGCTTGTCTACTGAAATGCCATTAGACAGAAGCTTGGGTGGCTGCTCTCTTTGGGTCCTGCTAGTGTCCTCGTGCAATCAGTACTGCGCATACTACAATGGCTGGCCATGTGCTGAGGTTCCAAGGAGGATAAGGAAATACGGGAGATGTTATGAAGGCGGCCGCCTTGATCGGAGGAAGCTTGCCAGGCAAAATGGGGGGGGGGGGGAATGAAGATCACCGTCTCAGGGTCCTTCTGCAAGGAGACAGCCAGTCAGACCTGAAGGTACCACAATGCCAAGCAGCTGCAGTGTACAGCAGCTTCTCTTGCTCACCAGCACGTGCCACACGTGTTCGTTGACTCCTTGGAAGCTGCAGAACCTCACGCTGGCTCCCAGGAGGCCCTGCCCGCCCCACATATTGCTGGGGATCACCTCCACCTCCCGCACTTTCATGGTCTTGGTATTATAGACCTCCAACTTCACAGCCTTCTCGACGTTGGCTTTCAGGAGATCTTTCAGAGTGTCGCCTTCTTTGTTCTAAAGAGGAGAAGAGGAAACAAGTGGCTCTGTTTCTCTGGGAAACGGCAGCCGGGAGACTGCTAGAGCGGCAGTGCAAAGCGTCATGAGCCGCTGGCTGTGTGAAACAGAAAAGCTAGACATCAATGGAAACCGGTGCATCTACCATCACAGACCTCTTCCCACTCTATGAGAAGATTGGATTTATACCCTGTCCTTTACTATCTGAAGAAGTCTCAGAGTGGCTTACACTCTCCTTTCCCTTCCCCTCCCCACAACAGACACCCTGTGAGATAGGTGGGGCGGAGAGAGCTCTTTCGAGGACGGCTCGAGAGAGAACAGCTCTGACAGAACTTGTGACTGACCCACGGTCACACCAGCAGCTGCATGTGGAGGAGTGGGGAATCAAACCCGGTTCTCCCAGATTAGAGTCCGTGCTCCTAACCACTACGCCAGACTGGCTCTATCTTTTTCTATGAACTTGTGGTATTCGGCAACACAAAAGCTGGATACAGCTGACAGGTTAGCTTGTTTCTTAAAAAGGAACAGAAAAATTAATGAAGGTGAGATCTGCCTAGAGCAATTAACTATGGACAGAACCTCCATATACAGTGGCAGTGTCCCTTTGAATTCCTGACAGTCACTACAAACAGCAAGGAGTTGTTGCCTTCTTGTTCTACTTAAAAAAATCTTCCCAGAAGGACCTGATTAACTCCTGTTGGAACCAGGATGTCAGACTAGATTAAGCCATGGCCTGATTCAAAAGGGCTCCTTGGTGCTTGAGCCCATAAACCATTCACAGCTGTTTAGACACTGAAGTTATGTCACTAACTCCGTCAGCGCAGTTCCACCCATCCACTCCCTTTGTCTGGAATGTTGTTGTTCTGACCTCTTACTGTCCAGCTTTTGTTCTTCTATGGGTGCTTTCCAGAAGCACTGTTATTTTATTTTTTTTAAAAAGCACAGTTTAACCACATATCAATAATCCTGGAACTGCAAATGGGAAGGTTTTTAGAAGTAGTAGTAGTAGTAATTTGGATTTATTCCCCACCCTTCACTACCTGAGACTCCTTCAGGTAGTGAAGGGCAGGGAATAAATCCAATCTCATCTTCTAAAACCCTTCCCACTTGCAGTTCCAAGGCTACTGATATGTAGTTAAATTGTGTGTGCATGGTTGTTGTTTTTTAAACAAAGGTGTACAGACAGCAGCCTTAACCTGAAATGTTCAGCAGGGCATTCTTATGCAGGAAACAGGGTTGCAGTATAATGGAATGGTTCAGGAGGCTGCTTTTATTAGTCCACTGCACATATTATCTTCTGCTTTGTCTTGTATTATGTATTCATTTATAGCCCGCCTTTCGCATTGGGACTCAAGGTGGAGTATGCAGAGTGAGTCAGTACAATGAGCACAATGGGCCAGTCAACAACTGGTGCCTCAGGATGTTAGAAACACAAACTGCCGGCCCTGAAGTACGTGAGCCAGTCTCCGCCACAGCTACCAAAATGTTAATTATTGACAGGGTCGTGTTTGAACTAGCTTGTTGGGACAAGTGTCAGGGTGAACGCCCTCTCCTGCCTGCACACTTCCGCCAGAATATGCCACAGGCACCTGGTGGGGTTGGAAAATGCCATCAGGTCACAGCCGGGCTTATGGCAACTCCATGGGGTTTTGGAGGCGAAAGGTGTTCAGAAGTGATTTGCCGCTGCCTGCCCCTGGGTGGCGACCCTGGACTTCCGTGGCGGTCTCCCATCCAAGTACTGACCAGGGCCGACCCTGCTTAGCTTCCAAGATCTGACGAGATCAGGCTAGCCTGGGGCAACACAGGTCAGGGCAACACAGGCGCCTGCTCTAGTGAAGTCAAGGTATTTGCAGCACAGGTGGCCCCAGAGCAGGGGTGGGCACACTTGCTCAACGTAAGAGCCACACAGAATAAATTTCAGATGGTTGAGAGCCGCAAGACATGAACAAGTATTACGCGCACATTTTTATTTAGAAAATATGCAGATTTGCTTTTTATTGCCATTAAACGAGACTGCCAACAATAAAAACAAAAGGGGTAAAAACAGATATTGATAATGATATTTATTTGTCCAATGATATTTATTTGTCTAAGAGAGAGAAAAAGAGGGGGAGGTGGAAAGAAAGAATGAAAGAGGTGGAAAGAAAGAGAGAGAGAGAGAGAGAAACAAAGAAAGCAAATAGATGGGAGGGAGGGAAAGCATGCCTCCCCTTCACTTCTCCAGCTGCCTTGCTGGGAGCCACACAATATGTGGGAAAGAGCCGCATGTGGCTCCCGAGCCGCAGTTCGCCCACCCCTGCCCCAGAGGATTTCCAACAAGCAAGCCCTGCCATGTCTGTCCGGGGGAAAGAACACACCTGGAACTAGCTGATCTGATGTCTTTTCCAGCCCAGAATCAGAATTTAGACCAGCCTTTATATATACACACACATACACACGCACAAACACACACACACACATGCATGCACATAGTTGTAATTTTTTAAAATTACAGAATATACAAAATGAAATGATTAAAATTTAGAACCTAATTGAAATACGGTTTCCGTAACCTCCGTATCAGTACACAAAATCCAGCTACTTGATAAGTGATCTTAGGATTCTTATCAGACAAAAGGCGAAGAAGCCTAGATATAGTTGTGTGACCAGGAATATTATCCGGCAACAGAATAATGATCTCCAAACCAGCCTCCTTATGATACGGGCAGCTAAAGAACTTTTCAAGGCACCTGACCTCCCTCAATGGGCATGTACGTAACCTTTCTAGGTGGGGGATTTTCTTATGCCTGCCTTCAAGCTCTGCAGAGGGAAGCGCAGAATTCCTTGCCAGAGTAAACGCCCTTCTAAAACTATTTATTTCCAAAGATGCCAGATAAGCTGCCGGCTCAATTTTTCCAGTCCCAGTTATGTTATTGCCGGTTATGCCCACAACAACAACAGAGGCAGGGACAAACTGGCACGACAGCAGGATGCCACTCTGCTCTCCCAGGTGATCAAAAAGCTATTTCAGAGTCCTGGGTCATAAAAGGGATTAGCAAAACCCCTTGTCGGTGCCAAGGGACAAAGCAAGTAAAGCCTGCGATCAGGACTTTTTGTATGCGTGGGGCTCTCATGGCCAGCCATAGGTTGAGTTCATGGGGTCCTTTCAGGCTCAAAGCCACCAGTGGGGAAGACGCTCTTGTGAGCTCAGGCCCTTTGAAACAGCATCAGGTTTTCCTAGAGGACCACTCTGGAACAGAGGCCAGATTTGGCCAAGGGAGTCCTGCCACCATTCAGGTTATCAATGGTATCAAATCTAGATACCTGCTAGATTTGATACCATTGAGTTGTGAACTTGCTAAGAGGCCTTGGGACGCCACTTAATACGAAACAGCGTTCTGATTGGTGCATGGCCATTGCTCCTACTCACTGTGCCCTTTGCTGAAGGATTGTCTTTGACATCCTCTTAATCTTATGTACTGTCCAGGTTATAGCAGAGAGGCCGGCAACAACAACACGTTAAGAAAAAAAGAGGCGCGTCTCTAGTGACTTACCAGTCTGGTGTGTCCTATTGTCAGGATGAAATCAAAGAATGGTTCCAATCCAGCTTGCTGGGCGGGAGAGTTTTCCTGAATCTGCAAAATGGCAACATTTACACATTATACAAATTGACTGAAATGATCACAGGGGTGAGTGTGTTCTACAATAAACTTGATAGGATCCATACCAGACATGCTTATGAGCCAACACTAAAAGCCACTGCTGGAAGAGGCTATTCTGGCCTAAGGACCATACACCGATCCGGACAAACAAAAGAGATTTATCTCCCGGTATCCCTCTCCTCTCCCACCCAGGTTTAATCCCTGGCTTCCCCAGTTGAAAAGAGCAGGGAGCAGGTGGTGTGAAAAGACCTGAGACCCTGAGGAATAACTTTTGCTCAGAAAGACCATACAGAGCTAGATGGGCCAATGGTTTCTGGACTTGGTACAAGGCCTGTAGAAAACACATTGATCCCCAGTGCAGAGTGAGTACATTGAGCATAAGGTGCACGCTGAAGTGTTAAGCTCAAACACCCAGAGACGTGGCTTACAAAGCACCGGCTACCAAATACCGATCCACACCTGCCTTTGTCTTGGATCAGCTTTGAAGAACTGTAGGCAATGTAGGAACCGCCGGGTGGGAGGACCTGTCCCTTGACAGTCACAAGAAAACAACAGAAATCCTTTCAGGTGCCAAAGTGGATAGGCAGTAAGGCACAGTCTTTCATAAGGGTCCCACAAACCAACAGCAGTAGCAGCTAGGATTCCTGCCTCTTATCCCAGTTTCTGCTTTCTAGCATCCTGCTCTTCGTTGATTGCCTTCCACATATGGAATTCACTGCCACAGGAGGTGGTGGCAGCTACAAGCATAGACAGTTTCAAGAGGGGATTAGATAATATGGAGCAGAGGTCCATCAGTGGCTATTAGCCACAAGGTATAGATAGGAACTCTCAGGCTGGGGGCAGGTGATGCAAACTATTCTTGGTGCTGGAAGGGGCAGCAGTGGGAGGGCTTCTAGTGTCCTGGCCCCACTGCTGGACCTCCTGATGGCACCTGGAATATTTTGGCCGCTGTGTGACAGAGTGTTGGACTAGATGGGCCATTGGCCTGATGCAACATTGGCTTCTCTTATGTTCTTATGTTCACTGGTTCCAGCAGTTTCCCACCCAAGTACTGATCAGGCTAATACCCACTTAAGCTTTTAGCAATGCAACGGCTTTATCCATGTTCCCTGAAGCCGTTCGCTGGGTAAGAAAAGTCAGCATTTACTGAAAAGATTTAGGCATACCAGTGGGTTATAAAAGGAATGCACAGCTGTCCGTATGTTTGCCGTGAAGTGCAGCATGTTCCACTCCACCCCAAATTCCACTAGAGAAATCATGCAAAGCTAATCTAGATGCATTCTGAGTAATTTATTCTACTCCAAAGACTCCGGTTATGGAAGAAACTGGGTATTTGTTGGCAAGAACAGACGGCCGGGATGGCAGAAAAACTGGGCTTCGGCAGACAACACACTCAGTGGCATCATGAAGAGGAGAAAAAGAAACTCTGCAAGAAGTACTGGGGGCTTGGCAGAGAAATTGCATTCTATCCCATGACCTGGTCTTTCCTGTCCTCAACAAACATCTGAGCTCTTTAACAGCCGTCCTACAATTTCAAGTGTTTTCTTCATGACTACAAGGGACAGGGACTCAGTCCTTACAAGTTAATATTCCACCGATGCTCGGTTCTGTTCCGCTGGTCACGTTCCCGACCGACAGAAGCCGTGCAGTTGTAGAAAGCCATTTTCTGCAGAGTTTTTTTAAAAGCAGGCACTAAACACAAACTTATTTCTGCAATCCTGGCTTGTGGCTTCTGCACAACAGAAGAATACAGGATAAAGAAATATTTGAAACATGGTCCATCCATACCTGAGCTGGAACTAAACTAATAAGGGGGTGACTCCTATCAGGGAAGAAGAAGACTAGATTGGATTTATACCCGGCCCTTCACTATCCAAAGGAGTCTCAGAGCGGCTTACAAACTCCTCTCCCTTCCCCTCCCCACAACAGACACTCTGTGAGGTAGGTGGGGCTGAGAGAGCTCTGACAGAAACTGCTCTTTTTCAAGAACAGCTGTGCCAGAACTATGGCTTGCCCAAGTGTCATCCAGCAGGTGCAAGTGGAAGAGTGGGGGAATCAAACCCAGTTCTCCCAGATTAGAGTCCACGCACCAAACCACTACACCAAACTGCTGAGAGTGCACCAGCAACTAAAGCCCAAAATCATTTACTATTATTAGTCAGAGAAGCATTAGTTAGTAAATCTCAACTCCTGTTCAGTGACATTCTCTTTTTAAGTGCAACAGCAGGATGAAATTGTTCTTTTTTAAAGCTTGTATAATAGCTTACAGGAAGGATAGTTGTATCGCTACTGCGACTGGATTGCTCTGGAGCACGTAGTTGGGTTTTCAAATTTTGGCATTCACTATCAGACCATGCATCAAATTTGCTTCTTGTATATTTGTAGTTTCTCACTATGGACTGCTGCTGGAAAGCAGAGTTAATCAGTAAGTTTGCCATAGAAGAGATTGGATTTATACCCCGCCTTCCCCTCGGAGTCTCAGAGCAGCTTACAATCGCCTTCCCTTCCCCTCCCCACAATAGACACCCTGTGAGGTAGGTGGGGCTGAGAGAGCTCTTTCGAGGACTGCCCTTGACAGAACAGCTCTGAAATAACTTGTGACTGACCCAAGGTCACACCAATGGCCGCATGCAGAGGAGTGGGGACTCAAACCTGGTTCTCCCAGATTAGAGTCTGTGCTCCTAACCACTACACCAAACTGGCTCTCGTAGGAGCAAAGATCCTCAGAAACATGTTGAGCATTGGTTATTTGTTGATTTATCTCGATTAACATCTTGGAATTAAGTAACAGTGGTATTGTTGTCCACTTGTTGGGTCCACCTAGTTCTTTTATGAAAAATACAGAAAAGCCACATGACTAGCAAAAACCAAATTAAAACTTTTCCAACAGGAGATATGAAGAGGGGAAAAAAACCCACCATCAAATGCCAGGGCAAATAAGAACAACCTGACCTCATGCCTGCAACTAAGAAGAGCACATCCCAAGACTTTGCTGTTCTCACCCACAGGTACACCCTGCACATCTGACAGAGGAAGGGATTAACCCCCACCCCACAAAACATATTCCAAATCTTAAGGCCCAGTATCACTGTAGAATATTCAAATATGGAGGATGAAGCTGAGTAACATGTTTGAATGTTCAGAAGAACAATACCCAACATTTAGGAACCTAGAACATCGTTTCAGAGGGCAAGCCGTGTTGGTCTGCAGTAGAAGAGCAAGATTCGAATCCAGTAACACCTTCAGAGGCCAAGAAGATTTCATGGGTAGAAGCTTTCAAAGCTGACGAAGGGATTCATGACGGCTGATACTCATAAAATCATGTTGGTCTCTAAGGTGATACTGGACTCGAACCTAGAACATGTCTTCTTGGTTCAGATAAAAACCCACCTTGTTTATTTGGTTACATTTATATCCACATGTTTCTTGAACTCCAAGTGGCTTACAAGAAGAAGAGGAGGAAATTGGATTTATACCCCGCCCTTCACTACCCAAGGGAGTCTCAGAGCGGCTTACAAACTCCTTTGCCTTCCCCTCCCCACAACAGACACCCTGTGAGGTAGGTGGGGCTGAGAGAGCTCTGACAGAAATAGCTCTTTAAGAACAGCTCTGAGAGAACTATGGCTTGCCCAAGGTCATCCAGCAGGTGCAAGTGGAGGCATGGGGAATCAAACCTGGTTCTCCCAGATTAGAGTCCACGCACTTAACCACTACACCAAAAGGAATTCCCTGGAGCTCTCCCACCAAGACAGACCCTCACGCATGCTTAATTTCCATGAGGGTTAGTCTCGAAGCTGCTTTTCAACCATATTGGCCAGGGATCCTAAAGGTTTTATGACTTCCTCTAGGCACAAAGCCAGGGATTCACTGGAGGAATGGGGTGGGGAATTGTGAATTTCCTGCACTGTACAGGGGTTGGACTAGAAGACCCTTAAAGTGCCCTTCCGGCTCTTTGTTTCTATGTTTCATATCTTTGGGGACCAAAAAGGGTCAACCAGGTGCCTCTGAGAAGCTGACTCACAAGCAGAAGACGGCCGGCCGGCCCCAGCAGCTTGTAGCCAAAAATATTCTCTTCGTCCCCTCCCTCCACCTTTCCCAAAAATATTTTTTAAAAAAACAATGCTTCTCTGCCTGATGCAACACAATTGGTGGTCTCAGAATGGCAGCTGCTGCTTCCCAGGGCCAACAGCAGAGAAGGAGCCATTTGCTGCTGTATCTGACAAACAAAGGTAGGATCACCGTGTGATAGCAAAACTCTTAAGTTATAAGAAACACTGTAATAAGATGCTAAACAATAAATTGCACAGTGAATTTCCATTAATTACAATAGGTGTATTACAATATATTACAAAACAGGTAAGTTTTATAAATTATAATATAATTATATAATATAATTATAAATTGAATTATAACATCGCTCAACAAGAAAGTAAATCCTGAATACGAAAACTTCAAAATGGATCATCAATCAATGAACAATAGCATGTATACGTCAAGGGAGAACCCTCTATTGAGAACGAATCAAAAAGTCATCACGCAAGGCTCTCGGGTTAATAGGTTTTCCTCGTTTCGATACACTTCTTCAGCGAGACCCACGATTATTTTACCAAAATGTAAAAACGATTCTCCCAAATGTGTCATTAAAGACGACCTTCGTGCCGCGCAACAGCCACGTCTACGGTAGAATTTTTAATGGGAGGCACCACTCAAGATCTCGGTACAGAAACTCATCAAGACTTTCTACTGTTGGTATAGCCTCGCCTCGCGGCCTTGTCCGACACGCTATTCAATCGACCGATTCGGGGCAGACTGCTCCCGCCCCTGGAGGCTCCACCTGGGCAGCAAGCGGACAGCCTTCCAGATTTCCTACCCGCTCTCTCTCCCCGGCCCTTACCCCGTGCACGTGATAGCCCTCGGAGCCCCCGTCAGGCGCCTCGGAGCTGGAGCCCAGCCCCATGGCTGCAGGCCGGAGCGGGGAGAAGGCGGCAGCCTCAGGAGCGCCGACCCGCCGCCGTCTCCATCCTCCGAATCCCCCTCAGCCGACTTCGCCTTCCTCCTGCCAAGCTCCAACGTTGCACTACCGACCGAGCATGCGCGCGCGGCCAGGCTCCATTGGCGGGGAGAAGCCGGGGCGTGACGCCGGCGAGCGGCGTCCCGGCGCGCGAGGCCCCGGAGAGTGGCGGTTGCTCGGCAACGGAAGGGAAGCGAGCGAGGTCCCTTCCGCGGGCGGGCTTCCAGTACGACGGAAGGCGGGATCAGATTGGCCGCTCAGCCAACGGGGAAGGGGAGGGGGCGTGGCCTTAGGGATGTCGGCCGAGGATTGGGTAGTCGGGGTGTGGCTCCGGAGGCGAGCTTGCGTGTGCTTTGGCCGTTAGGCGGTTGGCCGTTTGGACGCCGCCCTCCGTCCCCCCGTCCACCCACCCCAAGCCGCGGCGTAGATTTAGGAGCCCCATGGCAGACGCCGACCCTCAAGTCTTGGTACTTTGGACAACTGTTTATTTGTTCTGGGTTGTATTTTTTTTACTGTGTTTTTCTGACAGACATTACAGGTAGACCAGGTAGCGTTACCAACCTCCAGGTGGGGCCTGGAGACATCCCGGAATCACAACTGATCTCCAGGCAACAGGATTCAGTTCCCCTGAAGAAAATGGCTTCTTTGGAGGGTGAAATCTATGACATCATACCTCTTGGAGATCCCTCCCCTTCTGGAGTTGCCAGGTGTGCAAACCACAAAGAGAGATCAGGGGAAGGAAGGTAGAAATGAGCAGAAAAAACCCTGGTATATTATGCCAGAAGAAAAATACACAGGCTTATAAGTTCCTATCCGCTGTTCAGTTTACTGTAGAGAGTCAATTTCTCAGAAATCATTCATAAGGACGCCATCAACACCTGTGACCTCATTATGAACGATTTCTGAGAAATTGACTTTCTAAAGTAAACTGAACAGTGCATAGGAACTTACAAGCCTGCATATTTTTCTTTTGGCATAATATATCACAGTTCTTTCTGCTCATTTCTATCCTCTAGGTGTGGCCCGGAGTTCTGTGCTCTCCAGAGATCAGTTCCCTTGGGGAAAATGGCAGCTTTAGATGGCAAATTCTATGGTATACCATAGATTCTGGGTGAAATCACTCCCAAATTTCTCTACAGGTACCACCTGCAAGTCTCCAGGAATTTGCCAGTCCAGAGTTGGCAACCCTGTCACCCCAGAGTCTGCCACCAAATCTGGAATTTCCCAGTTTGGAGCTGGCAAACCTAGATAGCCACACTGGTTCAAAGCAAACTGCCCAAGTAATAATGGTGAGGTCAGGGCCAGACGGTAATTGTTAAATTTTAGACTGTTGCCTAGGGCGACGGCTCAATGAGGGCACCATTCTGGCCAGCCTCGTCCCCTCCTTGCCCCGCTTTGGTTGTCCAGCTCCACCAGAGGCGATGCAGCCGCACGAAGGGATGCTGCCGGCTGAAGTACGGGCGACCAACAGCTCCGAGCTACGCTTGCACATGCGCAGTAACCGCCAGTGGCTCCCGCATGCCGAAGAGGAGGGGGGAGAGGGCGCCATGAGGCCGCCCAACAAAAAGGCCGCGAGCGATGCTCAAGAGTAGCTATTGCTGTGATGTTGCGCCAATGGCTGCGGCCCCTGCCGCTGCTAGGTGGCTGTGTGACAGGCCGTGCCCCCCCGCCGCGGCACCCTCCCCACACCGGGGGGGGCGGGCACCAGAATGTCTCCTCGCCTGGTGGGCAAAAAAACCTGGGCCTATCACTGGGTGTGGTGTCTTTTATTAAGGCTGTCTGAGATGACACAAGTGTTGTGTGGACGTCTGGGTCCTATAAAAGTCTTAAGTCTGGGGAGGAGGAGGAGGAGAGAGAAAAGATGCTTCAGGTCCTGGTCTTAAGGCCTCTTGGCTGCACCCTCGGCCAGGCAGATTTAAACACATAAAAGTAGGGCTGCACCAGACTGCGAGAGAGCCTAAGACATCCAATAAATCAACATGTAGTTTAGTGCTAGGACTATCAGGGTGGAAAACCAGTACAAAAGGAAAAGGTATCGGACATGATATGAACACACGCATGAAGCTGCCTTATACTGAATTAGACTTTAGTTGCTGTAGATTTTCCGGGTTGTGTGGCTGTGATCTTGGCATTGTAGGACCTGACGTTTCGCCAGTAGCTGTGACTGGCATCCTCAGAGGTATAACACAGAAAGCTGGAGTACTCTCTGTGTCAAGGTGAGCAGAAAAACGATAGGCAAGTAATTTATATCTACCCCAGAAGGTGGGGTAGGGCTGAGTCATTATCTTGTAGGAGTTCTCCAGGCTATGAACATGCTAATAGGGGAGCTTTCCTGAGGAGGTTCTTTTGTCTATGAATTGTTTCCTGAGGAGGTTCTTTTGTGTGTGGAATGGCTGTTGAAACTCTAATCTTATCTGTAGTGCTATTGTCAGTTGTAGAGCATTTTGTGTTTTTCAGGACAGGAAACCATGCCTTATTTATTTTTAAACTCTCTTTCCTGTTGAAATTGTGTTTATGTTTATGAATTTCAATGGCTTCCTTATGTAATCTGACATGGTAATTGGAAGTGTTGGTTCCAAAACACTGAAAGACTGGACAACACTTCCAATTACCATGTCAGATTATATAGGGAAGCCATTGAAATTCCAGGGTAGATATAAATTACCTGCCTACCATTTTTCTGCTCACCTCGACACAGAGAGTCCTCCATCTTTTTGTGTTATACCTCTGAGGATGCCAGTCACAGCTACTGGCAAAATGTCAGGTCCTACAATGCCAAGACCACGGCCACACAACCCGGAAAATCTACAGCAACTAATGAACTCTGGCCGCGAAAGCCTTCGACAACATACTGAATTAGACTGTTGGCCCATCAAAGTATTGTCTACTCAGACTGGCAGCAGCTCTCCAGAGTCTCAGGCAGGGGTCTTTCCCATCAGCTACTGCCTGGTCCTTTTCAGATATTCTACCACTGCCCCCTCACCATAATATCATATATACTATGATATTATAATATCATATATATTGTGATATATCAGAAAACAAATGCACAAATTGAACTATTTAAGTAGAACACAATGCAGTAAGAGCAGGATAAAACATACAATAAGCATTGGATAAACAATGATAAAAGAACAGGAGCCTTCCTCACCTCCTCGGGCATGCCATTCGACAAGGTGGGGAGCATAAACAGAGAATGTGTCTCTATGGCCAGCTGTTGATCTTATCCATTTGCGTGGTGGCATCTGCAGAAGGCTTTGCTCAGATGCGTGAAGCTCTGACTGCAGAGCAGAGCCAGAGATAATGCTGCTGCAGATATGCGGACCCAAGGCCATGAAGGGCTTGATAGGCAATAACTGATACCTTGAACTGAATCCTATAACTGATAGTTGGCCAATGGAATGACTACAGAATGGGTGAGACATACATTTCCTCCCTGGTTCCCTATAGTAACCAGGATGTGGCATTTTGTACCAACCAAGTTGACTTTAAGGAGAGACCCTTGCAGAGGTCATTATGATAGTTTAGTCTCAAGATCACTGTAGAATAGATCCAGGTGACCAGATCAACTTAGGTGAGCCATCTTCCTGGCTAAATGGATAATGGAATGCATTTTTTTGTCCGCTAAATTAACTTGCTTCTTCAGCAATAGAATAACCTGTAGGCTCTTGCCAGTCAGCATGCATTAGTTAGACCCTACCAAATACGAGAAGTACGGTATTCCTCAGAATCTCACCTTTCTTAACTGTCATCAAGTGAAAAGGCCAAAGACTCAAAGGAGGAGGTAGTGAGGCCCCTAACACTGCCACAGAAGGATAAATTTATAACCAGATGAAGATTTCAGGAAAGGATCCTGATACTGAGTTAAATGACATTTAGATTAATCAGTGGGATCTTCCTTGTTTACAGAGTTGTCAAAAGATCAGCCCAGACATTAAAGCCTGGCTTGCTCTGATACCATTAACAAAAACTTGAATGTGTAGAAATAAGTAGGTGAAGGTTTTAATGCCAGGGAAGCAGATAAACATTCACTGTTGTGAGCATATTAAGCTGCTATAGCAGGGATCCCCAAACTTTCTGAGTCTGTGGGCACCTTTGGAGTTCTGACATAGCATTGTGGGTGCAGCTGCAAACTAGCTACCTCAGGAGGCAAAGTAGGGTTCCCAAGTACTTACCGTCTGGGGGCGGGGGACGAATGCTCCCCGGCCGGACTAGTCTTCCTGGTAACGCACCATGCCGTCGCCAGGAAGTGATACCAGGTGACGCTCTGGCAATGGGGCTGAAAACTCGATGGTACCATCGAGTTTCCAGCCCCATTGCCAGAGCGTCGCCTACCGTCCCTTCCTGGCGACGGCATGGTGCTCCGCGCCTCTCCTTCCCCTGGGGATGGTCCTGCGAGGACGTATCCATCCCCCGCCGGCACGCGGTAAGTTCTTGGGAAGCCTAAGGCAAAGCCAGCCACAAAATGGCTGCACAGCCAATCCATTCTCTAATGGACAAGCAGAAGCCCTGCTGGGCAGAAGTGCCACCTGGCCCTAGAGTTGCCAGGTCTCCCCTAGTCACTGGCGAGGGGAGTAGGGTTGACAGATGCAGGTTGGGAAACTCCTGGAGATTTGGGGATGGAGCTGAGAAGGACTGAGATCTCAGTGCAGTACAGTGCCATAAGGTCTACCCTTGAAAGCATCCATTTTCTTAACAAGAAGAAGAAGAAGAGATCGGCTTCATACCCTTCCCTTCACTACCCAAAGCAGTCTCAGAGCGGTTTACAATCTCCTTTTCCTTCCCCTCCCCACAACAGACACCTTGTGAGGTAGGTGGGGCTGGGGGAGCTCTTTCGAGGACTGCTCATGAGAGAACAGCTCTGAAAGAACTTGTAATTGACCCATGGTCACACCAGCAGCTTCACGCAGAGGAGTGGGGAATCAAACCTGGCTCTCCCAGATTAGAGGCCGTGCTCTTAACTACTACACCAAATTGGGTTAAAGGGAACTGATCTACATAGCCTGGAGATGAGCTGTAATTCTGGGGGATCTCCAGGTCCCACTTGGAGGCTGGCATCCCTACGGTCTGTCCACTTTCTAAAAACACTTGGTGGGCACCAGGAAAGGGCACCGCGTTGGAGACTCCTGTGCTATAGGGTCTGGTTGAAAGATTGGCAGCCTTCCTAGTTACAGTAAGCTGTGTGTCACCTGAATTGAACAAAAATGAGCGTTTCCTTCTTGTCTCACCCCCTGCCCAGGCGAAGATTGTCTACTATGCTCAAGAAAAATACTTCAACCACATCATTCACTTGACAAATATCGAACTGTCGAAACACGCTTATGATCCGGTGCTGCTGTTCTTCAAGGCGATCGGAACCTTATTCCTTGGTAAGCGGTGGAAAGAGATGTCCTTTGTCATACATCTTTTTGGACGTGAACTGTAGACTGCTGCCCTGTGTAGACTGCGCCCTCTCCACCCTGCCTAGAACTTGAAGACGTTCTAGGCAGTTATAGATTCGTATTGTCAAAAGTTTGAATTTGACAGAATTGTGTAGAATGTGTTACGTGGCACAGAACGAGTGCCTCTCCAATGGGATGAGGGAAATACCAGTGGGAAATGGGGCAGGGGACCATACGGTCATGTGCGCATGGATTGTTCGTAGAGTTGCAATCTCCAGGCGGGGCCTGGAGGTCTCTCACTGTTACAGTAAATCTCCAGACAGACAATCAGTTGCCCTGGAGAAAGTGGATGCTTTGGAAGGTGGACTCTGTAGCATCGTACCCTGCCGAGGTCCCTCCCCAAATCCCGCCCCCCCCCAAATCTCCAGGAATTTCACAACCTGGAGATGGCAACCCTACTTGTTTGCCCTATCTTAGGTGCTATTGAGAGAGCGCGGGGGGCGTGGCCCCCACTGCATCAGAGTGCTTCTGTGCAAACTCTCTCTCACACACACACACCAGTTTTCCCCCTCTGTCCTTGGATCTTTCCCAAACCTGCTTTGCTCCCATGTCTTGGGAAAGATTGCTGCCAGGGTGGGTGGCAGGCATGCAGACAGGAAAGCCTGGGACTTCCCAGTCCACATCAGTGCTATTTTCTTTGCCCCAGTCTTTGCTGCTGCTGTTCCCTCCCTGCCACTGGGGGGGGGGGGCTACTGGCAAGGGACCGAGGCAGGGAGACGACAGAGAGAAAGCTGCCACGTGTAAGCCCCGGTGCGACCGCAACTGGGAAACCGAACAATCAGAGGTTTTACCTTATGAGCTCTTTTTTAACGGTCTGCTTCTGTTTTACAGGTTGTTTTTATGCTGTTTATGCCCAATGGCTTGTTTTTATATTGGTCCATTGTTTTAACGGTGAGCCGCCTCAAGCAGTATTCTCAAGGGGTGCCAGAGAAACCACATAACCACCTCCCCACATAGAAAACACCACGGAACATAGAAATACTGTTATTAATCGTACAGCTTCCAAACAGTATCAGGGCCGTTTATAGTGCTTTTGAGAGTCCCTCGGACTGCAAGGAGATCAAAGCAGTCAATCCTAAAAAAATCATCCCCGGCTGTTCCTTGGAAAGCCAGATCCTGAAGCTGAAGCTCAAATACTTTAGCCACCAAATAGGAAGGGAGCCCTCACTGGAGAAGACCGTGATGCCAGGAAAGATTGAAGGTCAAAGAAGAAGGGGAGAGCAATAGTTAGTGTTATCAACGGGGCTATTTTGGGGCAGGAACGCACAGGAAAAGAGTTCCGGCTGGCTCCCAAGCTGGCCACACCCTGACAGGACAGCTCATTAGCATATTAGGCCACACCCAACAGCAGAAACTCATTAGGATTGGCTACATTAGGGCTGTGTGGCCTAACATGCAAAGGAGTTCCTGCTACATAAAAGCCCTGGGTTTTGACAACAAACAAGGTAAACAATAAGAAGCAAAAGGTGGATGTGGCTGGATGACCACACTTCTGGTAACATGGACTGTGTGGCCTAATATGCTAATGAGCTGTCCTGTCAGGGTGTGGCCTAATATACTAATGAGTTTCTGCAGATGGGTGTGCCCTATTATGCTAATGAGTTCCTGCTGGGCTTTTTCTACAAAAAAAGCCCTGGTTATCGATGCAATGAACATGAAATTAAGCAAACTCCAGAGGGTGACAGAAGACAGGAGGGCCTGGCGTGATGTGGCCCACGGGGTCTTGAAGCGTCGAACTCGACTGTGCGACTGAACAACAACAACAAAGTACCATAAACTTCCAGAGGGCAGTTGCCATGCTGGCCTGCACAGAACAGCTAGATCCGAGGTTTTGACAGTATCAGCTTTCATCTGTCAAAGCTCCCTTCGCCAGGTATCTGACAAAGGAGGCTTTGATTTCTGAAAGCTTAGAACTCTGAAAATCTTTTTGGTCTCTGAGGTGCTCCGGGACTCGAAACTAGTATCATAAATGGCGTTGCAAGCCTCCAGGTGGCGGCTGGACATTTCCTGGAATCACAAAGTCAATCTCCAGGCTACAAAGCTCAGTTTCCCTGGAGACAGTGGCTACTTTGGAGGGTGGACTGTATGCGATTATACCCTGCTGAGGTCCCTCAACTCCTGAAACTAGGTTCTGCCCCCACAAATCTCCAGGAAATTCCAACCCAGAGCTGGCAACCCTAAGTGTAATAATCAAGATTGTTAGGAGTACATCATCCTAGAATCTAACAACAACAAAGCAACATTAAAGCCCCAATATTAGACTGTTTCCAGTTTCTGGCTGTATTGAACAGGTTTTGCATATTAAGGAAACATGAGAACTAACAGATATTAAACCTAAAAGTATCAAACATTGGGAAGCACTACCAAAATTTTGCACTAGAAAGCTGAGAGCCAGTTTGGTGTAGTGGTTAGGAGAGCAGACTCTGATCAGGGAGAACCGGGTTTGATTCCCCTCTCCTCCACGTGCAGCTGCTGGTGTGACCTTGGGTCAGTTTACAAGTTCTCTCAGGAGCAGTTCTTTCAGAGCTCTCTCAGCCCCATCTACCTCACAGGGTGTCTTCTGTGGGGAGGGGAAGGGAAAGGGATTGTAAACTGTTCTGAGACTCCTTCAGGTAGTGAAGGGTGGGGTATCAATCCAGTCTCTTTTGGTTCCTCATAAAAACATAAGAGAGGCCAACGTTGGATCAGGCCAAAGGCCCATCCAGGCCAACACTCTGTGTCACACAGTGGCCAAAAATACCAGGTGCCATCAGGAGATCCAGCAGTGGGGCCAGGACACTAGAAGCCCTCCCACTGTTGCCCCCCCCAAGCACCAAGAACACAGAGCATCACTTGACCCAGACCGAGAGTTCCTATCAATATATCTTGTGGCTAATAGCCACCAATGGACCTCTGCTCTATATGTTTACCTAATTCCCTCTTGAAGCCGTCCATGCTTGTAGCTGCCACCACCTCCTGTGGCAGTGAATTCCATATGTTCATCACTTTTTGGGTGAAGAAGTACTTCCTTTTATCTGTTCTAACCCGACTGCTCAGCAATTTCATTGAGTGCCCATGAGTTCTTATGAGAAAGGGAGAAAATTACCTCTTTCTCTACCTGCTCTGTCCCATGCATAATCTTATAAAGCTCGATCATGTCACCCCTCAGCCGTCGTTTCTCCAAGCTAAAGAGCCCCAAGCGCTTTAACCTTTCTTCATAGGGAAAGTGTTCCAACCCTCCTTGCTGCGATATTATAGGCTCCGATTCTCGGCTTGTATCCTCAGCTCCTTTCCTTGAATGAAAGGGGGAAGATTCCCTCTCCCTCTGCAGGACTCAGACTTCCCCTGTTGGTCTTCCTAGGAAGCCCCCATCCCTCAGGAGCAGCACTTGAGGCGGTATTTGGGGCTGCAGAAGGAGGGAGGAGACGGGGAAGTCCTGTTCTGCTGGCAGAAATAACTTGGTTCAGTGGAAATTGCCAGTGGGTCCAAGTCAGTAGTCAGAAGTGGCAGGTGAAGGTCTGCAGGTGACTCAGAGGTATTTTTGTCAGCATCTCAGCATTTCCTGTTAAAGTGCAAATGTGGCATAAATTTAAAACTCTGCCGTGAAGCTAATTATGCAGGTTTAAGCTGCAGAGGGTCGTGAGCACAGGGCCTGTCTCGAGTCTCTGCTTAGTTGGAGCCTGGAGAGGAACAGTCACAAGAGGCAGAGCGGAAGGTGGACCTAAAATGCGAGACAGCAGCCACAGCTGTCCCACATCGCTTCCCTGACAGCATCATCCGATCCATGTTTAATCAGAGGTAACCTTTACTGTGTCTGCCAGACTGCAGCCTTGGCGGCGTGCCTGTGCACACCTGCTCGGCACGAACTCAGCGTGGCTTATCTCTGAGCAGGCGTGTAAGCGCAAACGTTTTGCAGCAATGGATAATCTTCACTTGGGCAAAGGTCTTGTCTGTTTAGCAAGCATAGCGCAGTAGCCAGTGGGTGCCCCTGACCAGGTCCAAACGCTGGGTAGCCAGCCCTGGGTTGGGAAATTCCTGGAGATGGGAGGGTGGAGCCCAGGGAGGGACCTTGTCAGGTTATGATATCATACTGTCCACCCTCCAAAGCGGCCATTTTTTCTCCAGAGGAACTGTGTCACCTGGAGATCAGTTGACATTGCAGCAGAACTCCCGGCCCCACCTGGAGGCTGGGCAAATGTAGAGGCCGAATCTGCATTTGTCTTTCCCACTGATGTCCCCGCCTTTTGACTCCGTCTTCAAAAAAGCTGGCCACATTTGGTGTCTTTTTCACACCTCAACAGTGCTAGCATCCTTTTGCAGGTCCACATATGTTTATCGTCCTTTCGGGGGGGGAGGGGCTCCACTGTCATTGCACCTCCGCACTGCTTTAAAAGAATCTTCTCCAAACAGCATTCAAACAAGCATAGAGAAAGACAGTGTCACAGCAGCACACAACCGATTTAAAAATGCATATACAGATTCTGTCAGAGAAACGCTGTGTTAGAACAACACACACAGTGCTATTATGCTACTGTGTCTTCATATATTGATTTAAATCGTATACTTAAAAACAATACAGACCCTAGTGTGTCTTATTCATTATAGTAACAAAACCTAAAGAACATTATATATCTAGTAGAAAAGTCCACAGCTACAGAGACAGGTTCCAATGCTGTAGACTATCTTTCTTTCTTTTTTTAAATAACATCTTATTAATAAATGCAAAAAGAAAAATAGCAATTAACAAAACAGTAAGTTGGAGTATATATGAAAAGAGTGTTAAGAGTTCCAAAAAGAGTATTACATTTTCAAAGTTACAATATCAGGTTACATTTTTCAAATCAAGGAGACATTCACATCTTACCATAAGTTTAAGTCATTAACTGTAGTAGGGATTTCACCCTGATCAATTAAATATCTCACACTAGGGAACCAAATCAGCGTGATCTAAAGAAGATTTGTATACATCTCTTCCGTCTACATTTTCCATTCTTTTTGACATTATATAGAACTTCCAAAGTTTAGCATGCCAGTGATGTTGTTGAGGACTTTTAGTGTCTTTCGACTATCTTGCTTTCTGATGAGAGACGCAGCAGTCGTCAAGGATGAGAGATGCAGCAGGCTGTTATGCCTTCCAAAAAGAGATGCAGCAAGCATCAAAGCAGCACCCCTCCCAGGCAAAAATGGCGTGTCTCGAGAGAGTCTTCTTCAGGCAGAATTATTTTCCCTGGAACCAAAGCTCACAATGCTCCAATGCACAAGTCAACAATTCTATAGAAGGCTCTGATGGCACTGTGCCCAAATGCCAAGCAGCACCCTTTGAGAGCCTGTTTGGTGCAGTGGTTTGAAACACAGGACTCTAATCTGGGAGAACCAGGTTTGATTCCCCACGCCTCCACATGCAGCTGCTGGTGTGACCTTGGGTCAGTCACAAGTTATTTCAGAGCTGTCCTCAAAAGAGCTCTCTCAGCCCCACCTACCTTACAGGGTGTCTGTTGTGGGGAGGGGAAGGGAAAGGAGTTTGTAAGCCGCTCTAAGACTTTTCTCCCCCACCGCATGTTAAAGTAGAGAAACTTGTCATATTTGTTCTGGGATGGAAGTGAATGCTTCTAGTTTGAAATACTGTAATTTTCTTTCTATAGGAAAAGTGTGTACTTATTATTATTATAAATATTGTGGAGGGATGCACTTGCCAACTCTGGGTCGGGAAATTCCTAAAGATATGAGAGTGAAGCCTGGGAACAGTGGGGTTTGTTGAGGGCAAAGACCTCATTGGAGTATAATAGCATGGAGTCCACCCTCCAAAGCAGCCATTTGCTCTAGGGGATCTAGGGTTGCCAGCTTTGGGTTGGGAAAACCTGGAGATCTGGGAAGGGATCCTGGGGATGGTGTGGTTTGGGGAGGGGAAGGACCTCAGCAGAGTATAATGCCATAGAGTCCGCCCTCCAAAGCAGCCATTTTCTCCAGGGGAAGTGATCCTGGTCATCTGGATATCAGTTGTAATAGCAGAACATAAGAACATAAGAGAAGCCAATGTTGAATCAGGCCAATGGCCCATCTAGTCCAACACTCTGTCACACAGCGGCCAAAATATACCAGGTGCCATCAGGAGGTCCAGCAGTGGGGCCAGGACACTAGAAGCCCTCCCACTGCTGCCCCCTCCAGCACCAAGACTAGAGTGCATCACCTGCCCCAGACTGAGAGTTCCCATCTGTACCCTGTGGCTAATAGCCACTGATGGACTTCTGCTCCATATGTTTATCTAATTCCCTCTTGAAACTGTCCATGCTTGCAGCTGCCACCACCTCCTGTGGCAGTGAATTCCATGTGTTAATCACTCTTTGGGTGAAGAAGTATTTCCTTTCATCTGTTCTAACCCGACTGCTCAGCAATTTCATGGAGTGCCCACGAGTTCTTGTATTGTGAGAAAGGGAGAAAAGGACTTCTTTCTCAACCTGCTCAATCCCATTCATAATCTTATAAGCCTCAATCATGTCACCCCTCAGCTGTCGTTTCTCCAAGCTAAAGAGCCCCAAGCGTTTTAACCTTTCTTCATAGGGAAGGTGTTCCAACCCTTTTATCATTCTAGTTGCCCTTCTCTGCACTTTTTCCAATGCTATAATATCCTTTTTGAGATGTGGTGACCAGAACTGTACACAGTATTCCAAATGAGGTTGCACCAATGATCTCCAAGTGAAGCCTGGAGTTTGGCACCCCTAAGGGGAACTGATCTGTGGGGTCTGCAGATCAATTGTAATTCTGGGAGATCTCCATACCCCACCTGGAAGTTGGCAACCAATCAGATTCCACACCTGGCTGATAGAAAATGATGACTAGCCAGGACTACCAAGCCCAGCCAGTAAGCAGCATGGACCACTGCTTATTGGCGACTGCAGGAAGCTAATCCATCAATTGTGTGATGTTACATTTTTACAGGCCGGATCCAAGAAAGCATTTCTCTACTAGACAATGCCCAGAAACGCCACATAGATGTCTCGTTAGCCTGCGTCCTGGGCCTCATTCATGCGCACCAAAAATGTGAAATTGTTGGTGAGTTATTCAGCTATTAGTAGAGATGTAAACTTCTCAGAAAATTCAAAGCTGTAGAGAAAAAACTTTTTTGTGTGTGTGTGTGTCCTCCACACCCTGGCTTGATCTGGTCCATGGGGTCATGAAGAGTCGGATTCGACTGTGCGACTGAACAACAACAACCCCTCACCAAAAAATTGACATTTGGGGAAAAATCAAAATGCATGCAATAAATACTTCCCTATCAGACCTGAATTTGTTTTGTTTCTTAATGCATAATTTATAATTTAGTTAGCATACAGCACTGTATTCCTTAATGCTACTTAATATTAGTTGTATTGATATTTATTGAATTTAACAATGTAGATATCTTCGTTTTCAGCAAGTAAGATGGCAAAATACAAGGTCCACCAGCGGGGCCAGAACTCCAGAAGCCCTCCCTCTGTTGCCCCCCAAGCACCAAGAATACAGAGCATCACTGCCCCAGACAGAGTGTTCCATCTATGCCTTGCAGCTAATAGCCACTGATGGACCTCTGCTCCAGATATTTATGCGTAAGACCATAAGAGAAGCCATGTTGGATGAGACCACTGGCCCATCCAGTCCAACACTCTGTGTCACACAGTGGCCAAAACCCAGGTGCCATCAAGAGGTCCACTGCTCCTCTGCCTTCAAGTTTCTATTTGTAGAGCTCAAAAACAGCCCTGGGAACTTCCTTGTTGGACTGACTTGTGAGATGCATAAGTGAAGCTGGGGGTGGGGGAGGTAACGTGTACTACCGTCTCTCCTCTCTGCTTTCAGATTCCTCTGCAGTTTTGGAGTTAGAGACCAAATTACAGGACCTGCGGAAAACTGCAGGAAGCAGTGGCTGGTATTACGCTGCGGTGTTTCTGTGGCTGATCAACCAGAATGATAAGGCAAAGGAGTATATTGACAAAATGCTGCAAATATCGAACAGCGCAAGAGAGGTACGGTTGAATCTGCATTTGCATTTTTAAATCAGTTTCGTGCTGCTGTGACGCCGTCTTTCTCAATGCTTGTTTGGAGAGATTAATTTAAAGCGGTGTGGAGGCACAATGACAGTGGAGCCACCATGATAGGGTGATAAACATATGCAGACATGCAAAAGTATGCTAGCACCGTTGAAGTGTGAAAGCGAAAGCAAATGTAGACAGTTTTTTTGAAGACGAAGGCTGGGACACCGGCGGGAAAGACCAATGCAAATATGGCCGTAGAGTCAATCTAGCTGTTCACATTAAGACAACCCCACCTGAACTTTGAACTGTAATTTAAATACAGTCTTTGTATCTGTAAGTAACAAGTGGCACGTAGGCCAACAGAGCACAGCCACTATGATCCAGCAAGGATGGTAGGGTTGCCAGCCTCCAGGTGGTGGCTGGAGACCTCCTGGATCACGACTCATCTCCAGGAGACAGAGATCAGTTCCCCCAGAGAAAACGGCCACTTTGGAAGATGGACTCTACGGCATTCTGCCCCACTGAAGTCCCTCCCCTCCCCAAACCCCACCCTCCTCAGGCTCCGCCCCCAAAATCACCAGGTATTTCCCAACCCAGAGCTGGCAACCCTAAAGATCCATAGGTGGACAGAACCTTCCATAAATGTTTCACTCTGTAGATAGGGACCCAAGCCACAAAAAGGTTTGTGTGTGTTAGCCCTTACTGGTGTGTGCACTGTGATTCTGGCGTGTTTATACCACACCAAACTGATGGTCAGCACTGTGAATTCTGACAGTACTAATCACCTGTTTCTTTATAGAAGGGGAGTGATTCCAGGCATCTCCTGTTACCCTTGTCTCTGCAGCACCTATTCAGTGCTGGCAAAACTGAGGATGCTGACCATGTGTTTGGTTGAGGAGGTACTCATGCCTAGAGAGGAAGAACATGTGTGTGCATGCACACAGCCTTCTCAAGTGGCACCAGTGTATTGTTCTACATCATTTTTGTATGGTCTCCTCCCTGCACAGCATGACACGAGACCGCTTGTTTCATATCCTTCGTTTTTCTGCATGTCTTAACTCTCCTGCTCAGAATCCAGTTCTGCAGGCAGTCTTCTTAAAACATACGTGTGTGCACGCGCATGCATGTTAAATGCTGTCAAGTTGCTTCTGACTTACGGTGACTGTATGGATTAATGTCCCCAAAACGTCCTATCCTTAACAGTCTTGCAAAATGAGGGGTGTCCTTGATTAAATCAATCCGTCTCATGTTGGGTCTTCCCAGGGGTCTTTTCGTAAAAAAACAGCTGCAGGAGCTCATTAGCATATGGTATGCTAATGAGCTATTAAGCTATTAGCATATGCCACACCCCCTGACATCACAGGAAGTGATGTCAGAAGAGGAAGCAAAAGGGGGGGCAGCAACTTCAAAAGCCTCCCCTTCCCTTCCCCAGCTGGTCTGGGTGGGGGAGCTAAGAGAGAAGGGGTTTAAAGTTTAAACTCCTCATGAGAGTTGGGCCACAGAAGGAGAAAAGAGGGAAGGAAAGAGAGAGAATAGAGAGAAGGAAAGAAGGAAGGAAAGAGGGAAAGAAAGAGAAGGAAAGGGGAGGGAAACAGAGAAAGGAGGAAAAAAGAGAAGAGAAGAAGTTGGGAAAGAAAGAGAGAAGGGAAGAGGGAGGGAAAGAGGAAAAAGAAAGAAGGAAAGGAGGGAATGAAAGAAATTTGGCGGCAATTCGGCCCTATTATATCCTATGGGCCATTGAAGTCAATGGTGAAAACATAGGGTATATTCTAGGGGCTGGAGGGGAGGGGGTTTGAGGGAGAGGCTCCAAACTCACAGGATAGCTGATGGAGCCTCTCCCCAAGATACCCACCAGGTTTCAAGAACATTGGACCAGGGGGTCCAATTCTACGGGCCCCCAAACAGATTGCCCCTATTCCCTCCATTGTTCTCTATGGTGGGAAAAAATTAACTTTTTTTCCCACCATAGAGAACAATGGAGGGAATAGGGGCAACCTGTTGAGGGGCCCATAGAATTGGACCCCTGATCCAATGTTCTTGAAACTTGGTGGGTATCTTGGGGAGAGGCTCCATCAGCCACCCTATGAGTTTGGAGCCTCTCCTCAAACCCCTCCCCTCCAGCCCCAGAATATACCCTATGTTTTCACCATTGACTTCAATGGCCCATAGGGTATAATAGAGCTGAAATTGACATTCGGCTGCCTGAAAGACTCCCCGGGACGCCGGCTGGGGGCGGGGCTTGGCTCCTGAGCTCCCGGAGCTGCGCTCCAGTGAGCTCCCCCCAAAAGACCCCTGGGTCTTCCTCTTTTCCTGCTGCCTTCAACTTTCCCTAGCGTTATCGTCTTTTCCAGTGAATCTGGTTTTCTCCAAATGTGACCAAAGTACGCTAGCCTCAGTTTAGTCATTTTAGCTTCTAGGGAGAGTTCAAGCTTGATTTGATCTAGATTTGATTATGGCTGGTAGACACTGAAAAACGTTTGGTCTATTTTTTCCCCCCAAGCCAAACAATATCCAGCTTTATTAAAGGTACTTTTCATAAAACAATCAATGGTATTCAGGCAGGACATGGGCTACAATCTGCAATGTTTTACAACAAGTTCCAACTCCCCTCCTCCTTGGACTACCGAAATGTAAAGTTACTATATAAAACCCAATGAAGAATCTTCAATGTATACTTGGAACAGGGAAACTTTAGAGTGAGGGCGACACTTTTCACATTTAGTACGTTGTTTAACAACTTTTCACAAGCCTACCCTGACTTTTAGGGGAAAACATAACTGCAGAATTCTTAATCTGAAGATTCACAGTATGAAAAGGTGGCTCAGTTTAAAGCCATGCTCCTTCCCTATTTGACACCAGAAACCTGGATTGCCTGACACTGTCAGAATGCATTTGATTTGACAGCAAATATCAAAACACCATATGCCATTCCCGGAGGAGCAATAAATGCAATGCAAGTGACAACAATGAAGACAAAGGAAGTCTAATTACAGTTTTAAGTTGTACTGCCTCCTCAGACAAAACTAACAGGGAATTTCAATATTCACTCAAAGGCATTTCAAAAAACATTACAGATTTACAGGACCACCCTTTCTTGTGCCCAAGAATCCCTCTTGCAAAGATGAAGGGAACCTTTAAAATCCCACATTCTAATAACAGAGTCAATTACATTTGCCCCCTCTCCTCCCCAAAACACAACAAAGCGTTCTGTGCGCTAACAACACGGCTTAAAAAAAAAAAAAGTAAAACAAATTTCTGCATTGTTATAAAACTTGATAAAAAAAATCGTATTTCAAACTGTGCAGTCACCAGAAGTACACAGTTATCAAAAATTCACACAATTCACTTGGCACCCCCAGCATCTTCGGCTTTCTGTGCCTGGTCTGTTTTGGCATCTCCATTTTCTGCAGGGCTGTTCCCATCCTTGCCTGCATCAGCTTTCCCCTTCTTTCCCTTAGGCACCTTCTCACTCTTCTTTGGAGCTGCCTTTTTAGGTTTAGCTTCTGGTTTTGGAGGAGCAGGTTTAGCAGATAACCTTGCTGATCTCCGCTGTGGCTCATCCTTCACTTTGGCCTTGTCACCCTTGGTATCTCCTTCGGCCTTTCTCTGGGGCCTTTCTGCGCCGTATGGCAGATGGTGGAGAAGGAGAGAAGGCGGCTCAATTGAGGCAGCACAGGAAGAAATGAAAAGATGCAGGTTAGAGGAAAGGAAGAAACTCAGCTGATCACAGAGGGGAAAGCCGCGCGAGAAGGACGGCAGGAGAAAAAAAAACGAAAGAAGGGGAAAGATCCAGTGGTTAGGCTTGCTTGTGTCGCTCGCGACCCCACTCTGGTCTATTTTTTTTTAAGCCTTATTAAAAGTCGTCTTTGAAGGAAAGGTTCCACGGTTTGTTGTAAAAACAGAGTGGGGAAAACATACTGAGGTGGTTGTAAGTCTCATTTGCCTTAATGGGACTCACTTCTGAGTATTCGTAGTTAGGATTACACAGTAAATCTTATTTTGTAACTTCAGCAACTGCGTTTTCAGTTGGAGGTAAGTCCCTGTGAGTTCAGTGGGACTTCCCTCCAAGTAACTGTGAAGGATGAATTCTCATATAATGAATTTGATATCCATGCAAAATTTAGTTTTCCCACTCACTCTGTTTTTACAGTGAACAGTGGAACCTTTCCTTCAAAGCAGCGTTCCCTCTAAGCTGAGTTAGTGTGAGCTAGCTCACAGTTTTTTTAGCCTCTGGCTCACACGTTTTTGTCTTAGCTCAGGAAGGATGGCTTCAGAGCAAACTTATTTATGCAGTAGCCAAATTGCTCGCTCGCAACTTTAATGCCACTAGCTTACAAAGTAGAATTTTTTGCTCACAAAACTCCCCAGCTTAGAGGGAGCATTGCTTCAAAGATGACTTTTAATAAGGTTTATAAAAAAATTGATCACAGCCAGTTTAGTGTAGTGGTTAGAAACACGGACTCTAATCTGGGAGAACCAGGTTTGATTCCCCACTCCTCCACATGTGGCTGCTGGTGTGACGTTGGGTCAGTTACAAGTTCTCTCAGGAGCAGTTCTCAAAGGAGCTCTCAGCCCCACACAAGGTGTCTGTTGTGGGGAGGGAAAGGGAAAGGAGATTGTAAGCCATTCTGAGACTCCTTCGGGTAGTGAAGGGTGGGGTATAAATCCTATCTCTTCTTCTTCTCTTCTTCTTACCCATACCTAATGAAGAGTGTCACTCTTGGGCATCTGTAACTCTGGGAGTTGGGTCCAGGGCCCACAATGTATTTTTCCTTCACTTTCCTAGGGAGAACTTTGTCATAGGCGTTCTTGTAGATAATTGTGCTCTCTTTCCCTTGAACATTGTGCATGTTGACAGCCAGGTTGCTCTGCAGTAAAATAGTGAGATTTGAGTCAGCTAGCACCTTGGGGACCAACAAGAGTTTTGGGGTTTGAACTTTTGAGAGTCAAAGCTCCCTCGGTCAGACACAAGAAGAAACAAAGTCGGAAGGTGGGAGGGTGTTGTAAAGAATGCTTGTAAAGGATGCAGAGAGACAATGCATATTGTAATTAGCTTGATCAGAGCAGTGGGGAAATGCTTGGGGGCAGAAAATTAGCATCTGTCCTCCTGAGATAAGAATCCTGTGTCCATATTCAGCCCTAGGGAGTCCATTGTTCTGAACTTCTGAATTAAGTTCAGAAATCTCCCGTTGTAATTTCCCCTTGGGGAAGGAAGGCAGCATGCTATAGCCCCATCTTGTCAGATCTCGGAAGCTAAGCAGGGTCAGTACTTGGAAGGGAGAGCACCAAGGAAGACTCTGCAGAGGAAGGCCATGGCCAACCACCTCTGTTTCTCACTTGCCTTGAAAGCCCCTTGCTGGGGTGGCCATAAGTCTTGGATGGGAGACCACCAAGGAAGCTCTGCAGAGGGAGGCCATGGCCAACCACCTCTGTTTCTCACTTGCCTTGAAAGCCCCTTGCTGGGGTGGCCATAAGTCTTGGATGGGAGACCACCAAAGAAGCTCTGCAGAGGAAGGCCATGGCCAACCACCTCTGCTTCTCACTTGCCTTGAAAGCCCCTTGCTGGGGTGGCCATAAGTCTTGGATAGGAGACCACCAAGGAAGCTCTGCAGAGGAAGGCCATGGCCAACCACCTCTGTTTCTCACTTGCCTTGAAAGCCCCTTGCTGGGGTGGCCATAAGTCTTGGATGGGAGACCACCAAGGAAGCTCTGCAGAGGAAGGCCGTGGCCAACCACCTCTGTTTCTCACTTGCCTTGAAAGCCCCTTGCTGGGGTGGCCATAAGTCTTGGATGGGAGACCACCAAAGAAGCTCTGCAGAGGAAGGCCATGGCCGACCACCTCTGCTTCTCACTTGCCTTGAAAGCCCCTTGCTGGGGTGGCCATAAGTCTTGGACGGGAGACCACCAAGGAAGCTCTGCAGAGGAAGGCCATGGCCAACCACCCCTGCTTCTCACTTGCCTTGAAAGCCCCTTTCTGAGGTCTCCATAAGTCATCTGTGGCTTGATGGCACTTTACACACATCATTTCCCCTTGAAATTTCTTTGTTTGAGAACTGTGCATGTTGAAAACATTCACATCGTCTTCCCTCCCCTTCAATTTATGGTTGAAGGTTAATCAAAAGAAAATCCCCTTAGAATATATGGCTGGGATATAGGGATACCAGCCTCCAGGTGAGACTTGGGGATCCCCTGGAATGACAGCTCATCTCCAGACTACAAACATCAGTTCCTCTGGAGAAAATGGATGCTTTGGAGGGTGTTCTCCCCAGGCTGCACCCCCAAATTTCCAGGAGTTTCCCAACCTGGATATGGCAGGACTTGTCAACCCAACTGGGAAATGATCCTTATTCTTCTGATCTGATTTAATTAAAAGATTTTAAATGACCAGAGTCCTAAAGTTCTAATTGCATTTAACTTTTATGTATTTACAATGAAGGAAGTGTGCATGAAATGTGATGCTATCCATACACACTGTCTTGATGTTGCCCATGTGGGGTTTTTGTGTGTTTTTTTCCAAATCATTGCAGGGCCTTATTTTGAAAGGTTGGATCTATGTGACGTCTGAGAAGCAGTACTCGGTCAAGAAGTCTATCAAATATTTGGACGAAGGGATTCAAGACAACGCGGATATATTTGGGATGATGGGGAAGGTAGATGGATTACTTTCCTTTTGGTTTCCTTAGAACGGTGTGGTGCTCTTTTTATTCATTCTAGAGATGTGCTGATCTAACCTGGATGGCCCAGGCCAGCCTGATCTCATTAGACCTTGGAAGCTAAGCAGGGCCGGACTTGGTTAGCATTTGGATGAGAGACTGTCGGATAAACTTAGCAGAGTTAAAACTAATAATGCAGCACGCACATGTAAGTTAGCTAAAAGAAAGTTTACTAAGTAATTAGGGAGTCTTACATGATGGGATGGGGCCACGTCGGCTCATGGGTTAAGACGCTGAGCTGCAGTCTGGAAGGTCTGTAGCTTGGCAGTTCCCTTTACCTTTTTACATGATAGGATAAAACAATAAAACAGTCTAACTATCTAGCTACATCTTTCTAGTTACTGTTTACTCTAAGATGGATTCTAGAACAAAGGGAGCAGGAAGAAACCCCCAAAATGCCTACGTGCAGAACATCAGGTAATATCACCCAACTACAAATTGACCAATGACCAGGCTGAAGGTCACTTCATTATGAATGGGGCTTCCCCTTCTAGTGCAGGAACTTCTACTCAACATCTCATAGGTTCTAAGCTAAGGAACATAAGAACATAAGAGAAGCCAATGCTGGATCAGGCCAATGGCCCATCTAGTCCAACACTCTGTATCACACAGTGGCCAAAAATACCAGGTGCCATCAGGAGGTCCAGCAGTGGGGCCAGGACACTAGAAGCCCTCCCACTATTGCCCCCCCTAGGCACCAAGAATACAGAGCATCACTTGCCCCAGCCTGAGAGTTCCCATCTATACCTTGTGGCTAATAGCCACTGATGGACTTCTGCTCCATATGCTTATCTAATTCCCTCTTGAAGCTGTCCATGCTTGTAGCCGCTGCCACCTCCTATGTATGTCACGGTCTTTTGGTACATGAAATTGACTGATACTTCTTGGGAGATTTATTTACTGCTCTCAGTATCACTCTTCTATGACTGGGCAAAACTCTGCTATATTAACCAAATATCCCAATATTATTCACTAGCACTTCCAAAAGGCTTTTGACAAGGTAGGTCACCAAAGACTCCTGAGTAAGCTTAGCTGTCATGGGGTAAGAGGATGGGTGCTGTTATGGACTGGATTTTGGTTAAATGACAGGAAGCCGCGAGAAGGAATATATTGACTGTTCTCAAAATGGAAGGAAGTGGAATCCCACAAAGATCGATAATTTGAGACTGGTGCTATTTAATTTGTTCATAAATGCTTTGGAATTGGTGGTGTAGTAGCCAAAGTTTAAAAAGGAAGCAAATTATTCAGGATGGTGAAAACCAAAGCAGATTGCGAAGAGCTCCAGGAGGATCCCTAAATTGGGTGAGTGGGCTACATTGTGACAAATGAAGTTCAGTGTTGATAAGTGTAAGGTGGTACTTTGGTCTAAGAACAGGGGGAAGAAGAAGGTGGTACACACTGAAACAAAAAAGTCTTTTAAGTATATGCTGATGGCATCTGACTTAGCTGATACCAAGATGGAAATTAGCTACAAATTAGGAACTACAAATTAGCATACACAAACAGGTTAACTCTCTCATGACATCAGGACGTGAACTTGCAAATACTCCAACAGAGACCACCAAAGACATCAAGAGGCAGACAACGGCTAACCACCTCTGAATGCCTCTTGCCTTGAAGACTCTACAGAATCTCAATAAGACATAAGAACATAAAAGAAGCCAATGTTGAATCAGGCCAATGGCCCATCTAGTCCAACACTCTGTCACACAGTGGCCAAAAATACCAGGTGCCATCAGGAGGTCCAGCAGTGGGGCCAGGACATTAGAAGCCCTCCCACTGCTGCCCCCTCCAGCACCAAGAACAGAGTGCATCATCTGCTCCACATGTCTATCCAATTCCCTCTTGAAGCTGTCCATGCTTGTAGCTGCCACCACCTCCTGTGGCAGTGAATTCCATATGTTAATTACTCTTTGGGTGAAGAAGTCCTTCCTTTTATCTGTTCTAACCCAACTGCTCAGCAATTTCATTGACTGCCCACAAGTTCTTGTATTGTGAGAAAGAGAGAAAAGCACTTCTTTCTCAACCTGCTCTATCCCTTGCATAATCATATAAACCTCAATCATGTCAAGAACATAAGAACCTAAGAGAAGCCAATGTTGAATCAGGCCAACGGCCCATCTAGTCCAACACTCTGTCACACAGCGGCCAAAATATACCAGGTGCCATCAGGAGGTCCAGCAGTGGGGCCAGGACACTAGAAGCCCTCCCAATTTGCAATCTATGGAAGTTAACGAGGCAGGAGATCCGATCTTCTAACACATATAACTGCACTAACTGATCTGGATTAAACAGCAGGAGCTTACTCGTCACCCCAGCTCAACATGTCACCCCTCATCCGTTGTTTCTCCAAGCTAAAGAGCACCAAGCGTTTTAACCTTTCTTCATAGGGAAAGTGTTCCAACCCTTTTATCATTTATCAAGTCAGCTGTGACTTAAGGGCGCTTTCCACCACCAGAGATGTGATGATGCCCAGATTCCTTAGGACCAAAGGCAGAGATGTAGGGCTTGTGCAAGTCATAGTCCAGGTACCCTATGGCCTCCTCCTCTGAGGACTTAGGCTCATTGGAGCCCAGTGAAATAAATAAGCATATCTGCATCTAACTTAGCATAAGATTTTGCTACCTACATTCAAAACGTCTAAATTTGACAGGTACCACAAATGTTTTGAGGTACTTCATTATTTGCTCAAAGAATAAAATCTGATTATTAATATCAGAAGTGGCAACAGCTCACCCGGGGCTTTGTACACTCCATGTTAAAACAGAAATGCAATTTCTGTACCCAGAAAATTCTGCAGCCGCCCCATTACACAAATTCACATAACGTTTCTTTTATTGTAGAATGTCCCCTGCTAATTGGCTAATCCTGGGCAGAGGCAAAGCACTATGAAGGTCAATCTTGCTTTGCTGTCTTCAAAACTTCCGTGGCTGGCCATTGTGTGAGACAGGATGCTGGACTCGATGGACCACAGCTCTGATCCAGCAGGGCTCTTCTTGTGTTCTTGTGTTGATGGTTTCCACAGATGCAGATGGGACAGGCAATTGCCTGCATCAGGATGTTGCCATATAGGTGTCTTTTGCAAATGCCATAATCATCTTTCTTCCCTTCCTTCTTCCCTCTCCCCTTTCTCCATAGGCAACATATTTCATTGTGCAACAAAATTATCCGGGTGCTCTGGAAATAATTAGCCAGCTAGTGGTTACTTTTCCTTTTTTTACACCAGCCCTTGTCACCAAGATGAGGCTACATTTAGCGTTACAAGACTGGGAGCAAAGTATAGAAGAAAGTAAAAGGTAGGGAGTTATCTTAAAGTATAAAGAAATAGGAAATCATAGAATCATAAAGTTGGAAGGGGCCTCCAGGGTCATCTAGTCCAACCCCCTGCACAATACAGGAAATTCACAAATACCTCCCCACACACACCCAGTGACTACTGTTCCACACCCAGAAGGTGGCAAAAAACCTCCAGGATCTCCAGCCAAACTGGCCTGGAGAAAAATCGCTTCCTGACACCAAAGTGGCGACCAGCATTTCCCTGTATGTTTCCCATGTCATATGAAATGGTTACTTAAGACGTAACAGCACAGTCTGGAAATCCCACCTCACTACCCCAAATGCTCTCCCTCCAGGACTTTCTATCCTAGGGTTGCTTGGCAACCAGCAGGAGATTGGTGCAGGGCACAAGGGGCAGTTGTCAATGATGGTGTGACATCATTTCTGGGGAAAACCTGGAAGTGACAGTACACCTCTCTAGGAATGGCCGGAAATTCTCTGGTAAAAGCATAGAGTTTCCGCTGATTCCTAGGGAGGATTGACATAACTTCCTGGGGAAAGCTGATAGTCCGGGTTTTACCATAGAGTTTCCAGAGACTCCTAGACAGCCGTGGTGTCACATCTGAGTTTTCCACATCAACTGACTCCCCCACCCCGTTGGAGCGTCAGTGGAAAAGAGGGGCTGGGGGCAGGGGATTCCCCATCCTCTGCCCAATGCTATGTCCTCAGATGCTTGAACAGGCTGTCGCGCAACCCCCCCTTTTAACTGGTACTCAGTTCCTCTCACCATTCCATCTATTCTGGAGATATTTAGTCCTCATCCAGCTACTTTGAGAGGGTTTGTTTTTTTCTGTTTTAGTTCATTTTCGAAGGCATTTCTTTCTGCTTAGCTGGGAATCCCATGTTAAAAAAAATAACTTGTCCGAGGGTGGCCCTATTTTGTAACGTTTGTCATCTATAAAGGGGTTCACCCACTTTTCTATTTTTAGATACTCTGAATATTACATTTTAATATCACCTTCCTTTTAGTGAGCTCAGGGTGCCGTACATGGTTTGTCTCCCCCCTCCAATTTTATACTTTCAATTACCTTGGGAGATAGGTCAAGTAGCGAGACAATGAGGTGCAGGGTACTAACCCATGTAGCCCTGGACCTCGGCTGATGTTGTAGCTATGACATCACACAGTCTCTAAAGACCCAGGCTGCTATAGCAGAGGGTATCGTCTTGATCTGCGATTGATTTTGCTCTGTAATATTTTTGTGCAATATTTTAAAGAATCCTAGCCAAAGATGCCAATGATATTGACGCGCTCCAGTACACTGTGATATATCATCTGGCTATGACCGGGAATATGGAGTTGGTGAGTATTCGTACATTTGCTGACATTCTTCCAGGCCTCTCTAGAAATCCTTGCTCTGTGCATCAGAATATTCCAGGCTGGATCTGACCAGCTTTTCTGCTGGAGAAAGAGGGTGGAATGGCCCCTTTTGGTAACCAAAGAGACTATGCCAGGAATTGTGGGCAGAAGCCACGTGAAACATGGGTGGCAGTGGGGAGGGAAGATTAGATGAGATTAAGTAGAAAAGTTGGTCAAAACCAGCCCACAGTGGGTCATGAGGAAGTAGCAGTCTGGTTCAGAACTAGTCATCATGTACTTCAGGGCCCTGTGGGGCCTATTATGGTTCTGCAGGGCCTGCAAGACGGAGCTCTTCCACCGGGCCCTTAGGTGAAGTAGCGGGCCTCCCCTCCAGTGACTGCAGATCCTAGAAACCAGATGGGGATCACACTATCATCTGTTGAGACCAATGTTCCCTCTAAGCTGAGTTAGTGTGAGCTAGTGCACAGTTTTTTAGCCTCCAGCTCACACATTTTTGTCTTAGCTCAGTAAGGATGGCTCCAGAGCACTGTTCCCTCTAAGCTGTTGGTGTGAGCTAGCTCACAGCTTTTTAGCCTCCGGCTTGCACTTTTTGCCTTTGCTTAGGAAGGGATGGCTCCAGAGCAAACTAATTTACGCTGTAGCCAAGTCGCTCGCTCACCACTTTAATGTCAGTCGCTCACAAAGTAGAATTTTTGCTCACAAGACTCCACGGCTTAGAGGGAGCATTGGCTGAGATGCGTTGTTGTTCTAAATGCTGGTGATTTGATTGATTCAGTGCTGATGATTTGATTGATTCTAATGGGTTATTATAATACATTTTAATTGTAAATCTGCATTAATTGCAGACCTATATGTTGGTACCCGCCCAGAGCCTGCAATGTGGGGAGGGCGGGATATAAGTCTAATAAAATAAAATTAAAAAAAAAAAATGTTAACAGAAAAGTTGAGAACCCTCGTGGTCAGGAAGGAAAGTTTTAAGAGCCTTACTGAGCTAACAAGTGTACTTGGTGGGGCGGGTATCAGACAGGCTCCGAAGTAAGTAAGTGGAGGCGGCATTAAAGAGGCCAGTAGCTGCAGGGGTAGGGGTGGGGGAAGGGACAGTCCTTTGTTAAGCATTTCCCTTTGTCAGTACGGAATAGAAAGCAAAGACCTCAGGGAGAAAAAGATAAGAAAATGAAGAAAGTACAACTGTAGTTTCCCCTCTTCCTTTCAGTGGGTTTGGAGATAAAGTGCCCCCCCCATACCCTCAGGGTTTACACTGCCATTTACTACAAATTACAAGCCACACAGGCATGAAACACCACAGGGGCAATCGACAGGAGGCTGAAGTTGGTTCCTTATTTGACATTTGGGGTGGTCCAAAGGTTTTGGGGACGTGCAGCCCGGCCCCAGTGTCTGCCTGTGCGATTGTCCTGGGGGCACCGCACTTTGGAGCAGCTGGCGCAAGAACCGCTCTTTGGACCTGGAAAGAGGATATATCTTGAAGGGGATAGTCCTGTGAACCTGGGGGGATATGATCCGTGGGGGTCCAAACCTTATTTTGGGGTTCAGAGCTTTCCAACTCTCCTCAGTGTTTCTGGATGATTTCACGAATAAGGAATGAATAAGGAACTGCGAATAAGGAACCGACTTCAGCCTCCTGCAGTTGACCTACGCTGAAGAATGCAGAGTTACAGAAGATCGGAAGCAAAGTTTATCAGTCTCCCCCCGCACCCTTCCCTGGGTTGATTTGAGATAACTGAGTCAAGCTCTGAGCTGGATGGGCCAGGCTAAACTGATCTCCTCAGATCTCAGAAGCTAAGCAGGGTTGACGTTGGTCAGTATTTAGATGGGAGACCACCAAGGAAGTCCAGGGTCACTACACAGAGGCAGGCAAGGGCCAAGCACCTCTGCATTTCTCTTGCCTTGAAAACCCTACGTGGTTGCCGATAGGTCGTCTGCGACTTAACAGCACTTCCACCACTAACTCAGTAAAGTCGTGAGATGCCATTCAAAGGAATCAGATCTAAGGAAGGCAGTCTTTCTGAGTCTGAAATCACACGTATGCTTTCAATACAGGCATTGCAACAACTTAGAGATTTCATCAGTGGTCTGGAGATGAAAGAACCGCAGAGATCAGAACTTCATCTTAAAAAAATCCTTGTGGTCAGTCGGCTGGTAAGGGCATATTGTTCTTAGTGGTTAATACGGCTCATCTTTCTAAATTGCCACTTGCTGTGTTCTTCTTTAAATCCTTGAGGCCTACTCCATTTGAAATGTTATGCTTCCCATACCCAAAAGGAATTTGTTAGTTTCTATCAGTGTGGGAAAATGTCTCTGTGTCAAGCTAATCATGGTAATCATATCACCTCTCAGTCGTCTCCTCTCCAGGCTAAACATACCCAGCTCCTTCAGCCTTTCCTCAGAGGACTTGGTCTCCAGACTCCCCCACCATCTTTGCTGCCCTCTTCTGGACACGTTCCAGCTTGTTGATATCCTTCTTAAATTGTGGTGCCCAAAACAGAACACAATACTCTAGGTGAACTCTAACCAGAGCAGAATAAAGCAGTACCATCACTTTGCATGATCTGGACACTGTACTTCTGATACAGCCCAAAATCGTATTTGCCTTTTTAGCTATCACATCACGCTGCTGACTCATGTTCAGTGAATGGTCTACTGTGACGGACTTAAAAGATCTGGGACCAGCAGAAAGTAAACATAGAACACTGCTGATTCACATGACGGAGTGAGGAGGGGGCCATTTAGCTCGGAACCCTCAGAGATTGGCATTTAACAGACAAAATGTTCCATTTGAAAGTGGCAGTTGAGAAGCTGCAAGGAGTTCGTGATGAGACAGAGAGCAGACTAGGGATCTGTCAGCGAACTGAAAAAGTCAGATCTCTGTAGCTCTGTGGAAACAGCCTGTGAACAGATTATGTAAAGAACTGGGGCTTGAGAGCAATCAGCACTGATTCTTCTAATATGCTGAGGTGAATAAAAGTATAAGACCTGAGTGGTCACAGACACCAAAGACACTGCTCCACCGGGACTTAAAAAGTGGTTGAGCAAAGGCTAGAGGGTCTGAAGAGAGGAGTCTGGAAGGCTGGTTCAGGGACCAGTTAGACTTGAAGGGCCAGCCAAAAGTTAACCACTAAAGGAGTGACTGGAGAGTGAGATCTGAGGTGTGTGTTGTGGACTGAAGAAACATCTAGGTACTGAACTGAAAGTAATAAACATACAGCCTAAGTGAACATAAAGGAAAGAGCTAAAGCCTGAAAGGAAACAAACTATCCTCTGTACAACTTCCATCCCCCCTGTTGTGTTAGTTGTAAATAAAGCTTGTTCAGTTTTAACGTTAGCAAGCTGTGGTGCCTATCTATTCCTTTGTAAATACACTTAGCAGTGGTCCTTACAAATATCCTTGACCAAGCAGTAAAACAATTACCCTGAAGAGACTATTATAGATTTGCTTAGAGGACTGGTCAGAAGAAATCAGTAGCAGCTCTGACCAGGCGCCACACACAGACCCTCACAGTATTGTCAGTATAGAAGGGGCGTGTGTCATATCTACTAAGACCCCTAGATCCTTTTCGCACATACTACTACCAAGACAAGTCTCCCCCATCCTATAATTATGGATTTGATTTTTCCTGCCTGAATGCAGAACTTTACATTTATCCCCACTGAAATTCATTTTATTTGTTTTAGCCCAAGATCATCCAGTATCCTGACTCTGTCTAGCAGCTCCTCAGTGGAACAGGCTTCCTCGGGAGGTGGTGGGCTCTCCTTCTTTGGAGGTTTCTAAGCAGAGGCTAGATGGCCATCCGACAGCAATGCTGATTCTGTGAGCTTAGGCAGATCACGAGGGGGAGGGCAGGGAAGGTTGCCTCAGTGCTTAGTCCTTGTGGCCCTTTCTTACATGCCCAGGGAAATGCTGATCGCCACTTTGGGGTCAGGAAGCAATTTTTCTCCAGGCCAGTTTGGCCAGGGATCCTGGAGTTGTTGGGGTTTTTGGGTCATCTTCTGGGCATGGGACAGGGGTCACTGGGTGTGTGTGGGGAGGTATTTGTGGATTTCCTGCATTGTGCAGGGGGTTGGACTAGGTGACCCTGGAGGTCCCTGGAGGTTCTAATCCCATCCATGTTATTTTTAGTTTGTTTTTCTTGTCTTCTTAACATATTTGAGATTTCTCCTCTGCTCTGCGGCTCAACCGTTTCTCAAACACCTACCTTATCAGTACGTTTCTTTCCACTGTGTTTCTTTTAGTCTGGGAAGAATCAAGAAATCCTGCAGGAAGCGTACGCGTTTGTTAAAAACTCCTGTAGCAGACTAATACACACGGATGCCCGGGTTGTGAATGAACTCGGGTATCAGCTTAGCCTGCAAGGGAAATGGAAGGAAGCTTCCATGTGGTATAGACAAGCTGCGGAGTTAGATGAAAGCACGGCAGAATCGTTGACAGGTACGTGATGGCGAAGCTTATACCTTGAATAAAACTTTGTTGGTCTCAAAGGTGCCACTGGCCTCAAACTTTGATCTGATGGGAGAGTTCCATGCATACAGCTATCCACACGGCTCAGTATTATTTATTGTTCATTTAGAAAATGAATGTGCTTCCTCTTTGAAGACCTGCTCGAGGGGCCCGACGAAGTAAAACCTTAACCATAAAACCATAAAAGCAACAACCATAAAAATGATAAATAGTAAAAGAAGCCATAAAAACAAGCCAAGAGTCTGCCAGGAGGCATAACTATAGCATAAAAACAACATCCGGCAGCCGAAACTGTTATCCATAAAACAGCTCTCGGGCTAGGAGATCATAAAAACAACTTAAGAAGATGGAACCATTCGGTTAAAAGCCTTGGTAAAGGTTTTGGACAGTAAAGTGAAAGGAACCTCGAGGCTGATTGGGTCTCAGTGGCCTGATTTGTTTGATTCTTTCCTTGGTTTTAAACGGGGGAAACCGCACCTCCTTCCTCATATATGTGGCCCTGCATGGAGAAACCTCATATCAGACATTACACCATACCTGTTCTAAAGGGAGAGGGGAGGAGTCATCTACAGTTCAGTTTTGCATAGTTTGTGGAGAGCCGGGAGAGTAGAAGCCCTCCTGACCTCCTCAGGCAGGCCGTTCCACAAGGTAGGGGGCCACAACGGAGAAGGCCACGTGGATGGACAGTTTTTGATTTTGCCCATTTGCAGATTGGCACTTGCAGAAGGCCTTGCTTAGATGAGTGAAGCTGTCACGGGGGAGCGGGGGGAGAGATGGTGTCACGGGCAGCGGCTAGAAAAGGTTCTCTAATGGCTGCCACCACTGTGGTATGGATCTCCTCAGGAGGGCCCAGAGTAGCCACCCTACCCCCTTATAGACTCCTTTTCCAGTAGGTTTCCCATTATACGTGACCGAATAAGACGTAAGGACCCGGGCAGAGTAACAAACTTTTTATTAAAGAGATTTAACAGCAATTATAATAACTTGTAGGGAAAATGAGCACAGTAAAGGTAGGTAAACCAGGAAAATAAGAAACCCTAACATGTCTGACTATACTGTCCTGGCCTTCTCTAGATATTTGCCTCAAATTGCCACCCCTTTGGCATGAGGGGTGAGTGGGCGTCAACGTGGCAAATGGGGTTCAATGTGGCCAAGTGCAAAGTGATACACATTGGAGCCAAAAATCCTAAATATAAATACACGTTGATGGGGTCTGAACTGGCAGAGACGGACCAAGAGAGAGATCTTGGAGTTGTAGTCGATAACTCAATGAAAATGTCTAGACAGTGTGTAGTTGCAATAAAGAAGGCCAACGCTATGCTGGGGATTATTAGGAAGGGAATTGAAAACAAATCAGCCAGTATCATCATGCCCCTGTACAAATCATTGGTCGACCTCATTTGGAATACTGTGTACAGTTCTGGTCACCACATCTCAAAAAGGCTATTATAGCATTGGAAAAAGTGCAGAGAAGGGCAACTAGAATGATAAAAGTGTTGGAACACCTTCCCTATGAAGAAAGGTTAAAATGCTTGGGGCTCTTTAGCTTGGAGAAATGGCGGCTGAGGGGTGACATGATTGAGGTTTATAAGATTATGCATGGGATAGAGCAGGTTGAGAAAGAAGTACTTTTCTCCCTTTCTCACAATACAAGAACTCGTGGGCACTCCATGAAATTGCTGAGCAGTCGGGTTAGAACAGATAAAAGGAAATACTTCTTCACCCAAAGAGTGATTAACATATGGAATTCACTGCCACAGGAGGTGGTGGCAGCTACAAGCATGGACAGTTTCAAGAGGGAATTAGATAAACATATGGAGCAGAAGTCCATCAGTGAGCCACAGGGTATAGATGGGAACTCTCAGTCTGGGGCAGGTGATGCACTCTATTCTTGGTGCTGGAGGGGGCAGCAGTGGGAGGGCTTCTAGTGTCCTGGCCCCACTGCTGGACCTCCTGATGGCACCTGGTATATCTTGGCCGCTGTGTGACAGAGTGTTGGACTAGATGGGCCATTGGCCTGAGTCAACATTGGCTTCTCTTATGTTCTTATGTTATCCCTCCTTCTGCCAGCAGCCTCACCAGCTCTGCTCCCTGGGAGTGAACCCCCTCCCACTTTGGGCAAGGCCTTTTATTCCTTCTTCCCAGGCACCACCCTCTCCTCCTCTACTGGTATAAGTTTTCCCTCCAGATCCCCTGTTAGCCAATCACAGGGCCCAAGGGGTGACCTGGGAAATGGGTTGCCAGGTCTTTCCTGGCTTGCAGGGGGGGGTCCCGGTTCCTTTCTGGGAGTTCTTTGGCGTGTGCACTTTGTGCGTGCGCCGCAATGACATCATCTGGAACTGACATCATCGCATCGGGCACGATCATTTAAGGGGAAACCATAGAGTTTCCCCTCAAATGCTAGAGCATCCCCCCACAACTAGCCCCAGCGTGACGACATCACCTCTGGGTGATGTCATCATGCCGGGTACATTGCCGCGGTGCTGGCATTTTGGGGGTGGGGTTCTGGGCTAGCGGGAAAGGGGCCCATCGGGCAGGCAAACCCCTGCCCACCCAGGGGACCTGGCAACCCTACTGGGAAATGTAGGCCCTGAAGTCACTCTAATACAGGCTTCCCTGGAGCCACTAGGCCTCTGTAGAGCCTGTAGGCCACACCACTATAGGCCCAGGATCATGACAGACGGTCTCGCAAGTATGAGTGTCCGAGGCCATGACGGGCTTTGTATGTGATGGCCAGTACTTCAAATAGAGCCTCGTACTTGATGGGCAGCCAATGGAGCAACCGTCTACTCTGCGTGCTGCTCTAATCTGTGATACTGTTCAGCTCTTTGCTTTCAAAATACGTGGCTATAATGCAAAGTATGCTTTTGCTGTCTTTATGAGAACGTTATCTGTTGCTTCACAGGTGTTATTTGGTGCCTGGTGCTGGAAGGGAAGCTCGAAGAAGCAGAGCAACAGCTGGAGTTCCTAAAGGAAGTTCAGCAATCCACTGGAAAATCTGCAGTGAGATTTCTTTTGATTTTCTATGTCTGCTCGGATTTGGCAACTGCGTATTTCTGAAGGTGGCTGTCACCGCTGCCTCTTCCACTGTCGTGTCCCACCCCACAAGGCTTCCCAGGCTCTGAAAACTTCAGAAAGGTCAACAGGAGACAGACATTGCGATGAAACCAGCTAAGAAAAGCAACCAGGCTCGATAATCCCTGGCCACTTCAGGTCAAGAGGTGTTTTCTGCTGGTCCCGGGATGCAGGCATGCGGAAATGGCATCCATACAACCAGTCACCATGCCTCTGGCTGCTGTCTCCCACCGTATCCCTCACTCAAAAAGCTCTGACACCAAATGATTGCAGCCCAATCCCCGCAGCTCAACACCCCCGGCCCTTCCCCGTTTCACAGTTCTGTCTGCAGCCATGGGCGTTTCTCTAAGTAAGTTTAGGGCCCAATCTGCATCTGCTGGCTCTTCCGTTGCCTCCCATTGGGCTCAGTATAAAAGCTTGCCGTCTGCATCATCACGTTTAGGGAGAGTGTGTGAGAGAGGGGTGAGGAGCAGCTTCCAAGGGGCGCTGGCAGAACGCAACGCTGCTGCATAGCATGGAGGAAATGGCACCCACAACCCCCCCCCCACAGAAAGTAAAGGAGGGTGACCTGGGGGGCAGGGCAGGAAAGACCAAATGAGCTGGGTAAAAAACACAAAACACCCCGGGGTTTCCAGGCAGGGCATTCTGGGGACTACCCCAGGAAATAACAAATGGTTCAGGGGTGGGTGTGCTTCCACCACCACCACCCCCCCCAAAAAAAAAAATGTGATTGCAGAAAAATGTTCCCAGGCTGCTTTTAAACGCAGACAACAGGATTTTCAGCTAACTTCTTTCCTTTGTGACAATCTCCTTAGAAAAGGGGGGGGATCGGCTCCATTTGTCTGCTTATCTCTCACAGCGGCTTGGAGGGTGGGAAGGAGCAATTAAACCTCCTTAAAACCAAATCCACATAATGCTGTGGGGTGCCGTAGTGACCTCGGAGTCGCCACTAAATGGCAATAAACGTGATGCAGACAGCCGATGCTCAGGGGAAGCAATACGAAAACACACGTGGAATGAGATGCAGACAGAAATTTGTTCGACGATGTGGGGTCGGTTGCACAGCGGCAGGAAAGACCAATGCAGATTCGACTTAGATGTGATCTGAGTGCGTCACACAGACGAGCATTGCGTGTGCACAGAACGATGATTCGGAAACTTCAAGAGCTAGGGTTTTTGGCAGGCAATTATTTCTCAGAGAATGGCAGGCTTGACTTGTGCGGTGCCCCAAGGGGAGGAGTCATGGCTTTGCCACTCAGTTTCCTTTCATCTGCCACAACCTCAACTGTGTATGGAATTCTGCATTTCCGCTCTCTGACTCCTAGTCTATTTGTACACTTTGTGGTCAGGAAGGAATTTTCCTCCAGGCCATATTGGCCCAGAGATCCTGGAGGGTTTTTTTGCTTTTCTCTGGGCATAGAGCAGGAGTCACTGGCGGGGGGAAAGGTAGTCGTGAATTTCCTGCATTGTGGACTAGAAGAGCCTTGAGGTCCATTCCAGCATTAAGTTTCTGTATGCAGACAGCTGCAATAATTTTACTCCAAACAGAAAATATTTTGTTTGTCGAAACATTTATTCATTAAAATGTATTTATGTCATACTGCTCCCTCTCCTATGGGGTCTAAGCTTGCGCTGATCCTGAAAGACATCTCCTGTTGTGTCAAGTGCAGCATTCTCTGTCTTCCAGGTCCTGGCTTACCTCCAGGCTGTGATTGCTTCGAGGCAAGACAAGGACGAGCAGGCTGCCACTGCCCTGCTCAACGAAGCTGCAGACCTTCACTTCTCTGCTTTGCAGGGTCTCCCTCTGAGCATTGAATACTACGAGAAGCTCAGTCCCATGTTTGTGGTTGAAATCGTGAAAGAGTATTTGGCCTTTTGTCCCAAGCAGGTGGGAAATGCCGTTTCACTTTCCTTTCCTCCCGACAACAGGAGGACACTGGAGGGCAGCAACTATTCACAGGGTCACTCTGCTTGCACAAGGAAAATCCTGGGCTTCATTCACACAGAGAAGTTTCTTTGGGCTGTTCTGCATTCTCATTTTCCTCGTTTGTGTGTCTTTATTGCTTCCCAGGTTTCCCTATTCCACATTGTTTTGCTTCCTCTAGTAGTCAGTTCAATAGTACATGACTGTATGTCTGCCATAAAAACCTGCAGTTTAAATCTGCAGGGAGAAATGCTGGACATACAATGACGTAATGTTGAATTGACCACTAGAGGGAGCAAAACACATGCGGAAAAGAAAAGAAAAAGCAGTAGGTACACACAAGCAAAGAAAATGAGAATGCAGAAGAGCCCCGTGCATAGCTCTCACTGTTGCTGTGAGCAATGTTCCCTCTAAGCTGAGTTAGTGTGATCTAGCACAGTTTTTTAGCCTCCAGCTCACAGATTTTCATCTCAGCTCAGGACGGAGGGCTCCAGAGCAAACTAATTTATGCTGTAGCCAAATCGCTCACAACTTTAATGCCAGTCGCTCACAGAGTAGAATTTGTACTCACAAGACTCCACAGCTTAGAGGGAGCATTGGCTGTGAGTGCATAGGCCTTTGCAGTAGTAATGGAGCAACTAGAAGTTTTCCCTGCACTTTCCTACTTTCAGCCTTCAGTGGCTGTCATTCCTCCCCCAACCACCAAAGCTTTTTTAGGCTTTCTAAAAATATCGTCAATAGCTATAGTACTATAAATAGAGGTGTGCAAAAAAAAAAAAAAATGGCCGGATTTGGTTCTGCCGAATCGGGCCGGATTTGTTTCGGCCCCCCGAATGACCCCTGAATGCTACTTTCATCAATGAAAGCAGATTCGGGAGCCATTCAGCCACCTGAATGACTTTCGGCCCTTGGAAGGAACGCAAGCCATGGGAAGGGAAGGTGGTTTAAACCACTTCCCCTCCAGGAGCCAGCTTGCTCGGGCTCCCCACAGCCACGGGGAACATGAGGAAGCCACGGGAAGGGAAGGTGTTCTCCCCTCCGCTCCAGGAGCCGGCTTGCTCGAGCAAGCCACAGGAAGGGAAGGCGGTTTAAATGCCTTCCCTCCAGGAGTCAGCTTGCTCAGGCTCCCCACAGCCATGGGGAACCCGAGCAAGCCACGGGAAGGGAAGGCAGTTTAAACTGTCCCCCCTCCAGGAGCTGGCTTGCTTGGCCTCCCCTCAGCCATGGGGAACCCGAGCAAGCCACGGGAAGGGAAGGCGGTTTAAACTGCCTTCCCTCCCTGGCTTCCAAAGCTTCCCCCTCCATTCCTCACCGCCTGCCAAGGCAGGCGAGCCAGGAAAGGCCCAGGAGGGTGTGGGGAGGCATTTAAATGCCTCCCCGTGCTTTCCCTTGGGCCGGGGGCCGCTTTTTGGCCATGCCGTTGAATTTAGGCGGCACCTTTCGGGAGAATCTGATTCGGCCCGCAGCTGTCTGAAAGGGACCCTAAGGGGCCACTTTCGGGGGTGCATTTGGTTTGGATGAACTAAATGCACATCCCTAACTATAATATTGCAACAATATATTGCCCCCCCAACTCTGTTTTTTAAAAAACTGAGTCACTAGCCCTTTTGGTTACAGAGTTACAAGGGGAAATGTGCAGCCAGTACCTCTCTCTTTATAACCCTGCAACTAAAAAGGCTAACTTTTTTTAAGAATGAAAACTGGGAACTAGTTCATTGTTGCAGTGGATTGTTATAATGCTATAGTGATGTAGTTATTACCAAATCTCCAAGAAAGCCCTCCTCTGGAAAGGGGAAATGGCTGCAGTAGGAAGGAAAATGGCATCGATGTGAGAGGGACCTGAAAAAATGCACACCTTCCACACAATGTCCAAAGCGGCTTTTACTGTGACCATCTCAAACTGGGTTTGGAAAGGATCACAGCAAAACACGGGGAAAACACAGAAACAGAAATAGAAGACAGTGCCATGGGAATGCTCCTGAGAATAGTGGTGTAGCAAGGAAGCCAAGGTGGAGCAAAACTCCACATGGATACCAATAAGATACTTTTCGGGTATTTATTCGGCTTCCTTAGATAAATACCTGCCTGATCCCAGTATTAACAATTATTTGCAACACCTTCATCTTAAGTAAATTTTAAAAGAATATACAGCTTCATTTACTTAGTTATACCTAGACAATTTATGAAATAGAAGTTTTTGCTGAGCTCAGAACTGCTTACCCACAGGGGTGTGCAGACAAGGAAAAATGAGCTTGGGTCTCAGGAGAAACTGAAACTGTGTTTGATTCCAAAGTTCTCCTCTTTATACGTTTTCAAAATATTACCTTTTATTACAGTCACCTTTATCATTATCTATCTGTCCCGCTTAATTGGAGACCGCACTCTTAACTAGGTTCTTTACAGCACTGTGGTAGAATTAAAAGATTCGGAAGATAACTTTCACTTATATAGTCTTAGACAGTGTAACCTAAACCTATGCATCCATCTCGTCAGATAACATTAGTTCCATGTGATTATTTTAATTGGAACAGAAATCTGTTGGTTTTAATGACTAAGCATTCCACAAGAGCATAAATTATTCACCGGCCATTAACTGATAAACCATATATCTCGCCTTCTGTCTTGGAATTAATGTCATCCTCGCTGACGCTCATTCGCTTTGATTTCTTAGTTTCCCAATTAAAATAGTTCTTGTATTTCTTGAACATATTCCAGACTTCCCTCCCAGTTAACAATGAACGGAGGCTATTTTTATTCCTTGTAGAGAATCTCCAGCTATTAACTTGAGCAGGCCTTTCCTCCTTTGCAGTCGGCAGAAGTGCTTTCAGATACGTCACCAACCACTGTCGACAGCTCCCATTTTTTTAAACTAAATCCATGACACATGTATTCCATGTTCTGAAAGCTCTGTAATTTGCGTATCTTTTTTCCCCCTTTCCATAGCCTAGGTTACCCGGTCAGGTGTTATCATCCGTTCTTAAACAATCAACCATAATTTTGAATCCAGTTGTCAAAGCGGCTCCTGGGATGATCGAGCCACTTTATCTCATGGCGCAGGTTAAGTATTTATCAGGTGAGCTGGTCACCCACTCGAAGGAAAAATAATAATCTCTTATGTTCTTATGGATAAGCATATGGAACAGAGGTCCATCAGTGGCTATTAGCCTCAAGGTATAGATAGGGACTCTCAGTCTGGGGCAAGGGACACTCTGTATTCTTGGTGCTTTGGGGGGATAAGAGTGGGAGAGCTTCTAGTGTCCTGGCCCCACTGCTGGACATCCTGCCAGTCTGAGTAGGCAATACTGACCTGGATGGCCCAAGTATAAGGCAGCTTCACGTGTTCAGTTATATAACCCTACAGTCCAGGAGTTCAGTCACCTGTATTTCAGCTCAACAACAAACAGGCAGTTTTGTTTTGATGTAAGCTCTCAGGAGCCAGGAGAGCAGATAACTAAATCTGGCTCACGAGAGCTTCTACCAGAACAAATGTGTTGTGTCAACAAGGTGTTGTGCAGTGTTATGTCAGCAAAACTTTCCAATATTCCTTGCATTACATTCAGTATTCTAATATACTATTCTGAAAAAGAAATACACTGAAATATAGAGGATGTGTAGTCCTTCTTGTTGAGCGTATATATGTGAGGAATGAATGAGTTAACATATGTAATGAGATAAGAAACCAATATCGCTGTTGAGTCCTGGGGAGGTTTTTGTTCCAAGTGTTGTAGTAACTTGTAATTAAGCCATTTTTATTTCCATTCTGTTCATGCTTTGTAATAAAACAACTACTTTGAGGTCATTTATTGAGTGCCCTGGGAGGCTGAAGTGTTCTCCTACAGGTTTCTCAGCCTTGTGCTTCCTGATGTCAAAAATCACTGGACTTTCTGTTTTTAAAAAGAGTTTGCGTTCTGACTCCTTTTCATTCGGAATAGGAGATAAGAACTGGCCAGTGATGTTTGAACATGCCATCAGTCCCACTGATTTCCATTAGAGATTATTTCCCCTGGTTAAAACTGACGCATGATGCCAGTGCACAGAACCATTTTTCAGAGCTGACACTGCGAGAGGAAAAGGTATAGTAGAAACAAATACAGTGAGGAAGCTTCCACAGCTCTAAAAACTTTACATTTGTCTTCACCGTAACAAAACCAGAGCATAGCTAGGGAACGGAATGCCTTTCCTTAAGCAGACTCCTGTGCTTGCAAAGGGAGGATCAGGCATTTCAACCTCTGCTTAGGATTCCTGTAAGGAAATAGAAGATCAAGAGCAAGATAATATGCTAGGCTATTTTGCAGGAGAAGTTGAAACTGCACAGGGCACCCTGCAGCGCTGCTTGGAGCTGGATCCTGCCTCAACAGATGCCAATCTCCTTATGGCCCAGATCCATCTCTCTCAGAGAAACATTAAAGAATGTGCCCATTCGCTGGAAACGGGGGTCAGCCATAATTTCCAGGTGAGATCAAGCCCTGAGTAAAACATTTTAAAAGTCACATAAAAAAGCCGCTGGCCCATTTGTTCTGCTCACTGGCGGATCTACATGAGCGTAAACAGCTGAAGGGTTTACTCACAAGGAATTCCCTTGTTCCTCCTTGTGATATGACCTGCTGTCACAACCCCCCACCTCTTGCCAAGGGGTCTGCTTCTTAAGGCATGGGTTGTCCAATCAGTTGGTGGTGGAAAAGTCCTAGGCAATGCTTTAAATTCTCTCTGATAGCGTGGGTGTTGATTCTCAGGGTTCAGTAACTTATTCCAATCAACTTTAAAAGCAACATTAAATTTATTTACAAAATAACAACACAACAATAAAACATACAAGTAGGGGGAAAGGGTGTGCACATAGAACAAAGACAACAAAACAAACCTAGGTCTCTATCTGGTGCACCGACCTTGAGCAGCTTGTTTCCAGCAGCAGATGCTAAAGCTGAGTTCGCCAAGAAATAACAATTCCTTCTCCAGGCCACCGGCTCTTGAACTGAAGCCTGCTTTCGTCATGTCCCGACATCCTGCCTGCAAGGGTGTGTGTAACTCTCGTGAAGTTCCTAGCATCTCCTGGGATCTTGCTCCTAAGATCCTCTTGCAATGCATGCTTAGCTGTCCCTCACTCCTGGCTAAATAGTAAACTAGCTGTCACAAGCTAATTGACAGACCAATCACTACTTAGATCACTTTCATCTAGATTGAGAACTGTCAAGATCCGGAAACATCACCTTGATGTTCCGACAGTTTCCAGCTGGCTGCTGTTAAGGCAACCGCTAATTTGCGGCAGGTGCTTGTTATCTATTAACACTGTAGGTCTTCCATGATCCAGTTACAACTTAGCACTTTGCTGAAGAATGTAAAACTTAGGCCTCAGAGACCCAGTGACATGGCACCTGCATATGTGCAAAGAGCAGGACAAGGAAAAGTGACCTTGAGCGAGCTCATCCCTCCTAGGGCTTTTCTGCATTCTCATTTTCCTTGCTTGTAAGTTCCTGTTTCTTCCATTGGGGGAGGTGTTCTATTCCACATGTGTTTTGCCCCCTCTAGTGCAAGCTTTTATGCTGGACATAAACTGATATAATATTGATTCAACTACTAGAGGGAGCAAAATATGAATGAAACAGACACCCCCCCCCCCCAAAGAAAAAGGAACTGGGAAGGGAAATGAGAAAGCAGAAAAGCCCCTACTAAGAATTGGGCCCTTGAGCACAGAAACCAAGGACTGAACTATAAACCTCCTTGCAACATTTCTAAACCCACCATTTTCAGAAGGAGCCTGTAACTGGCGTGCCCTAATTGCATCATCTTCAATATCTTTGCCAGCTTCGTGATCACCCAATGTACCACCTCATCAGGGCTCAAGCACTGAACAAAGCTGGGGACTATGCCGAAGCCATTAAAGTCTTGAAAATGCTTCTCAGCTTGCCCCAAATGAAAGGGGAAGCTAAAAAGGGCACAGGACCCCTTATAACCACAAGCGAACAAGTTTCCATATACCTGGAACTGGCTGAAGCTCTTCGTCTCAATGGGGAATTGGTGAGAAGTTCTGGATCTAATACTGTATTAAATGTATACATTTAAAATATAATACTACTAATTTTGTATCCAGGGAAAAAAAGACATTCTGGATATAATTTCTATCTGTATATAATCTTTATTTTAAAATAAAGACCTTTTTTTAAAAAAGGCCCTAAAATATCAATAGAACACTATAGTATTGTGATGATAGTTTAAACAGGTTATCTGAATTCCTAGCTTTCATTTTTTTAAAAAAAGTAATTCTTTAGCACCTTCCCTTAGAGAGATATGCCTTTTTCCTGTGAATTCTCAGCTTTCATTTTTTAAAAAAGTAATTCTCTGGCTCCTTCCCTTGCAGAGATATGCCTTTTCCCTTACATCTCTATGAGGGAAGAGGATAGGGGTTTTTTTTAATGGAAGCTGGGAGTTCAGAGAACTTGCTTAAATCATTGTTATAACACTACAATGTTATATTAATATTTTAGGGCCTATTAAAGGGGGAAAAAATGGAAATTTCTATCTTGGGTGGGGGGATGGTTTAATGATGATGACATTCCAAATATTGAAAAGTGGGCTGGAGGTGGGTGGGAGCAGGCAGGACAGAGAAAACTGATAGGAACATTATGCACTAGGAAAAAGTTGACTCTGAATAGGTTTCTAGAAAAAGATTGGGGTAAAACTGGTCTCAAAAGAGCCAGAAAACAGGGAAGGGAGAGGGAGAAGTGAAAACTAAAGGCACAAAGCAGTATGGGGCCAGAACAGATGGGAAAAAAACATGCCGAAAAGCCTAAAGCTTCAAGGATTTAGAGAGGAAGCAAGATCCTTGTGGCTGCTGAACCACGTGCCATAATTTTTGTTTTTTACGTTCCAGCATGAAGCCACTAAGGTTATGCAAGATACCATCAACGAATTTAGCGGAACACCAGAGAAGATCCGTATCACTGTTGCCAATGCAGATTTGGCTCTCAGCAAAGGGGAAGTGGATTTGGCATTAACGATGCTGAGGAATATCACACCAAACCAGCCATATTACATCGAGGTGAAGGAAAAGATGGCTCAGATTTACCTTCAGATCCGAAAGGATAAGAGACTGTACATCGGATGCTACTGGTAATCCTGTTTTAAAGTTCATCTTTTACTCATTCTTTGGATGGAGGAACTCCTGGAGACCCTGTGGATGAGCCACTTTAATTTCCTTGAGAGGAGAAAGGCAGGAAAGAAATAATAATAATAAAAAAAGCAAAACCAAGTTTACCTACAACAGTCTCCTCCCCTGCCCCTTCCCTCCATTCTGGCTTGACAGTGGTCAGAAAGGCAAGTCTGAACTTCAAGTGTGATGCCTGTGTGGTGGCAGAATCTTTGGAAGAAGACACACACTGCCCCTGTTCTGTTTCTTCAGGGGTTAGTCCTGTTCCACATGTGTTTTTGCTCCATCTAGTGGTTGAGTTGATAACCACACAGGGTTATTTCCAGCATGTTGCCTGTAAAATGAGAAAGCAGAAAAGCCCTCCTTTTCATCTTCATAATTTGACCAACAGACTTCTTTACCAGAAATCACTGAGTCCTGCAGGGATTATGGCCACAATACGGGAGAAGGTAGATCAGAGCAAGTTCACACTGGGGGGGGGTCCTTTCTGGGAAAGAGAAAAGCAAGCTATCCCTCCGTCACTCCTCTTTGGTGTAGTGGTTAAGTGCGCGGACTCTAATCTGGGAGAACCGGGTTTGATTCCCCACTCCTCCACTTGCACCTGCTGATGTGGCCTTGGGCAAGCTGCAGTTCTGTCAGAGTTGTTCTTGAAGAAGAGCAGTTTCTGTCAGAGCTCTCTCAGCCCCACCGACCTCACAGGGCGCCTGTTGTGGGGAGGGGAAGGGAAAGGAGTTTGTAAGCCGCTCTGAGACTCCTTTGGGTAGTGAAAGGCGGGGTCTAAATCCAATCTCTTCTTCTCTTCTTCTTCTTCTTTTTTCCACAACTTTCTAAGGCTGTTCTCTGTGGGAGTGCGGGAGGTCTTGAACCAGGGACTCCAGCAGTTGGACTCAGCTGCCTTATTCTTCGGGTCACTGGGACAGCTTGCAAACAGAGGGAATTGCATTCCTGTGTATGTTGCCTGTATGTTTTTCTGCCATGGGCAAAGAGGCGATTGAGATCTGGAAAATAGAATGGGGAAGGAAAGGCTTAATTTCCTCTCTCCTAGCACTGCAGCCATGATCCAGAGTTCCCTACCTCCTCAGGGGGTGCTTTAGTTTCAGTCTTTGAAAACACCATGGGAGATCCTAATCGTGCATCTCCTGGGTCATATCTAGTTCGGCCTTAGTTATTGGACAACAAGAAGGTGGTGGCAGATGGAACAGAAAAAGAAAACTTACAGCACATCTCTCTGACTTTGAGCTCTTCCGCATTCTCGTTTTACTCGCCAGTAAGTTCCTGTTTCTTCAGGGGTTATTCCTGTTCCACATGTGATTTGCTCCATCTAGTGGTTGAGTTGATAATCAGACAGGTTTGTTTCCACCGTATCGCCTGTAAAATGAGAATGCAGAAGAGCCCTCCTTTTCATCTTCATAATCTGACCAACAGACTTCTGTGCCAGAAAATCGGCGTGTCTTGCCCCTGCCTGGTTTATGTGTTACTACATTAATCATTATACACAGGGCTTTTTTTCTGGGGGAACACGCCTGAACAGAGTTCCGGAACCTTTTCAATGAAATTCTTTTTAAAGTGTTTAAAAGTTCATGAGTTTTCAGTATACCGACTGAAAACTTCATTTCCCCCTTGAAAGTTCCAGTACCTCTTTGGGGAGGAAAAAGCCCTGATTATACAAACAGAAATGATTTTTTAAAGTACAAAACCACTCCAATAATTGGAGGGGACGGTTTCTTGGGGCATCTTTGGGCACCAGCTGGTCAGCTCTGTGTACAGCAGGCTCCTCTTGCTGACTTGCAACACTTTGTTCTGGACTGGAAGAGAGTAAGGCAGGTACCTTTTGACTTTCACATCTGTCTCATGGCGCTCAGAACATTTCATCAATCTTTGCTCAGCACATCTTGATTTATAACTTTTTGTTTTCTAATGTATTCATCCCACTTTCTGGTCAGCTTGTCTCCCGGAGGGGTCACATCAATAAAGCGAGATAGACCTTGCCCAAAGGCTTACAAGTTCAGATGACTCACCAAGGAAGGGATGTGGAGGGGAGATGAGTTCATATCCAGTTAGACCAGCCTGATCTGCCCCTGCTGGTGTTCTTGCTTTGTTGGAAGAGGTTCAGGGTGTTTCTTCTCCTCATTACTATTGGAAAAATAGGCAAAAATACTTAAATAGAGTTTCCAATGGATCTTTGCTTCACTGGAGAGGAGACATTTCTTTCTGTGTAAAAAGCTTTATTTCTAAGGGAAGGGTTCACATGGAAAGCTACAAAACAAAGAGATATCTAGAGCTACATTTTACATCCTTACAGCACAGAACACATGGTCACACAACAATGGAGATTCTCCTTCCTAGAAGGAAGTCACCTGAAACCAGTAACCAATGATTGCGAGTAAACAGACTTAGATTTTCCCGGGCTATCTTCCCATTGGCTCTGAGCCAAGTTTCCCTTCCAGGTCAGTCCAAACAATAGTACACTAGGTAAAGCAGATTAACCCTATAATGACTGAAATCTAGACCTTGCACCTCACATATTTCCAACAGTTATTATATTAATTGTAGGAACTGTAGCCATGAAGACAGCCATGCTAATCTAAAACAGTTGCCTCTCTTTGTTTTTGAATAGTTTGTTAAATTGTAAATATGAGTGATTTATGCTGGACTTCGTTTCATGTTATAATTTTTAATGACATTCCTCTTTTGGTACAGTGAGCTGTGTGAAAATTTGCCAAGTCCACATACAAGCCTTCTCTTAGGTGATGCGTATATGAATATTCAAGAGGTTAGTATAAAAAGATAGGGGTTTTTTTCGATGAAACTGGAATAATTTAAAATAAAATGCAAATAGTGTCTTTTTTAAAAATAAAATGCTGGATTTTAAAAATAGAATGCTGAATTTAAATCAACTGAAGCACTTTAAAATACTGGGAAGTGCTATGTAAATGTTTATTTTTACTATTTAACAAAGCTTGAGTCCAGTGTCACCTTTCAGACCAACTAAGTTTAATTCTGGGTATAAGCTTTCGTGTGTACACGCACTTCTTCATATACATTGAAACAGACTTTGCCAACCATTATATGGGGGGGAGTGTTTATATACCAGGAAAGGCTAATTGGAGTCAAGATACATAAGTAACTGAGTAATAAGTATAGTGGATAAAACCTGTGAATAGCAGCAGTTGATAAAACCTGTGAATAGCAGCAAATTAGTATATAGATAATCAAACAGTTAACAGATGCGAGAACTGAGTGATTTAGCATGTGTAGTGAGATAAGAACCCGATATCTCTGTTCACCCCTGTGGGTTCTATTGTCCTGAGTGTTGTAATAACTTGCAATTCCACAATCTCCCATTGTAGTCTGTTTCTGAAATTCCTTTGCAACAAAACAGCTGTTTTGAGGTCCCCCGTCGAATGTCCTGGGAAGCTGAAATGTGCTCCTGCAGGTTTCTCAGTTTTGTGGTTCTTGATGACAGATTTGTGTCCTTTGGTGTAGGGTTTGACCTGTTTGCTTTATGTAGAGAGCTGAAGGGCATTGTTGGCATTTAATGGCAACAGTGTTAGAGGATGAGCAAGCGAATGAGCCTCAGATGGTGTTCTTAGGTCCAGTGGTTGCGTTAACTGGGTGTAAGTATAACTATAGTTATTATTACAACATAGCATAGGAGCAAGATTCAAGCCATTACCACCTTAGAAACCAACAAGATTTTCAGGTATAAGCTTTTGAGTGTCAACGCTTCCTTCATCAGATACAAGTAGAAACTGAGATCTCTGAGCCTTAGATTCCAGTCCTGCCTTCTAACCGGGATATTTATTTGTTTATTTATCTGCATTGTTTAGACTCCACCGTTTTCACAGGGGCTCAATGTGGATTACATCCAGTGAGTCAATACAGTCGACAAAACTGGGATAATCAATAAACACTGCCATAGGATTAGGGTTGTAGAAGTCTGGAACCAACCAGAAATCTAGAGGACAGAGCTGAAGCAACCCATAAGTAGTCATCGAATCCCAGAGTTGGAAGGGGCCATGTGGGCCATTGAGTCCAATCCCCTGCTCAATGCAGGATCAGCCTAGAACATCCCTGACAAGAGTTTGTCCTAAGGCAGCTGATCCCACTGCTGCACAACTCTTACTGTCAAAAAAGTTTCTCCTAAAATCCAGCTGGTACCTTCCCGCCCTTAATTTAAACCCATTATTGGGAGTCCTCTCCTCTGCTGCCAACAGGAACAGCTCCCTGCCCTCCTCTAAGTGACAGCCCTTCAGATACTTCAAGAGAGGAATCCTGTTCCCCCTCAGCCTCCTCTACACCAGTTTGGTGTAGTGGTGAAGTGCGCGGACTCTAATCTGGGAGAACCGGGTTTGATTCCCCACTCCTCCACTTGCACCTGCTGGATGACCTTGGGCAAGCCATAGTTCTTGCACAGCTGTTCTTGAAAAAGAGTAGTTTCTGTCAGAGCTCCCTCAGCCCCACCTACCTCCCAGGGTATCTGTTGTGGGGAGGGTAAGGAGTTTGTAAGCTGCTCTGAGACTCTTTTGGGTAGTGAAGGGTGGGGTATAAATCCAATCTCCTCCTCCTCCTCTTCCTCTTCTTCTCCAGACTGGACATTATAAAATAGTCACATGACACATTAAACAGTCCAAATATAACACAGTAGGATCCTTCTTACAGTATGCTGGTTATAAGGACTCGGGGATCTCTATTCCATTCCATTCCGTGCTGGACTTGAAACTTGTCTTCTGCTGCAGACCAAATACTAGAGGGGTCAGGCATTCAGCCACCAGATGCACATAAGTTGGAAGGCATCTTTTTAATATTAGGCTTTTCTGTAGCACTTTTACTGTGCCAATTGCTTTGGAAAATCCTTTCCTCGGTCATTGAGCATTCGAATCCTTCTCAAATGCCTGCTCTGCAAGTAATTGTTCAAATTCTGGTATCCAAGAATAATTCCTGGCTAATAAGAAAAGCTCAAAATTCCATCTCATTCTTGGGCCTTTGCGTCCCCTGGGTCATCCAAAACATTGAGGATGCAGGCCTTTGAACTAGGATTTGAACTCAGCTCCATGTGCAGGATTTGGGTCCCTTGTCCAAAATGGCTTTCCTGGGTAATTTACATGTGACCTTTAGAAAAGGTCTTTAACTATATGGAGTCTGGAGTAATTTCATGTAACCTCAGTAGAGTTGTACATTTAGAGCTGTGTTTATTTCTCCTTATGCCAATGAAATCTTTTAACAGCTACTTAGAATTTACATAAGAAATCAAGACAATAAAAGTTCCTCTACCAGCTTCAATAAAAGTAGCTAGATGAGTTAAAATAATCTCAAGGCTAGCCAAGGCAACCTTGATTTGAGAAGCCTACCTGACGATCTTCTCAAACTTCTGGATCCTCTCCCCACAAAATAAACTGTAATAGAGGAGACTTGCAGTAATGTTCTAAGCAGAGTTATACTCTTCTAGGCCCATTGGCTCCAGTTAGCTTAGAAAGGCATAACTTCGCTTTGGACAGCACTGTAAATCATGAACAGCAAAGAGAAAACCTCCGAAAATTGAAATCTAATGCTATTCCATAGAAAAATAACCACCATATTTCTGTCTCTTGCTTTAGCCTGAGAAAGCTTTGGAAGTTTATGAAGCAGCTCAGAAGAAGAATCCCTTGGATGCAGCCGTGGCACGGAAAATTGGGCAGGCCTATGTGAACACCCATCAGTACAACAAGGTTGAGAAACTGAACATTTTCCCCTCTGAGTATTAGTCAGAAAAATGCAGCATACTCTGTTCTAGATCTCCCCAATGAATAGAGCCTTGACGTGTCTATGGGCTTTTCCGTAATCACATATTCCTCGCTTGTAAATTCCTCTTTCTTCGGGGGGCGTTTTCTGTTCTTCATCTGTTTGGCTCTCTCTAGTGGTCGATTCAATATAACCCAGGTTTATGTCTGGCATAAAAACCTACAGTTTAAATCTGCAGGGAGATATGCTGGACATAAACCTATACAATATCAAATCGACCACTAGAGGGAGCAAAACACACACGGAACAGAAAACAGAAGAAACTGAAGAAACAGGAACTTACAAGCGAGGAAAATGAGATTGCGGGAAAGGCCTGTGTTCAGGGGCACGATCTGCTTGGCTCCAGAGCTACAAGGGCCAAGCAAGGCACATGTTCCTTCTTTCAAGTGGAGACAACTTGGAAGTCAGTTTCACTGGATGAAAACAAACCAAATAGAGATAAGCTACCCAAACAGCAGAACTGTGTACTGCAACTTTCATTGGACTCTATCTTCCAGACAACAGATTGGAGATGCATATTTGAATGAACCCTTTTGTATCAGGAGTCCCCAATGCAGTGCCTGTGGGTGCCCACCAAGTGTTTTTTAGAAAGTGGGTGGGGCCAGGTAGGGCTGTTGCCCGGCATGATCTCTGATTTGCCGCTTAAGATGCAGCTGTCTATGCAGATTAAAACAGCATCATTTCAGTGGCAGCTGCCACTGTTTTATTCTCTCACTCCTCTTCTTATCTGTACGTAGCCTTCTCCTCTGTGTGCAGCTCTACCTCCCATGGCAGCCATTTTGTGATTGGCTCCACCTCCCATGTCAGCCATTTTGTGGCCATGCCCACCGCCCCGTGCCAAGCTCAAGAAGGCTGGGCAACCCGGCCCTCTATAGTCCCTCTGTAAAACATCCTGCTAGGAAGAAGGTTCCAACTGAACCTTCTCCCCAGCTTGATAGTTATCTCTCTGCAGGAAGTACTTTCATATTGGGGAGCATTAAAAACTGCCGTTAAGTAGCACACAACAACATGATCCTGTTTATGTGTCTTGTCTGAAAAGCACGTGTTTCCGTTGTTCATTAATCTGTTGACATGTATCGATTTGCGACAGGCCATCAATTACTATGACGTCGCTCTCAAAATGAGTGAGCAGGACTTCTTGTGTCATGATCTGGCTACTCTCCTCTTGAAGATGAAGAAGTTTGGCAAGGCCGAGAAGGTTCTAAACCAAGCCCTGGATCATGACCCTGGTAACATTTCTGGTTTCTTGGATTCTTTCTTGGGAGTGTTCACTTTGTGTTAAGGCAGAAGAAAGCGTAAATAATCAACTTGCGAGGTAGCCCTAGGCAGATCCTGCATTGAGCTGGGGGGGTTTGGACGATGTCCTGTATGGCCCCTTCCAAGTCTGTGATTCAAGCACCACTACACAGGGCAATCCTGGCTGGCTGCTTTTCTTCAGCAAATATTTAATAACTCCTCTCCTTACAAAGCATTTTATATGACCGTAAGAAGCTGAGTTGATCTGCAGACTTTTTTTTTAAAGTTTATTTATTTATTTATTTATTAAATTTCTATCCCGCCCTCCCCGCGAGCGGGCGAATAAAAGGTATAATACCTTTTATTAGGATCAACCCAAATATCACAAAAGACCGTGCAAGCAGTGTAGAGTTCTCCTAGGGTTGCCAACTCTGGTTTGGGAAATTCCTGGAGATTTGGAGGTGGAGCCTGGGGAGGAACCTCAACGGGGTATAATGCACCCTCCAAAGTGGCCATCTGCTCTCCTGGAGAACTGATCTCTGTAGCCTGGAGGTTAGTTGTAATTCCAGGAAATCTCCAGGCCCTGCCAGGAGGCTGGCAACCCTAAGTTCTCCAAATCTCTTGATCAGGATAGATGTTCTGTTTAAAAATGGAAGGGGGTGGTGAAGAACATGACGACGTTTCAGGGTACGGTGGAAAGGCTCGAGATCTGCATTTTGTAGTTTCTACACCAGGGGTCTTCAGCATTTTGAACTTGTAGGCAACTGTGGAATTCTGGCACAGCATGGTGGGCACTGCCACAAAACGGCTGCCGCAGCTTACTTTCAGTGAAGACCCTTGTGCTGTGGTAGCAGCTGCTGACAAGACAACATTTTAAAAAATCTGCTCAGCTAATCAAATCTCCAGTGGCCAGTCAGAAGCCTTGCTGGACAAAAGTCCCACCTGGCCCTGGCCACTTTCTAAACACAATTGGTGGGCACCTGGAAAGGCGCCATGGCACCCATGGGCACCATGTTGGAGACCTTTGGTCTAAACCCATTGATTTGTATAATGATGTTGGTTTTGATCTTCCAGTTGATGATGTGCCCTCTATGATGAAGGATGTCAAGAACCTAATGCTGTTAGCCAAGGTTTATATGGTGTATGGTTTATACGGAAAGAATGTTCTGGAAACTTTGAACAAGGTGAGCATGCTGAACTTTATGCAAGTTTCATGTCCTGCTTGAGGTGGTTCCAAGTCAGTTACCAATATATATACCAATATATTTTAGGTTTTTCAGAATCGCTGAAACAGCCACCTCTAAGGGATAGACTAGACGTGCTTATTTTTAAAGAGCTGGGTCTGGGTTCTCTAGACACATCTTTGGTTCCCCAGAGCCACACAGCAGTTGTGGGGAATGGCTTTTAAAAAAACAGCAGAACCCATTTGTGCTCAGAACTAGGGATGTGTATTTGGGTAAGCCAAACCGAATAAATACCCGACAAGTACCTTATCATTTTTCGGCTGTTTATTCAGCCAAATCAGATTAGAGAATCTGATTTGGCAAATCGATAAGGTCATCTTGTATAAAAGCCAATGACCTTATCCCATCCATTTTATCTCTGGAGTCGTGCCACAGAGTCAGCATGCTCCCTGCAGTGGCTTTCCATCTGGATGGCACTCCTGTTTCTCCCCCACCCCCACCCCATGAGGCAGTAGTATATTTTTGGCAGTCCCATCGCCATCTCATTGATTATAGGTTACTATTGCGGTATTTATAATTTGGATTTTAAATATGATTTTACTATGTATATGTTTTTATGCTGACGTACACTGCCCTGCGCCCTGTTGCACAGGGAAGGGCGGTTTAAAACTCAAACTTAATAAATAAATAATAAATAATACCTGTCCCACGTTCACATGGGTGTACCTAACACTGCCCTGTCTTTGTTCATTTTTTAAGGCCTCTGACATCCAGCAGAGAATACTGATGCGAATCCGGGTCGAACAGCCTGAACTGGTCCTTCCTCAGAAACAAGTGGCTCTGGCAATCTACATACAGTATGCTGAATTCTACAAAAAGGAGAGGAAGTATGAAGAAGCCGTGAAGTACTATATTGATGCCCTGTCCTTTGTTCCCACTGACAGTAAAGTAAGCGTAATCTGAAATCTTCCGTGCCCAAAAACATGATAAAGGTGCGAGTACAAAGTTTAGGCAGAAGATAGACTGCAGTCCACTGATGGGCCACTGTCCAGTTTCTAGTTGGATCCCTAGAGTCTGTTGTTTGCTGGGATTCTCGGTTTGATCCTGAAAAGCATTTCTCGTGTCCTTAAGCAAGAATGCAGACTCTGGGTCGCTTAACACATATTCAGATGTGCTTTAAATGGTACGAGATCCTGAATATACATTTTCGTTTTGTAAATTTCAAAGGCATCCGTGGACCATAAGGATTCTAATCCAAAAAAGGCAGAGACTATGCAAGAATTAAGTTAGCCCAGTTTGTTAGCAATAAACCTGCACCAATTTGACTTTCCTGGTTGTCAGTTAGAAAGACGGAAGCTAGGGTTCTGTGTAGCGGGGCTAAAGATCCCTGGCTTTTCTGCTTTCTCATTTTCCTCGCTTGTGTGTTCCTGTTACTTCTGGAAGAGGTGGGCGATCTGTTCCACATGTTTTGCTCCCTCTAGCGGTCAAGCCAATATTACATCGGTTTATGTCAGGCATGTCTCCCTGCAGATTTAAACTGCGGGCTTTTATGTTGGACATAAAGCGATGCAATATTGAATCGATCGTTAGAGGGAGCAAAACACGTGCGGAACAGAACCACACAAGGAAGGACAATGAGAATATGGAGAAGCCCACCCAGGATTCTCGACACCTGTCCAAAATGACGATCACCAATATTCCATTGCTAATTGTGTTTCCGTTGTATTTCCAGGTAGTGCTAGAATTAGCTCGCCTGCATTTGATGCTAGGAGAGATGGAGCAGTGCGAGCATTATTGTTCTCTTCTGCTTCAAGACGACAGCAACAGTGAAATGGGAACAATGGTATACTTCTGTCATTCCTTAAGCAAAAAGTTAATTGTGTAGCAGACCACTGTTTTTGTTTACTTGTTTTTTGCAAGCCACCACAAGAAAGGGGACGTGGAAAGCTTCTGGATTAAAACACCACACTGAACACGAAGAGTGGAGGGCAGGAGATGCACAGCGGTCTTGATATGTATCTCAGGTTTTCCCCCAAGGGGACAGGTTTGCATGGTTTAGCGTCACTGCTGCAGCTGCCAAGACAGTACAGCGGCAGTGGGGCTTCCCCATGGCAGGTTTCCATGCAGTCTCCCTGCCCCAGTCCTCCAGCAGTGGCCATTCCCCACCTTCCATGCCACAGGAAGCTGTTTTAAGTGTTTATTAATCAGTAGTTGAATATCATTCTACTCTCTGTCGGTCAGGTTCTCTGCGTCCCCTGCTTTCATTTAGAGAAAAAAGTAAGTTTCCTCTTCTGTCACCTTTCTTTTTATATCTCGGTAATGAAAAGGACCAAAGACCTTTTTTCAAAATGAAATCTGGGAAGATTTATAACAGATTTTTATAATGTTTCGATGATATGACGATATTGAATTACTGATTTAAAAACAACCCCTCCCCCCTGCAGTGGCTGGCGGAGGGTGGAAATAGCCATTGTGAAGACAGGGGCAGGAGACTTCCCGGCTCGCAAGCTCTCACACTCACGCAGAAAGTGCTCACAAAACCCTCTCACCTATGCTGTGAGTGGCCTGCAATGCATGCATGTAACTTCCGCACCCATGTGTGGCCACTGGCCATTGGTAAAATGCCCTCAGTTGGTTGCCACTAAGCAGACTGGGATACTAGCTGGGCTTCTGGTGGGGAGTCAGCGGAAACAGCGAAGGCACAGGATTTAAGGGGGAATTTGATACTGCATTTGCATTTTTAAATCAGTTGCATGCTGCCGTGACGCCGTCTTTCTCTATGCTCGTTTGAATGCTGTTTGGAGAAGATTCCTTTAAAGCAGTGCAGAGGGGCAATGACAGTGGAGCCACCCCAAAAGGACGATAAACATGTGTGGATGTGCAAAAGTAGGCTAGCATTGTTGAGGTGTGAAAACGACACCAAATGTGGACAGCTTTTTTGAAGGCGGAGTCAAAAGGCGGGGACTCTGGTGGGAAAGACAAATGCAGATTCGGCCTCAGTGAAAATCAATGAAGGCAGCTTAAAGACGGAGAATGTCCTACATGGACAGCACCTTTGAACAGCAAGAAGTGTGCAGACCACATGTAGATCATTCAGAAGTGTCAGCTGCACGCACACACACAGACAGACACACATATACAACGTGTTCGTTCACACATGAACATGCCACAACATGTCACAGATGTTAGTTGATACATGATTTGCCCGTTTCTTCCAATACACAATGATGTTCCAATGGCTAAATGGCAGTTCTCTGCAAAGCATTGATCCCTGTTGCACTGAATGTGAAACGTTTGTTCTTTTGCTAGATGATGGCAGATCTTCTGTTTAGAAAAGAGGAGTATGACCAAGCCATACATCTTTACCTAAATGTTCTGGAGAAAACACCAGGTATTTATGATTAAAGGACAGGTGCATATACACATGGACAGGTGCCAAAAGACAGGTTTTTGGTCCCAGTGGTGTAAGCAGGCAGACCCTCTCTCTTTGCTGAGGGGCAATTTAGAAGCAAACACCCTTCATTTAGTAATCTGGGAGAATCGGGTTTGATTCCTCACTCCTCCACATGCAGCTGCTGGTGTGACCTTGGGTCAGTCACAAGTTCTCTCAGAGCTGTTCTCTCAAGAGCAGTCCTCGAGAGAGCTCTCTCAGCCTCACCTACCTCCCAGGGTGTCTGTTGTGGGGAGGGGAAGGGAAAGGAGTTTGTAAGCCACTCTGAGACTCCTTCGGGCAGTGAAGGGTGGAGTATAAATCCAATCTCTTCTTCTTCTTCCTCTACTATTGTTGGCCTCTGGGCGATGTACATAATATAAAAACAGTCACCAAATAAAACAATTGAAAGTTTTAAATTACATTTAAAATCAGATGGCGAGTAATGGTCCTTAGAATTAATTATTCCCTTATTACAGACTGCTGGCCGTTTCATGGGTGGGGAGCTTGAAATGGGCATGGAAAACTGAAGAGGCTGCCAGCCGAGATGAAAGCCGTCACTGTCCGCAACCAAAAGCCTGGCAGAACATCTCCACCTTGCAGGCCCTGCAAATTGCATACGGTCCCTCAGGGCCCTGATGGAATTTGGCAGAGTTTTCCACCAGGTTGGGGCCAGGACCGAAAAGGCCCTGGCCCTGTTGGAGGACAGCCAGATATCTTTATCTACACAAGGTGGAAGCCAGACTGGCAGGTCTCACAGACATGTCTGGGCAAGGATTCTGAAAGGTGTCAAATCCTGGTTTGACCGTGCCGTCACCCCGACATCTGCATAAGCTGGAACAATAGACCTGCCTCACCCCAGAGCTAACACTATCTACCTGGGTTGTTAAGACTATCAGCTTTGTATTAATTTTCCCTCTGCCCACAAGAGCTACTCTGAATACAGATAGGCAAGGCTCTTTTTGTAGCAGGAACTCCTTTGCATATTAGGTGACACGCCCCTAATGCAGCCAATCCTCCAAGAGCTTACAGAGCTGTTCTTACAGGGGGAGGATTGGCTACATTAGGGGTGTGTCGCCTAATATGCAAAGGAGTTCCTGCTACAAAAAGAGCCCTGCAGATAGGTTTCCCATCCAGCACAAAAGGAGGGTCATCAAGCAGTATTTTTTTTATGATTTATCACCAGAAGAAGCCATCAGAGTTTCCATTCAGACATAATTTTGCGTTAGGCACTCCTCCTAAAACATCTCCCATTCTCTTGTCCATTCCTGGGAATGCTGTGCAGCATGGTTCCAACACATTGTTTTACTTCCTGCTGATCCCATCAGCACATTGTTTTAGGAGGGCAGCCTCATCCAGTGTGCCCTCAGGTTGCATTTTGGCCTCTAACCGGACACGCTCAGCCCCACTGCAAGTGTGTGTTTTCCTGGATCCAAACTGCACGCCCAAGATGCTGGACATCTTGCTCTTCTCCCCAGACCTCTGATATTCTGGATTGGTAACTATCGTCCTTTCCGCATTTGCCTGCCCCTCTGGATTTTCTCAGTGTTCAAGTCGAGGCAATTTAAGTCCACGCCAAAAGAGGCGATTCTGCATCTAGCATTCACTCCACATTTTCTCAATTGAGAGGGAAAAGGTGCAGCCCAAAACCACATTCAGATACCTTGGGGCAATGCTGTACTGACTGCAAAGTCAGCCCTGCACGGTCATAAATCTATGCAGAAGGTACCATAAAACCCAATGATCAAAGAGAGCGAAAGCGGCACGGAGTGTGGAAGCTACCATAAAATCCGATGATCAAAGGAAGTGGAAGCAGCATTCAGTGCAGAGGGGGATTTCTGTTCCAGCGTGGGTCTTGTAAAACAACGGAGGGAAAAGCCAGTGCAGAATCAGGGCAAAATAACCCGGGGCAACGACAGGCTGAAACTTGGCTGACCACTGAAGGGAGGTAACGTAATGCAGAACGGAGGGGAAATGTGGTTTAAAAAGAAGGTTGAATTCGAATTTAGTGCAGCATTGCTTGGAGGGCACCGCAGTGAATATGGATTCAAAGGAGAGTGCAGAAAGTGCCTGTAATTCCCCCCAAACCCTCCTCTATTTCTGCTTCCACCTATATTTCCTGTTAGCTTGTGTGTGTGTTTCAATGTATACTTTTAATTCTGTATGTGTGCTATTTTTGATACCATTTCCTTCTTCAGTAAAACAAACCTTTCTTGGTTAAGCAACTGACTGGTTATTTCGAGAGTTCTCTAAAAGGGAAAGATCCCCGTAAATGCTGGTGGAGAATCTTGCCAATTGCCCCCTCTTGGAAGCCTGGTCTCTTCACTAATTCCCCGCAACAAAACAGGAGACAGCCCCTTTGGAAAAGAAATAGCATTTGGGATAAAAATGGCACCCCATCTGTGAGACTGCAGTCACAACTTCAGGGTCTGTTCTTCCATACACTTTCATGTTCTTTCCAAAGATCTGAACGTACCAAAGTGGTCTTTGTGTGGTTTTAGATAATTTCTTGGTCATGGAGAGCTTGATCGATTTGCTAAGAAGAAGCGGTAAACTTGATGAAGCGACACCATTTTTCGAACTGGCGGAGCACATATCAACCCGCACGCCTTTGGAGCCCGGCTACAACTACTGCAAGGGACTGTACTGCTGGTAGGTTGTAGATAGCGGCATGGGCAAAAGCTACAAGACTCTCTGAAATAGCAGCCAATCAGGGGAAAACATAGTGGCCTTGATCAACATGTCATTTTAACCTGCTCTGTTTTATTTGCTTTTATAAATTAAGTGCCATACAAGTTGCAACGGACCCATGGTGACCCCTCATGGGGTTTTCAAGGCAAAATGGCCGTCCTCTGCATCACAATCCCAGGCTTCCCCGGTGGTCTAACTCTGGCCAACCCTGCTTAGCTTCCAAGCTCAGGCTAGTCTGGGCTATTCGAGCTGCTTTATATGCTTTTATACCTTGCTTTTATTGGCTGTTTTTATTGCCTTTTTAATGGTTGTCTTATTAATACTTTTTATTGGTATGACTTGTTTTTATTGTTATTGCTCGCTTGGTTTTGTTGTATTGTTGCGAGCTTCTCTGGAGAGGCGGCACACGCATTTTCAAAATAAATACCCATCGTTTTTCTTTTGAAGTAAATGAGATTCTTCCTCCCCAGTAGGCATGTCGGAGACTGCGATCTCTGTAATTTCAAAAACCTTTTCGGCTCCAGACTTAAGGCCCTTTACGCATGCGCATCTCACTGCAGATTTTCAGGGCAGTAAGCCTTTAATCTTGACTTCGGATTCTGTGCCCACCTTACACACCATTCTTCTTCCTCGGGTGTATTTATTCTGCAGCTACAATAAAGAACCCCGCACTTCTCTAAATCGGTGTGGAATGTCACTTGTGACATGGGGTGTGTGTGTGTGTCCAAAGCAGGTGGATGGAGAGCTGCTTCCCTCCCAGCCTTTTTCCTGAGCCTATAAAAAACCCCAGTGAGAAATGTGCATAACTTTGGCATTGCAAGCGCTTGGACTATTAGATGTGCAGTTGCAAAGTTATGCAAACACCTTTCCATTAGAGGTTCTTTAGGCTCAGGAAAAAGGCTGGAGGGGGGAGAGCAGGAGACACACACACCCCTTCCACCTGTGCCACTTGTCATCAGCAAGATCAGCCTCTGAGGATTCACCATATGTTCCCCCAAGGGCACTTCAGTCGGGGAGTCAACAGCTCCTGGAAATTCCAGGCCCCGGTGAAGTAAAATTTGCTGCCACCAGAGCCAGGGCTTTCTCGGTGGTGGTTCCTACCTGGTGGAGGGAGCTCCCGGAGGAGATCCAGGCCCTGCGGGACCTTGCTCAGTTCCGCAGGGCCTGTAAGACGGAGCTATTCCGCCGGGCCTATGATTAGAAGCCGCCGCCATGGTTAGCCATCCGCCATCATACTATTGTCATCACTGAGTGCGGGGCGGCCCTGGCAGGAGAGGGGGTGATAAGCTACTGATCGGCTGTTGTTTGGCTAAAGGTAAAGGTTCCCTTGCTCCAAAGCCAGTCGAATCTGACTCTAGGGTTGCGGTGCTCATCTCCGTTTCCAAGCCGAAGAGCCAGCGCTGTCCGAAGACGTTTCCGTGGTCATGTGGCCAGCATGACTAAACACCAAGGTGCACGGAACGCTGTTACCTTCCCACCGAAGTGGTACCTATTTATCTACTTGCAATTTCTTGCTTTCGAACTGCTAGGCTGGCAGGAGCTGGAACTAGAGACGGGAGCTCACCCCGTCATGCGGCACTCACGGGTCTTGAACTGCTGAACTACTGACCACAGCCTGCAGTTCAGCATCTTAACCACTTGAGCCACCGCAGCTCCCAGTTGTTTGGCTACTGGAGGTTAATTTCTGCCGGGGGCTACAATCTGCCCCATCTTGTTTTATTGCCTGGGCTATAATGTTTGGATGTTGTTTTATATGTTTTCTGGTTTTATATTGTTGAACTTGTTTTAAAGTTGGCATGCATGCCTTGCTGTTAGCCACCCAAATAAAATAAATAAATAAAGTGACATTCTTGGCACTGACGTGTGGCTGTGATCAAAGCAGTGAAGCCAGACAAACGTCTTGTGTCGTTTCACCCCGAGTCCTTTCCCTTCCCCTCCACCAACAGGTACATGGGGCAGCCGAATGAGGCCCTGAAGTTCTTCAACAAAGCCCGCAAGGATAACGACTGGGGCCAGAAAGCCCTGAACAAGATGATTCAGATCTGCCTGAATCCCGACAACGAGATCATCGGCGGAGAAGCTTTCGAGAACCAGAACGGGGATGCGAGGTAAACAAGCTGGCCGGTGCTTCTGTGGTGGAACACAGAGGTCATATTTCCAAATGCAGGCTGAAGGCTTTCATCTCCTCCCTTTTCCATGAGGACAGGGAGAATGGTGGTGGTCTGTGTTTTTAGATGGCATCCACCGCTGGGAAAAAGCGCCCTGTGCTTTATGGTGCCATTTGGTTCACTCTGGCATTTCTGATCTCGTTGTTCCACGTCTGCTTTCTGATCCAAACTTTTACTCATCACATAGGGCTGCCCTTGGTCTAGTTAACACTTTTTGTCAGATGGTAGCTGTTACCACTAATGTATCAGCCATCCTCAGTTTCACTAGGGTTATTTGGTATTTTATGTGCTCCACCCTAGCACTTAGAATCTACCCTCCTGCAAGTCTCCCACCATATTTAGACTCTCCCACTGTTCCTAGCAACCGCCGCCATACATTTATGCTAGGTAGACTGAAAAGCTAGGTAGCTTTTGATAAAGTTCCTCATCAAAGGCTCCTAAGCAAGCTCAAAAATCACGGGATAAAAGGACAAGTCCTTTTGTGGATCAAAAACTGGCTAATTAATAGAAAACAGAGAGTGAGTATAAATGGGCAATTTTCTCAGTGGAGGGTGGTAAGCAGTGGGGTACTGCAGGGATCAGTACTCAGTCCAGTTCTTTTTAACTTGTTCATTAATGATTTGGAGTTGGGAGTAAGCAGTGAAGTGGCTAAATTCACGGATGACAATAAGTTGTTCGGGGTGGTGAAAACCAGGGAGGATTGTGAGGTACTCCAAAGGAATCTGTCGAGGATGGGCGAGTGGGCATCAGAGTGGCAAACGGGGTTCAATATGGCCCAGTGCAAGGTGATGCACATTGGAGCCAAAAATCCTAACTATAAATACATGTTGATGGGGTCCGAACTGGCAGAGACTGACCAAGAGAGAGATCTTGGAGTCGTAGTAGATAACTCAATGAAAATGTCTAGACAGTGTGTAACTGCAATAAAGAAGGCCAACGCTATGCTGTGGATTATTAGGAAGGGAATTGAAAACAGATCAGTCAATATCATAATGCCCCTTTATAAATCAATGGTGCAACCTTATTTGGAGTACTGCGTACAGTTCTGGTCATCACACCTTAAAAAGGATATTATAGCTTTGGAAAAAGTGCAGAAGAGGGCAACTAGAATGATAAAAGGGTTGGAACACTTTCCCTGTGAAGAAAGATTAAAACACTTGGGGCTCTTTAGTTTGGAGAAACAATGGCTGAGGGGTAACATGATTGAGGTTTATAAGATTATGCATGGGAGCTGTGCTCCGGTGCGCTCCTCCCCAAAAAAAGACCCCTGGCCCTACATACCTACAACATACCCAAAAGATGGTCATCCAGCCTCTGCTTGAAAATGTCCAAGGAAGGATAAACACATGGAATTCACTGCCACAGGAGGTGGTGGCGGCTACAAGCATGGACAGCTTCAAGAGGGAATTAGATAAACATCTGGAGCAGAGGTCCATCAGGGGCTATTAGCCACAAGGTATAGATAGGGACTCTGGGGCAAGGGATGCTCTGTATTCTTGGTGCTGGGGGGGGTCAACAGTAGGAGGGTTTCTTGTGTCCTGGCCCCATGGCTGGACCTCCTGATGGCACCTGGTATTTTTGGCCACTCTGTGACACAGAGTGTTGGACTGGATGGGCCATTGGCCTGATCCAACATTGGCTTCTCTTATGTTCTTAAAGCTTTGCCTACAGCTGGACTGAAGGGTCAAATTTGTTAATACTCCATTCTCTGGACACCTCTGTCATAAAGTGCCTCTGGTATGATCGAGGCCATTGATCATATTTTGTGACTCTGTAACCAACGGTCTTCATTGCCCATTACCCCCATTTGGAGCAAGTACCAACTTGCCAACTACCTCAGGTAGTTTCCTTCTCATTGGCTGACGTTAGTCCTGCAGTTACATAACCGGTGGCTAAATCCTTGTCTATTAAGAGACACTTCCCTGCTAAGCGAGAGCCAGTTCGGTGTAGTGGTTAAGAGCAGCAGGATTCTAATCTGGAGGAATGGGATTTGACTCCCCACTCCTCCACATGAAACCAGCTGGGTGACCTTGGGCCAATCACAGCTCTCTCAGAGTTCTCTCAGCCCCACCTACCTCAGAGGGTGTCTGTTGGTGGGGAAAAGAAGGGAAAAGCCACTTTGAGACTCCTTTAGATAGTGAAGGGTGGGGTATAAAACCAACTCTCCTTCTTCATCTTCTTTGTCGTCTTCTTCATCTTTGTCTTCCTCTTCTAATTATTATTTTTAATTATTATTATTATTAACATGACAGTCTTGCAGTTTTACTAGTGGCATAATTTTCTTTCCTCAATCTTTCTGGAATTGTTATAGATAGTTGTCCTGTAACCTCCAGTGGAAGGAGCTCATTGTTAATAAAGGAAAGGTATTGTATATGATTTACTACGGACTTAAAATTGCTATCAGAGTAAACAGCCCTATAACCACCACCCACCACCCCAGGTTTCCAGCTGTCTGCTTAGCTTGTCGGTTCTTCTAGAAAGCATTCCAGGCTCCGCGTTTTCAGAATTCAGCCTAAATATTCTTTATGACCTTGATTATTCAGCAGCTGCTGCCAGTGAAGAATAGATGCAATTATAGCAGTCGGTCGGAGGAACAGATTTCCGTAGGGATAGATAGGAGGCACTGCGGGGTGGGGGGTCGGGGGAACAGCTGGAACTCAGCACTGGCGTGGCAGCTGAGGAGCTGCCCGCATTCCCTTATTCTCATCTCCTGTCATCGGGAGCCTATTCTGAGTAGAGGCCTGCCAGAACAGCCATTCGCATTCAGCCTTCTGCTGAGTCCAGAGTTCACTGGGATCACAAGTGTTAATGAAGAGAGAGAAGAGATTGGATTTATACCCCGCCCTTCATTACCCGAAGGAGTCTCAGAGCGGCTTACAATCTCCTTTCCCTTCCCCTCCCCACAACAGACACCCTGTGAGGCAGGCAAGGCCGGGAGAGCTCTCAAGAACTGCCCTCGAGGGAACAGCTCTGAGAGAACTTGTGACTGACCCAAGGTCACACCAGCAGCTGCATGTGAAGGAGTGGGGAATCAAACCCGGTTCTCTCAAATTAGAGTCCTCGCTCCTAGCCACTATCCCAAACTGCTTGTGCAAATGAGGTTTTGCTTATAGCAGTCAGTAGCAGTTGAAATTGGGCAGGAGCACTGGCCCTACAGAAGGCAGGGAAGAGCAGGGGTCCCCGACACCTTTGGGATCCTGACACAGCTTGGAGTGCACAGCCGCAGCCGCCGCAAGAGTTGGTACCAGCCGTAAAACGGCTGCCGCAACGTGCCTTCAATCGCGCAGTGCAGATTGCTGTAGCGGGTGCTGCCACGGCAACTTCTTAAAAACCTGCACAGCCCATCAAATCTCCAGTGGCCAATCGGAAGCCTTGCTGGACAAAAGCCCCACCGGGCCCCGCCTCCTTTCCAAAACCACTTGATGGGCACCAGGAAAAGTGTCAGCAAGGTGCCGTGGAGCCCACGGGCACCGTGTTGGGGACCCCTGGACTAGAAAAAACCAACCTCCTCTTTCTCCTTGACAGTATCCTAATGGAAAAAAGGGAGTCCGAGCAGCACGGGATCCGCACAGCGGAGAAGCTTCTCAAGGAGTTCTACACCCACTCCCAAGAGAGTCACAATCAAGTGGAGATTTTGCGCAACCACTGCTTAATGGCCACCAAGGAGAGACACAATGTGGAGAAGGCCCTGGGCGCGTTTACAACCCTGGCCCAGAGCGAGGTAAGATCTTCAGCAGTGAAAGCGGGCAGGGTGCAGTCGGGGACGAAGCAGCCGCACAAATGTTAGCCGTGACAAAGGAGTGCCACCGTCATCTTTCAGTGTTCTTCCCAGTGCTCCCATGTTCGTTCTCAGACTGCCGTTAGGAGATCATGGGGCCGGTGCTCAGTTTTTTTAAAAAAAAATGGTGCTGTGATTCAACCCTCAGGGAAGCCCTTCTCCTCAGTTTGTCTGTATGAAGTTGCAGAGAGGGAAATGCACTTTGCATGTGGCTCAGAAGCACTCCTCTTTATCAGGAGCAGGGGAACCAATGGGAGGAGGAGGTTCTGCTAAACATAACACGCTCAAAGCTGGAGGGAAGAAGAAGAGTTGGGTTTTATACCCTGCCCTTCACTACCTGAAGGAGGAGGAAGAAGAAGAGGAAGGAGGAGGAGGAGATTGGATTTATACCCTGCCCTTCACTACCCAAAGGAGTCTCAGAGAGGCTTAGAATCTCGTTTCCCTTCCCCTCCCCACAACAGACACCCTGTGAGGTCGGTGGGGCTGAGAGAGCTCTTTTGAGGACTGCTCTTGAGAGAACAGCTCTGAAATAACTTATGACTGACCCAAGGTCACACCAGCAGCTGCACATGGAGAAGTGGGGAATCAAACATGGTTCTCCAGATTAGACTCTGCTGCTCTTAACCACTACACCAAACTGGCTCTCAGAAGAACAGCTGGTTTTATACCTCGCCCTTCACTACCCAAAGGAGTCTCGGAGCAGCTTACAATCACCTTCCCTTCCTCTCCCCATAATAGACACCCTGTGATGTAGGTGGGGTTGAGAGAGCTCTGAGAGAGCTGTGACTGGCCCAAGGTCATCCAGCTGGCTTCATGTGGAAGAGTGGAGAATCAAACCTGGTTCTCCAGATTAGAATCCACTGCTCTTAACCACTACGCCAAACTGGCTCTCAAGCAGCTATAATGCCTGCAAAAGATTTCTTCTACTCACCCAACCAAAGACGGTCTCTAAATTAGAAAAACAAGGAGGCTTACTGTGCAAAACGAGATCGACGGCAGCAAAAGATTGCAGTCCAATTCAGGATTCTCCCCACCCCCCACTCCTTTAAATCTTGCCTACACCGTGTGTGTGTTTTTTTAGATGGAAAATCTCTCTGCCATCCTGGCGGTGGCTCAAGCAAACCTGATTCTCAAACAGACAGCCAAAGCCAGGACTCAGCTGAAGCGGCTGAGCAAAGCGACTTGGACTTTGACGGATGCCGAAGAGTTGGAAAAGGGCTGGATTTTGCTGGCGGACATCCACTGCACAAATGGGAAGTACGACCATGCCGCCGACCTCTTGAACCGCTGCTTACGGTACAATAAGGTGAGAGGACGAGTGCAGCGGTCGCTTTTGGCTGGAGAATTTCTCGAGGCGTCGGGTCCTCAGACATTAGCAGTGAACAAGGTGGTGATTAACACCCACCAAGGGCTGGACCCAAACAGTTTTTCTGATGGTGGAAAAGGAAAGAGGGGTCCTCTTTGACCACCCAGCAAGGCAGTGCTGAGTGCTCCCTCTAAGCCATGGCGTCTTGTGAGCGACAATTCTACTTAGTGAGCTACCGGCATTAAAGTTGTGAGCGAGCAATTTGACTATGGCATAAATCAGTTTACTCTGGAGCCATCCTTCCTGAGGGAAGGCAAAACTGTGTGTGCTGGAGGCTAAGAAACTGTGAGCTAGCTCACAGTAACTCAGCTTAGAGGGAACAGTGGCTGAGGATTGTGGGACCTGTCTGGGCAAAAGTCCTGTGGGATTAGCTGTACTTACCCGAGGGGAACTGGGTGAGACTGAAGGGGAAAAGTTGGCCTGTGACATCCTCACTTATTGGGGGGACTGTTTTTATCTTTAAGATGCACTCTGTGTACCTAAGCTTGGTAGATTTCTGCTGCCACCAGGAATTAAAAATTCCAAATCTCTCTCTTTTGGTAGAATGACTTTGTGGCCCTGAGGGAGGACTATTCTGATTGCTGGTATAAGTTTAAACAAAAAATGATTTATTTAAAGAAGAACAAAGTAGGTTTCTGGTTATTTTGAACTGTTGCTGATGAAAGGAACTTGTAAATATAACTGGCAAAGCCTGGTGTCACAAACAGTCTCTCAAACTCCCAAAACTCCACTCTGACAGGTGTAGACACTCAGTCTAATCTCTCTCTCTCATCTATATAGCCACACAGGCTGAACTCTTTGTCCTATTCACGCAGAATAGTCTCAAAACTCATATTCACACAGACTAAACTGTCTTATTCACACAGAATAGACTCAAAAACTCCCATAGTCACACAGACTATACTCTCTCTTCAAACTGATATATGTGGTCCCATATTATATAAATTGACTTTTGTGTATAACTTCTTGAGCACTTGTGGTCCACGTTATTTGTGCAGAGCGTGCCTATTTGCTGTATATTGTATACTGTGATATTGCATTTGTTAATGACTCTCTTCAAACTTCACATACAGAATCCCCTCAGAGACACCCCTTCTCCCACACTCTCAGTCATCAGCCAATCACATCACACTCGTCTCCCTCTATCACTCTTCTTACATTATTGCAGTCAGACTAAACAGTTAAAGAAACATGCACACAAAAACATGAAATCATTACGTGGCCCAATTCAGAATCTGTAGGGCTGGCCTGAGACAAGCAAGAAACGCCCCAGGCTTGCTTGTATTTGTGCCACAGGGTTTGCCATTGCCTGCCTCTTCGTAGTGACCCTGGATTTCCTTGGTGGTCTCCCATCCAAATACTAACAAGGGCCGATCCTGCTTAGCTTCTGAGATCTAACAAAACAGGGCTTTCCCGGGCTATCCTGGTTAGGGCCTGCAGGGTGCTACCAGACTTGAATCTTGATCCTCTACTGCAAACCAACACAGCTACTCACCTGAAACATCCTGAGACAAATTATAGTGAGAGCAGAATGTATGTATCTTTAGCACTGAGTCCCCCAGTAGATCTGCCCTTACCTCTTCTTGGAGAGACATGCTGATCTCCAAGCTGGATAGAGCCCGGGAGAAACCAGTTCTTCCTGTTTCCGGGAAAAAGCAGATGGTTGTGCAGAGTCCTGAATGGCTGGACCTTGTGCCAATCAGGCAGCTATTTCCTTCCCGTCTGGCTGTACCTGGTGTCAATCAGCTGGCCTCCTCCTGCCCCAGAACAGAGTCTCCCATTTTGCTTTAAAAACAAAAAGAAAATGCCAGATATTTATCTCAGTGGCTAAGCACGCTGGGCACATGACCAAAAGTGCGGGAAGAGCAGGAATCCCTGGAAACTGGTATGCATGCCAGTAAAGGGGAAAGGGTGGGGAGAAGCAGAGAAAAATCTGCATGTACTGTCGGAGGAAAAGATATTCTTCTTTGCTTCAAGACAACTTACATTCATTTGGACTACTGTGTACCGTTCTGGTCACCATATCTCAAAAAGGACATTGCACAGCTGGGAAAAGTACAGAGGAGGGTGACCAAGAGGATTCAGGGGTTGGAGCACCTTCCCTAGGAAGAAAGGCTGACAAGTCTGGGACTTTTCCATTTAGAAAAGAGTCGACATGATAGAGGTTTATAAAATTACACATGGCATGGAGAGAATTGACAAGCAGAACTTTTTCTCCCTCTCCCAAAATACTAGAACTCAAGGACATCCAATGAAGCTGATGGGCAGTAGGTTCAGGGCGGACAAAAGGAAACACTACTTTACACAGAGAGTGATTAAAATGTAGAATTTGCTGCTGGAAGAGGTAGTGATGGCCACAAGCACAGACAACTTTAAAAGGGGATTCGATAGATTCATGGAGGAGAAGTCTATCAGTGGCTACTAGCCATGGTGACTGAAGGGAACCTCCTTGTTCAGAGACACTAAACCTCTGCATTCCAGATCCAGGAGGCAACATCGGGGGAAGGCCCTGCCTCTGTGCCCTATTGTTGGCCCTCCAGAAGAGCTCCTTGACCACTGTGTGAGACAGGATGCTGGACTAGATGAACATTGGTCTGATCCAGCAGGGCTGTTCTGACGTTCTTATCAGGGGAAGCCTCTATGCCCTGCTGTTGTCCCTCTAGAGGAAGTGGTTGGCCACTGTGTGGGTCAGGATGCTGGACTAGATGGACCCTCACTGGTCTGATCCAGCAGGGCTCTTCTGACGTTCTTATTCACAAAGGTATTGAAGATAATTGCAAATACTAAATTTGGTTTAAAATCTACTAAAAGGTTTCTCTGGGCATTGTCGTTTTTCTCTTCAGTCCTGCTCTAAAGCTTACGAATGCTTGGGATTTATCGCAGAAAAGGAAAAGGCTTATAAAGATGCGGCGGCCAACTACGAGCTCGCTTGGAAATACAGCAACCAAGCAAATCCCGCTGTCGGCAAGTAGAGGAATGACTGCTGTGGGCCCCGTTTGCTGCGTGCTCTGGAGTGGAGGGATGCGTCTCCAGGCCTTCCTTTGAAGCAGGGAGTCACGATTGCGCGCATGACAATACGAACATCTGCTTGGTAGAAAACCTGCTTAGCCATCTGCAATCCTTGTCAGACCATCGACTGCTTATGGGGCTCTGATTCTTTGAATAAGCTTGTTTTAAAATAATCTAGTATTTTCACAAACAAAGATCCATCACTTATTTGTTTTGCCATAATTATTTATTTATTTATTTTATTGGCACATCCCGCCCTCTCCCTTAAGCAAGCTCAGGGCGGGTTCCATCAATATTAATCCACTTTACAGTAACAATTAAAAGAACAAAACAGTACAAAAGTCATTAAATACCGTGCAAAATCTGATCAGATGTCTTAGCAGTTAAGATGGAATAGAGGCGTGGGTTCCCAGGTGGCTATTCGAATCCCGGACACTGATGGGAGGCCAACCAGAATTGGGGGTGGGGGGCGGACGACATCCGCTGCCTCAACTAAAAGCCCGGCAGGAGGGCTCCGTCTTACAGGCCCTCTGGAATTGTAGTAAATCCCGCAGGGCCCTGATCGCATCTGGGAGCTCATTCCACCTCCCTTTTCTAGAGCTAGTGTCCAAGGTTTCACTTTTACTTTAACATCTCCCTGTATCCAAGGGTCATGCAGTGAGTTAGGAAGAGCGCACAGATCTAAGAACCGAATTTGCAACAATAAGGGAAGGTGGTCACTCCTCATAAAATCTCCCGCAGAGAAGGAGGACACTAGTTTTAATGCATTACCGTTAGTCAGTATATAATCAATAATGCTGCCCCCCCCCTTGAATCAATACATGTAAAGTCTCCGAAATGATCAGTGCCGGGCTGGCTGGTAGAAGAGTCAGTCTATCAAGCGATGGTACTGAAGTAGCGCCCAGCTATACTATGGGCACAGACTCCAAAGCAGAATGCTTGGGGTCCCACATACTCCAGGCACACCAAGCCGCTTCTGCCAAGCTTGTTTCCTAGAAACAAGATAACTAGTTCAAAGTGACTTGGATGTTTCCAGATCCTAAAGCTGAAGCCCAGTTCCATACCTTCCATGGGGCGAAATCAGCCAAAAGGTGTTTGGAGGCTGCTAGCTGTGAAATGGTTAATTTCACTGAGCCACTCACACAAGATGGTCTCTTCCATGTGGGTTGTTTGCCCTGGCTTAGGTGCTCTTGGGAAGTGAGTTTTCCCCCACTTCCCCACAGCATCAGAGTGCCTCAGTGCACCTCCGGTCTTCCCCACAATTTTTCCTGAACCTGCTTGGCTGCAGTGTTTCGGGAAAGATCGCAGCAGAACCAGGGAGGTACCACACCCATAGCTACTGTGGGGCCTCTCGGGGCCCGGCCCCCCAACTTACTACCAGGGCCCTACGGCTTCCCATCCAGCCCAGGCCCCCTGACTTCCAATTTTTTATTTTATTTATGGTGCTCACTTGGGGAAGTGCGGGATGCAACTCCCCTCCCCAATGATAAAAACCTTGGCTACAGGCCTGGGAGGTACCCATGTTAGCAGGAAAGTCTGGCTCTCCTCCACATCGGTACTATGTTCCCTGCCCAAGTCCCCCTGCATTCCTCCCTCCTGCCACCAGGGGGCCTTTATTATAACCGGCCAACTGATTTGTCACGATAACATTTATGAGAATACCTCTGTCAGATTCTCTAAATTCCCATCTTTCTTTTTAAAAAAGGTCTCTAGCCTCTTTTCTTGAGGAGATCTACTTTTCGCCTTATTCCTCCACAGGGGTGGAGATCTTTGATTCTGGTTTGATTTACAAAGACATATTTCTGTGCGTGCCTAGGAGCCCCCACATAGAGGGCCCTGCCGTGTCGGCACTGCTTTCATTATCCGCACAGGAGCCAGTATTACGACGCAAGTTGACATTGTTCATTAAGCAGAACACTGACTTTCCCTTCTTCTCCTCCCACCCCCTTAGGATTTAAACTTGCTTTCAATTATCTAAAGGATAAGAGATACGTGGAGGCGATAGATGTATGCCACGTGGTAAGTTCTACAAACCATAACTCAGTCGCTGCAATGCTCTAGATCATTGGGTTCTCCCATCTGCAGAGGAGGGGGGGGTAGTGGTGTTACTCTTCCCACTTGCTCCACAGTAGGGTTTTTATTTATTATTTAGTTAGTTCAGTTTCTATCCCGCCCTTCCTGCAAACAGGCTCAGGATGGGTTACAAACATGAATTACAAACAATAAAATCAGAGATTAAAACTATAAAACATAATCCTTAAATGATGGGTTGCTAGGTTCCCTCCCCCCCGGCCACCAGCAGGGGGTGGGGGTGCCAGCTCTGGTTTGGGGGAGTTCCTGGAAATTTGGGGGTGGAGCCTGGGGAGGACAGGGACCTCAGTGGGGTACAATGCCACAGAGTCCACCCTCCAAAGCAGCCATTCTCTCCAGGGGAAGTGACCTCTGTAGTCTGGAGATGAGCTGTAATTCCGGGGGATCCCCAGATCCCACCTGGAGGCTGGCATCCCTACACCACAGGCAGGCCAATCTATATTCGACCCGGGTGTCCCCCCTTCTGGTGGGACTGGGAAGCAGACAGGAGCAATCCCAGCCCTGCCTGCTCCAATGCTGCAGGAGAGTTCCTGAACTCCTGCTCTACTCCCATTTTTACCTCAGGGGGAAAAGGCGGGAATATCCAGAAGCCTTTGTTGCTCTCCTTTCTCCCTGTTCTAAGGTGGGGAAGGTGCCAGTACTTCTCTTGAGCTGTCAGTGAGCCCCTACCATTTGGGGGCACGCACCCATTCTGTACGGCACGCCCCACAAAAACTGTGTCCAAGAATTAGGATCGGCAGCTCCCGGATAGTCAGATGCAAAACAGAAACACCGTGGAAAAGAACGAAAACAATTCACAAATTATCTTAGAAAGTAATGAGCACTTTAATTGGCATTTGTTATTGTATGATTGTTTTAACTGTTTGATATGTTTTATCATGTCTTGGCATAGGGTGCCGATAAATGTGAGCCGCCCGGAGCCCGTCTGCGGGGAGGGCAGGAGATAAATCCAGTAAAGAAAGAAGTTGGGGAACGCCTGGAGATCTGGGGGTGGAGCCTGGAGAGGGCGGAGTTTGGGGAGGGGAGGGAGCCCAGCAGCGTATAATGCCCCCCTCCAAAGCTGCCATTTTCTCCAGGGGAATTGTTGTCTGGAGATCAGTTGTAATTCGGGGTGGGGGGGGGTCTCCAGGCACCACCTGAAGGTTGTAGTCAAATAACAACAAAAACAACCACGATGTTGTATTGTGAAAAATCATTTAGGCTTCAGTTCTGCTGTGACTATGTTTCTTCGTCACGTTATGAAAACATACGCACGCACATGACAGAAAAAATGCATATAAACCGTTTCACGTAACAGCTTTTTCTGAGTGTGCTGCCTGAATGACGCTTCTTTACATATCAACAATACTAATCCGCGAGTTAACACGTAACATTCTTCCCCTTCATTGAGACAAATGCTTTCAGTGAACAATCAGAATGCCATGTGTTAACTCAGAGATGAGTATTGTTGAAATGCAAACAAGTGTCATTCACGCAGCACACTCAGAAAAAGCTGTTACGTGAAACGGTCTATATGCATTTTTTCCGTCGTGTGTGTGCGTATGTTTTCATAACGTGATGAAGAAACATATTCACTGCAGAACTGAAGCCTAAATAATTTTTCATAATACAACATCACGATTGTTTTTGTTATTTGACTGCATCCTTCCCGTGATCTCTGTGTTGTTTCTACACCACCTGGAGGTTGGCAACCCTGTATCCCCCTTATACAGTTCTGAAGAATCCCAGGCTTCTGGTTGGCTCAAGCTAGCCCATCTCACCAGAAGCTGAGCAGGGTCAGCACCGGTTAACATGTGGATGGGAAACCACCAAGGAATGCCAGGGTCTCTGTGCAGAGGCAGGCAATGGCAAACCTCCTCTGAACACCTCTTGCCCTAAAACCCTACAGGGTCACCATAAGACAGCTGCGACTTGGCAACACTTTCCAACCCCACTATGGCACAGTTTGAAAATGACTGCTGTGGTTTGTGGTGCCTTGACATCTCGTCATTATCGTTTTTTCTTTGTGGTAGGTGTTGAAGTTATGCCCAGGTTACCCAAAAATCAGAGAAGAAATTTTGGAGAAGGCCCAGACAGCTCTCAGACCTTAGAATTTGTCATCATATCTTATCCGACGTAGTCTAAACATTTGTCGGTGGCATTTGAAAATAAATTTAATTTTAAATAAACCAAGCCTGTGCATTCGGGACGTTCCCTTGTGGGCGGCAATGTTTCCTCTAAGCTGTGGAGTCCTGTGAGCAAAAATTCTATTTTGTGAGCGACTGACATTAAAGTTGTGAGCAAGCGATTTGGCTGCTGCATTAAATTAGTTTGCTCTGGAGCCACCCTGCTCTGAGCGGAGACAAAAAGGTGTGAGACGGAGGCTAAAAAACCGTGAACTAGCTCACACTACCTCAGCTTAGAGGGAACCCTGCTGTTGACCCAGGATGAGGGTCAGGTAACACATGTGCCAATCTGATCACATTATGTTTGGGTTTAATTTAGGCCAGCTGCAAAGACTCAGATTGGCCTGACCCGGGTAGACCAGGCTAGCCTGATCATTTCACATCTTGAAAGCTAAGCAGGGTTGGCCCTGGTAAGTATTTGGATGGGAGACTACCAAGGAAGTCCGGGGTCATGATGCAGAGACAGGCGATGGCAAACCACCTCTGTTCATGCCTTGAAAACTCTAAGGAATATAAGTCAGCTGCAACTTGTCAAAAGACAAATTCAGTTACTATGTGCAATGTTCAAAGGCAAAGAACGGTTAGCCCCATGGTCCTTTCAAACTGGAACTGTTACCCTGGGAGAGCAACATTGGGGTCAAAGCAGGAGGAGGGGTGCGCAGAAGGGCAAAGATGCATTTGAACCCCAAGTGAGGACAACTTCGGGAGGGGGGGCAATACAGAACAGGAAGTCAGGAAAGAAGAAGAAGAGATTAGATTTATACCCTGCCCTTCGCTACCCAAAGGAGTCTCAGAGCGGCTTCCAAACTCCTTTCCCCTTCCCTCCCCACAACAGACACCCTGTGAGGCAGGTGGGGCTGAGAGAGCTCTGAGAAAAACTGCTCTTTTCAAGGACAGCTCTTGTCAGAACTATGACTTGCCCAAGGTCATCCAGCAGCTGCGAGTGGAAGAGTGGGGAATCAAACCCTGTTCTCCCATTAGAGTCTGCGCACCTATCCACTACACCAAACTACACCACTACACTTCATCCTTCCTCCACTGCTTTTCTACCCCCAATTAGCAAATTAGTAGAAACTGTAATCATAGACAAAATTGTTAGGCATGCAGAGGAGCAAAGCCTGCTGAGGGAAAATCAGCATGGCTTCTGCAAAGGGAAGTCCCGCCTCACCAACCTTTTGGAGTTCTTTGAGAAAGTGAACAAGCATGTAGACAACAGTGACCCAGTTGACATTACATACCTGGACTTTCAAAAGGCTTTTGACAAAGGTACCTCACCAAGACTCCTAAGTAAACTTAGCAGTCATGGGCTAAGAGGATGGGTTCTCTTACGGATTAAAAACTGGTGACATGAAAGGAAGCAAAGACGAGGAATCGATGGACGGTTCTCCCAATGGAGGGAAGTAAGCAGTGGGGTCCCACGAGGATCGGTATTGGGGCCAGTACTCTTTAATTTATTCACAAACCATCTGGAACTAGGGGTGAGTAGTGTAGTGGCCAAATTGACAGATGACACCAAATTATTCAGGATGGTGAAAACCAGGGCTGACTGTGAAGAGCTCCAGGAGGACCTCAACGAACTGGGTGAGACAAGCGGAACTTTTTCTCCCTCTCCCAAAATACTAGAAGTCAAGGGCATGCGATGAAGCTGATGGGCAGTAGGTTCAGGGCAGACAAAAGGAAACACCACTTGACACAGAGAGTGACTAAAATGTAGAATTTGCTGCCAGAGGATGTAGTGATGCCCATAGGAATAAACTGCTTTAAAAGGGGATCCAATAGATTCATGGAGGAGAAGTCTATATATGGCTACTAGCCATGGTGACTGAGGGGAACCTCCACATTCGGAGTCACTAAGCCTCTGAGTCCCAGAGCCAGGAGACCACATCAGGGGAAGGCCTCGACCTCTATGCCGTGTTGTTGGCTGTCCAGATGAACTGGTGGGCCACTGTTTGAGACAGGATGCTGGACTACATGGACCACTGGCCTATTCTTATATTTAATTCCTTCCCCGCCGCCTCAAGTGCCTTTCTTGCTTTCCCATTGAGAAGAGAGTGCAATTCCAACTGTTGCCTCTAGGTGGAGATGACACAAAATGAACACGTTGCTTTGAATGGGCATTGTACAAATATTCACAAATCTTCTCATTGAAGAACAGGGGCATGTGGCCATAGGCAGATGAAAATTCTTTCCACTGATAAATGTCCTATTACGTTGCATGTGGTGGAAGCAGTTTTGGTTAGAAGGAAATTCGGAGAAAGAAGGAGGGTGGGCAGGTGTCCTTAAGGGCTGGGACCTGGGCTGCACTTCTGTGTTTGGTTCCACAGGGATGGGTAGACTCCCCTGAGTCCCGTTTGGTTCGGAGAAAACAGGTTAAGTAACAGTGCAGTGGTGTCAAACTCATTTGTTATAAGGGCCGGATCTGACACAAATGAGACCTTGTTGGGCCGGGCCACATGTATCATAAAATATGTAATGCCAGGCAGTGGACGATATAAACTTTACAAAGGACACAAACACTTAGGGTTTTTTTTTTTACTTAAATACATGATTAAAATTTTAGCACTCTTGCCATATTTTGTTTATTTAACAGTGTCTGATAACTGACAGCTCTTGCTCTAAACTATTGCATCAAAATGTCTGTGCTGCTGCAATCTTGAAGCTGCTGTTCAGGTGCTGCAAACTTACGATGACGCAGCAGCAGCAGAACCGGAAGAAGCAGCAGAAGACAGCCAGTTCCACCCCGGGCCTGATAGAAGCTCTCCGGGGGCCTGATCCAGCCGCCAGGCCATATGTTTGACACCCCTGTAATCAGGGCTCTTTTTGTAGCAGGAACTCCTTTGCATATTAAGGCGACACACCCTTAATGTAGCCAATCCTCCAAGAGCTTACAGAGCTCCTCTTACACGGGCTACTGTAAGCTCTTGGGGGATTGCCTACATTAGGGGTGTGTCGCTTAATATGCAAAGGAGTTTCTCTTACAGAAAGAGCCCTGCCTGTAATAGTGGGTGTCCTACACTGATCAATTTTAGCAGACGAGATACCCAGCAGAGAGGTTTCTGAGCACACTGATGGGTGGCAGTTGCCCTAATGAATTAGAGAGCCAGTTTGGTGCAGTGGTTACGATCGCGGACTCTAATCTGGGTGACCTTGGGTCAGTCACAAGTTCTCTCAGAGCTGTTCTCTCAACGGCAGTTCTCAAAAGAGCTCCCTCAGCCCCACCTACCCCACAGGGTGTCTGTTGTGGGGAAGGGAAAGGAGACTGTAAGCCGCTCTGGGACTCCTTCGGGTAGTGAAGGGCCGGGTACAAATCCAGTCTCTTCTTCTCCTGTTCTTCTTAATCAGATGCCCTGGTGGCCATTGGTCCAGTCTCCAGACTGGGGGGAGGTGGCTGAGCTCAAATGGACATCAGGCTAGATCTCCTTTCCACCTGAGCCACCATAGTTTGCCCAAAAGATTCCCAGGAGCTGTCGTTGAGTCGCAGTGCTGAGAATTGCCCTGACCTGGGTAGCCTAGGTGAGCCTCATCTGTTGGGTCTCAGAAGCTAAGCAGGGTTGGTTCTGGTCAGTACTTGGATGGGAGACTGCTGAGGAGGTCCAGGGGCTGCTAAGACACAGAGAGGCAGGCAATGGCAACACCACCTCTGCCCATCTCTAGCCTTGAACACCACTCAGGGGTGGCTACAACAAACAAAAAAAACCCACAATTGCCGGGGGGGAAGGAAAACGGGTCTCGAATCAGCACTGGAGCGGCTTCTCTCAAGGACCACTGTGTAGTTCCTAGCTGTGGCCACTAGAGGCCACTGGATTCCCACTGCTGGGTTTCATTCCTCCTGGGTCTGCCTGCCTTCCCTGCCCTTGGGCTGCCTCCATACCTCGAGGCTGGGCCACGCAGCTATTGTGACTGCAGTGAATGCAGAGACACACAAACCCGTTGCCAGCCAAGTTTCCACGGGGGAGGGGGTTCCTGCACATTTCTACTCCACCTTTTGAAAAATTTCCCTTCCGGTTTGGTGGAGTGATTAAGGAGCGCAGACTCTAATCGGGGAGAACCAGGTTTGATTCCCCATTCCTCCACATGCGGCTGCCGGTGTGACCTTGGGCCATCACAAGTTCTTTCAGAGCTGTTCCCTCAAAGGCAGTTCTTGAGAGAAGCTGTCTCAGCCCCACCTGCCTCACTGGCAATACTCCCTCTAAGCTGTGGAGTCTTGGGAGCCAAAAGTCTACTTTGCGAGCAACTGGCATTCAAGTGGTGAGCGAGCAATCTGGCTGCTGCATAAATTAGTTGGCTCGGGAGCCATCCTGCCTGAGCGGAGACAACAATGTATGAGCCGGAGGCTAAAAAACTGCGAGCTAGCTCACACTAACTTAGCTAGAGAGAACAACTGCTCACAGGGTGTCTGTTGTGGGAAGAGGAAGGAAAGGGAGATCGTGAGCCGCTCTGAGACTCCTTCGGGGAGTGAAGGGCGGAGGTATAAATCCAATCTCCTCCTCCTCCTCCTCTTCTTCTTCTGCCTTGTATCTTGTTAGAAGAAGAGGAAGAGGAGGAGGAGATTAGATTTATACCCCGCCCTTCACTCAGAGTCTCAGAGTAGCTTACAAACTCCTTTCCCTTCCCCTCCCCAGAACAGACACCCTGTGAGGTAGGTGGGGCTGAGAGAACTTCTGACAGAAACTGCCCTTGAGAGAACAGCTGTGCCGGAGCTTGTGACTGACCCAAGGTCACATCAGCAGGTGCAAGTGGAGGAGTGGGGGAATCAAACCTGGTTCTCCCAGATAAGAGTCCGCGCACTTAACCACTACACCAAACTGGCTCTCAATAAAGGAATAAAGGTTATTTCATTTGAGAGCCTCTGTCTTTGTTTTTCCTTCCTAATTGGAGTGCTGTATCAGACTGGGAACCAAGGTACACACTAGGCTGTTCCATCCCAAAATAATTGCCCGGGGTGAGGTGGTCTGACCCTACACATGTAGAGGATGCTTGGCACATTAGGGTCCTGCCACAGGCACCAATTCGGGTAACAATATCATCCTCGCAGCTTCCATTCCACTCCAGATGAGACCAAAAATGTCTGCCCCTTTCCTTTTATATCTCCACAATGAAAGGGGATGGAGACTTTCAAATGACAACTCGGGAGACCTAAAATTTGAAACGGAAGTAGATGCATGACCAAAGCCCTGCAATGTTAAAGCATGAAAAAATAACATTGGGGAAATGGCAGCAATCTGGCTCAGGCCCTTAGTACACCATTCCCTTGTTTACTTCACTTACACACCACGTTTCTCCCCAGTGGTTACCCAAAGTGGCTTACCCTATTCTCCCCTTCTCTGTTTTATCCTCACAACACCCCTGTGCGGTGGTTAGGCTGAGAGGGTGTCATCCGGTGAGCTTCCATGGCACAAGTGAGGATTCGAACCTGACTCTCCCAGATCCTAGTCCGACGCTTTAACCACTACGCCGCGCTGGCTCCCACTTCCACACAGTGTGCTAACGTGCTGGGAGAGCATTCTTTCCAAAAAATGATAAGCATAAAGTAGATTTGGGAAAGAGCATATTGAGCATGGGGGGAACCCAGAAAGAGAACTATTAGATGATTGAAAAGTACTGAGTTCTGAGTCTCAGCATGGTGAAATTAGCTCAAGTTTGTTGATTACATCAAAACGGAAGATAAACTAGCTGTGTCCACGCTCACACCCAACACACCCCCATTTCCCATGATAGGTTCTATTTACATGGCCCAGATTCCTATAGGTCCGATTCAGGATCCGGGCAAACCTATTGGTCCACACTAGGATCCGAGGTGGCTATTGTTCTTAGGACCGAAGATCTGCAGGTCGGCATGACCGCATGGCCTGGCTAGCTCAGCCATGGCCATCTTAATAGCAATGATGAATCAATGCTCCCTCTAAGCTGAGTTAGTGTGAGCTAGCTCACAGGTGTTTAGCCTCCGGCTCACACATTTTTGCCTTCGCTCAGGAAGGGGTGGCTCCAGAGCAAACCAATTTATGCAGTAGCCAAATCGCTCGCTCACAACTTTAATGCCAAGGAACTCACAAGCATTGATGATGATATCGTGAGGGTGCTCCCGAAAAACAAACGCTCTGGTTTGGAACTCGGAAGCCGAGGCAGAGGAAAAACCAGCGTGGAAGTAGCCCTGGATTTTGTCACGGACAACTAAAACTCGTCAACCATTCCTACACCAGAAGGCTGGGAGTGGCTCTGGTTCAGCTGGGAGTCGCCCGGCGTATCACCAGGGTAACGCTACCAGCAAATATAACCCGTTCCTATGGTTACTAAAGCAAAGGAACACTTATCTAGACGGTGTGCGAAAGGGTTAAGGCCTTGCCTATGAAAATACCTGCAACTCTCTAAGGGAGAGAGGGCGGCTGCCTTCGGAGGAACACCTGTGCCTTTCACAACTACGGCCAGGCAGAAGTTTCCCCCCTCCTGCCGAGTCTCGACACCTAAGCAAGCTACGCCTGTTGAATCCCTGTGCTGTTTTTAAAAAAATACAGGGACTTTTCTAGGGGGGAAAGGGGGGGTTGCAACCGGGTGAAGAACAGACACGACTGGACTCAGAGCCCAACGAAAAACACAAGAAATCTACCTACTTCTCAATCTCATTTTTAGGAGGGGAAAATATATATTATTTCACAAAATAGGCTCGCGTCCAGCAATCAGCTCAACTTTATTTGCGATTCCAGCAAGAGCAAGACAGGAACCCCAGAGCCGCAGCTCTGTTTAAATAGCATGCAGTCACCACACCCAAACACTCCCCACTCCCAGTGATAGGCTATTTACATAACATTACGACTTGATTGGTTACTTCCAGAGTCCTGGTGGGCTATTGTTCTTGGGCCCCAAGCTCAGCCAGTCTCTGGGGTGACCTGCCTGGAATGGTTCAGTCCCAATACATAACACTACCCAGCCCAAATAACGCTCAGGTTAGCACCACACACACATACATAGACCTTTATTGGCATGACACAGCACAGAAGAGAAAGCAATACAGCAAATAGGTTGATGAAGCAAATTAATAAATCATGACAAGTTACACCAATTTACGAACAGAGGATCATTTTTAAAACTTTTCAGAAGTAGTAAACTCAGTTGGAAGTATATCAATCCAGATGGATGCGAGAAAATGGTTATGACTTATACACCCTTACCCTTAGCTTCCAAACATAAGCTAAGAATTCGGCAACAGATGAGGTAATTGTTATGTATTGGGATGTGAATCCTTGCTATACATTTCCATGTTAAGCTTGAGTTTGAGTGTGGCTCTTCAGCTGTCGCATTACCATTGGCTGGTTTCGGCGAAACCATTGTAAATACCCAATCACTGTGTGAGAATGTTGCAAAGAGGGAACGGTCCTGATTGGCCTTTATCCCTGTGTTATGATTGGCCTTTATCTCTGTGTTGTGATTGGCCTTTAGCTAACTGTGGGTGTGGCTTTGACAGCCCGGGAGAGTTTAAAAAGGGAGCTGTGCTCCACTTGTGTGTTGTGTGTTCCTGACTTACAGTTTGCTGTTCAAATAAAGCTGAAATCACTTTTGAAGCTGAAATCCTTGTTGAGTCTCACACTTAAAAGTAATTGCCGAGGACTTATCAGACAATAAAATTTTAAGATCGTTGTCAATCGAATCAGGTTAGCACTATAGGAGACAAACTATCTATCTCATCTGTCGCCTACTTAACGCAAGACCCTGCTCAGCCAAGTAACTTGCTGAGGGACCATGGGACAGTGACTGTCTCTCAGCCCGGCCCGCCTTACAGGGTTGTTAGGAGGACAAAATGGCTTACTCCTGAGCTCATTCCAAGGACCGGATGCAAAAGTTAAAAAGCAAACCTCCCCGCCCTCTGTCACGATCAGGGGTTTTTTTGTAGAAAAAGCCCAGCAGGGACTCATTAACATAACAGGCCACACCCATCAGCAGAAACTCATTAGCATATTAGGCCACACCCTCGACAGCACAGCTCCCTCCCAGGATCGGCTTCCCCAAGTGCCCTGCGGTTTGCGGGGTGCATGGGGAACCCTAGGGAAGGAAGGCAGTTTCTGGATCAGCTAACCCGAGGAGGGGCACCAGTTTAAACTGCCTTCCCTCCCTGGATCAGCTTGGCTTCTCCAGGTGCCCTGCGGCTTGCAAGGCATCTGGGGAACCCAAGGGGGGGGGAGGCTGTAGACGTGGGCAACTCAAAAGCCAGCCAGAACTCCGTTCCTGTGCGTTCCTGCCCCAAAATAGCCCTGGTCACGATCGTATATCCTGTGTTGGACTGTTGTATATTGCATTGTTTCAAAATGTGACCAGCTATTTATTTTCACGAATGTAAATATGCCTACCGTTGACGTTTCACGGTAAGTCTTTGTAATAATTCCCTGCTTTTCCATATCTACACAGACTAGCTCTGACCTGGATGGCCCAGGCTGGCTCAATCTCATCAGATCTCAGAAGCTAAGCAGGGTTGGCCCTGGTTACTATTTGGATGGGAGACCTCCGAGGAAGTGCAGGTTCACCAGGCAGAGGCAGGCAGATGGCCCAAAACCGCCCGAACGTCTCTTGGCTCGAAAACCTTTGGGGGTTCCGATGAGTCAGCTGTGATCTGAAGGCTCTTTCCACCACTGCCATATAGACCTGGCCAAATGCTCCCTCTAAGCTGTGGAGTCTTGCGCGCACAAATTCTACTTTGTGAGCTCCTGGCATGAAAATTTGTGAGCAAGCAATTTGGCGACTGCATAGATCAGTCTGCTCTGGAGCCCTCTTTCCTGAGCTAAGGCAAAAGTGCATGAGCTGGGGGCTAAAAAACCTGCGATCTGGCTCACACTAACTCGGCTCAGAGGGAACCCTGGACCTGGCTGGAATTTTCGGCTCCTAAGAGCAACTTAGTCAGGGCGCAGTTATGTGTACCTCTGTGCTCTTTATCCCTGTGTTTTTCTTTCTTACACAGAAAACAGCCACTGGGGGATTCGGAAGTGTTCCTCAGAGAGAGCGACAGGAACGTGGAGGTGTTTTTTTTGTTTTTTTAAAAAAGCAAAACAAATTACAGAACAGGGAAAGAACTGGGTAGCCTGTCCCCCCTGACCACTTTCCCCTTTATAATTGCAGTTCTTTCGGGGAGAGGGAGAGAAGTAATGAAAAACAATCGTGGAATTACAAAATATATATAGATACCATTTTGCCCTCAGCCAGGGCTGAAGATTCTGGCTTATATTCCCACTGGTTCTGGCAGTCATTTGAAGCATTTCCTTGGGACCGGCCTCCTCCTCTTCCTCCTCCATTTTCTGTTGTCTCCTGCTGGACGGATTGGGCTGGAATGGATTCAGATTCATGGGATGTGAACACTGCTTATCTCGTCATATCCCCTCAAGGACAGTGTTTTCCATCAAAGCCAGTTCACACATTCATCTGCCAGGCTAGTTCATGCTGGCAATATGATCCATAATATAAGAAGAGCCCTGCTGGATCCAGCCAGTGGTACATCTAGTCCAGCATCCTGTCTCACACAGGGGCCAACAAGTTCTTTTGGAGGGCCAACAACAGGGCACAGGGGCCGAGGCCTTCCCCTGTTAAGAACATCAGAAGAGCCCTGCTGGATCAGACCAGTGGTCCACCTAGTCCAGCATCCCGTCTCACACATTGGCCAGCCAGTTCCTCTAGAGATCCAACAACAGGGCAGAGAGGCCAAGGCCTTCCCCTGTTGAGAACATCAGAAGAGCCCTGCTGGATCAGACCAGCGGTCCATCTAGTCCAGCATCCCGTCTCACACAGTGGCCAACTCAGTTCCTCTGGAGGTCCGACAACAGGGCAGAGAGGCCAAGGCCTTCCCCTGATGAGGACACCAGAAGAGCCCTGCTGGATCAGACCAGCGGTCCATCTAGTCCACCATCCGGTCTCACACAGCGGCCAACAACAGGGCAGAGAGGCTGAGACCTTCCCCTGATGTTGCTTCCCAGCACTGGGATTCAGAGCTGACTGCCTCTGCATATGGAACTAGAAAAGAGCAAGGCTCCAGTAGCGCCTTAAAGACTAACAAAATATGTGGCAGGGGACGAGCTTTTGTGCGTCACCGCTCACTTCTTCAGATACAGGCGGAGGCATCTGAATGTGGAAGTTCTCTATAGTCATCCCTCCCATCACCGGCACTCATTCTCTGCCCACCCCTCACACCATCCCTAATTCAGTGTGAATAAAGTCAGTGTCCTCAAAGGCCAGCACACTGCTTAACGTTGCCAAAACAGGAGAGCCCTTTCACAGGGGATGAAAACGTCAACCAAAAATGCCCCCCCCCCCGTTTTGGCTCGGCCCTCAAAATTTTGGGCTGTGTGTCTGCGTGACCAGGACCCTCAAGTCTCTTTTCTGTCAGAGCAGCCGTAGTGTAAAATTTCCTCTGAGGGGAAAGCAAATTGTCACGTTCCTTTGCCTGAGAGACCACCACAAACACGCCCCGTGGTGAACGGCGTCAAACTACGGCACCACGAGATCTAGACTTGAGCACCTCAGGTAACCAGTGTCCTAGAAATGCCTCTGAAACGAGCGATGAGACAGTCGGGGGTGGGGGTGGGGGGTGGATTGCCACTGGCCCTATTGTCCAGAAAGATAAAGCACGTCTGTGTCAAATCCTGCCAGGAAAACCAAGCAAACTTGTCAGCTTGTTTGCTTAGACTTCTGTGGGAAACAAAATTGACGGAATGTGGGGCCTGGACTCGAACTATCCTCCTTCACTAGAGGAGAAATGTGCCGTCTGGAGAACACCTCCTGATGGCCCCTGGGTTTTGGCCACTGTGTGATACTGTGTGACACAAGGTGTGGGACCGGATCGCCATTGGCCAGATGTGGGACCGGTGTGGGACCGGATCCAACATACCGTCCACCTGCAAGCATTTGGGAACCTGTGCGGGAGCAGATGGAGAAGGAGAAGAATTGGCTGGACATTGTCACCAACTATTCCCATCGATGCTGATTTGGGTTTTAACATAACGGTTATATTTTAAATGTTAAATTATGTATTTATTTTTGTTGCAACACAGCCTGACCCCCGCTTGCGGGGAGGGAGGGCAAGAAGCCAAATAGGAGAAAAAGAAGAAACCAGACACTGACTCATGCCCGTAGCTACGGTAGGGCTTTTGGAGGCCCCACAAGGATTTCTCCTTTAAATGCTTTTTTCAATCATTTTCCAACCTTTTTTTTAAAGGCATGGGCTCCTTTAAGCAGAGTGGGGTGCTGTAGTTGACTGATTCCCGCACTGGGCAAGGGGGTTGGAGTGGGTGACCTCTAGGATCCCATCTAACTCTGTGTCAAGAAACTGGTCTCCTTTCAGAGAGTTTTTCTGCCTAAGTGTTTGCTGAAGTCATCGCCCCCACCTGCCGGCTTGTTCTCAGAATGGTTGATTAGGCTGGCAGAAGTGATTAATTTGCAGCAGCTGAGAACTGTCGTCTAGAGTGGCCGACAGCTTGCAATTTATAGCTCTATCCTGGTGGCAGCTTCCTATTGGCAAAATGGCTTTTCTCTCTGCCCTGAAAACTCCAGCCCCACCAGACAAAAATTTGCCCCACAAGCCACAAGATCCTGGCTACAGGCCTGCACTAACTAAAGAAGAGAAGAGATTGGATTTATACCCCGCCCTTCACTACCCGAAGGAGTCTCAGAGTGGCTTACAATCACCTTTCCCTTCCCCTCCCCACAACAGACACCCTGTGAGGTAGGTGGGGCTGAGAGAGCTCTTTCGGGGACTGCCCTTTCAAGGACAGCTCTTGTCAGAACTATGGCTTGCCCAAGGTCATCCAGCAGCTGCAAGTGGAGGAGTGGGGAATCAAATCTGGTTCTCCCAGATTAGAGTCCGTGCACTTAACCACTGCACCAAACTGACTAAGGAAAGCCTTAGCGCTTACGAGTTTTCCCGATCCTCCAGAGGAAAACCCTTTCATTTGAATAAGGGCAGCCAGTGACAAGCCCTGCTTGACAATGGCCCCACCCACTTCCCAAAATCACAGGCACCAAGAGAAGTAGTGGTGGGTGCCAGGGTACCCGTGGGAGCTGCATTGGGACCCCTGGTACAGCTCATCCCAAGCGCTCGCACGTATATGATCCCAGCAGTCCTCGCAAGAGCCTTGCAAGGTAGGCCGTTACTCCAGGCACACTGCGCTTTTCACACTTAGAGCCACGGAGGGCTAAAACCTCATGCAGTCCAGCTGTCAGATCTGAAAAACACAGATGTGGCAGCATTGAAGGTGAAAGAGTCACTGTCGAGTGATGCGCCCGTTTAACAATTTTAATTCTCCATAAGCGTTTGAAAAACGATAATGAATTTCCCTGAGAATTTTTAGATATCTTTTCTCTTATGGGAATATCCAAACGTGTGCCCTGACTTGGACAGCCCAGACTAGCCCAGCCTTGTCAGTTCTCAGAAGCTAAGCAGGCTCGGCCCTAGATAGTACTAGGATGGGAGACCGCCAAGGAATACCAGGGTCGTGACGGAGAGGCAGTCGCCAAAACCACCTCTGAAACATCTCTTGCTTTAAGAACAAGTCTAGCTCGCCACCTAGTGGTGCATAATGCTAAAAGAGCTAGAACTTCTGGCTGCGAGACAATCTTTGGATCTCCTGGCTATACTGTACACACTGCCATTCAATAATTATTAATTAATTAGTATTTGGAAGGGTGACCTCCAAGGAATACCAGGGCTGTGATGTAGAGGCAGGCAATGGTAAACCGCCTCTGAAACGTCTCTTGCCTTAAAAAACGTCTAGCTTGCCGCCTAGTGTTGCTTAACACTAAAAGAGCTAGAACCTATGGCTGCCAGACAATCTTAGGGACTCCTGGCTGTGCTACACCCAATGCCATACAATACTTATTCATTATTATTCAAAGATGCAAAGCCAGAAAAAAGCTGAAAGTCTGGAATAAGTCGTGCTGGACGTTCTAATTATTAGCAAAGTCTAAAAGGAGGACCTGGGAACTTAGGTGGACCTTGGAGAGAGCGAGATCTATTCCTCAGAATGTGACGAACGCAAGAATCGCCCAGCTTAGCTCAGCAGGTTTGGACCTGAGCAGTGCCTGGCTAGAAGACCTACGGTTGCCAACCTCAAGGTGGGGCCCGGAGAGATCTCCTGGAATTACAACTCTTTTCCAGACTACAGAGATAAGTTTCCCTGGATAAGTTTTGGAGGGGTTGCCAACCTCCAGGTGATGGCTGGAGATCTCCTGGAACGACAACTGATATCCAGATGACACAAGTCGCTTATTTATTTATTATTTCATTTAAAATAGCACAGAGAAGTTGTTCCCAGGCCTATAGCTACAATGGGGCATCTCGGGGCCCAGCCCCCCTGACCTACTGCCAAGCCCCCCCAAAAAAACTTCCCATCCAGCTGATGCCCCCCCCCACTTCCATTTTTTAATTTTATTTTTGGTGCTCCCTTGGGTAGGGGGTTGTCTGTGCAGGGTGCCCCCCGAATTAAGAAATCCTGGCGACAGGCCTGGTTGTTCCCACTGTTTATTGATAAAGGTCAACCTTTTAGTCTTTACAAGATGATGGAAATGATTTTTGAGTACCTGGTACTCCGCTGGCAAGCAGGTAGCCGCAGAATGACGAAATTTACCGTAAATGGAACGTAAATGAGCTTTTATATTCCTACATTCTCGATCAAACCATGAAGCAATTTGAGATTTTACTACTTGTTTGGGTGTAACCCTTCTAGGGTTCCTGTTTTAGGGATTTGGTAATAAAACATAATAAATGTCCATAGATTTGTATCACCTCTAAGGGATTGGAAGAATTAATTAATGCAGATTTAAGATCTAAGCCAGTGTTCGATTTCGACTGCGTTGAAACTGTTGCCCGTGTTCTCCTCCAGTGCCCTCTCTATCTGGCGTCCCATCGGGATCTTTTGGAGTCATGGTTAAGTGCACGGACTCTTATCTGGGAGAACCGGGTTTGATTCCCCACTCCTCCACTTGCACCTGCTGTTGTGACCTTGGGTCAGTCACAAGCTCTGGCACAGCTGTTCTCTCAAGGGCAGTTTCTGTCAGAGCTCTCTCAGCCCCACCTACCTCACAGGGTGTCTGTTGTGGGGAGGGGAGGGGAAAGGAGTTTGTAAGCCACTCTGAGACGCCTTTGGGCAGTGAAGGGCGGGGTATAAATCCAAACTCTTCTTCTTCTTCTTCTATATCCCAAATTAGCCCCATTTTTAGAGACCTCTGATGATTTTAAGCTCCTCTTCTCGCTTGATAATCCAGATATAGAAATAACTGAAATAGTAGCAAAGTTTCTTTGCAGTGCCATGGTCTCATGGCCTGATAAATGATATTATGAATCAGGTTTTATTACGATGCTACTCTTCTTATGATGCTACTCTGTGATGTTACTCTGCCATTCTAATTTTACTCTGCACGGATTTTGTATTTAGATTACTGTATCTTCATGTCTACGCCAATAAAAGGCTTGTCTGAAATCTCATTTAAAACATTCCACTTCTCCCAGAGAAAATGGCCGCTTTGGAAGGCGGACCGCACGGCATTGTACCCTACCAAGGCCCATCGCCTCCCTAAACACCACTCCCCCCGGCTCCTCCTTGAAATCTCCAGGTATTTCCCAATCCAGGAGTTGGGATTATGGCATTATGAGCACATGAATCTGCCTCATACTGAACCAGCGCCTTGGTCCATCAGGTTTAGTGTCGTCTACCCAGACTGGCCACGGCTCTGCAGGGTCTCAGGTAGAGGCCTTTCACATCACCTACTGCCTGGTCTTTTAACTAGAGATACTGAGGATTGAACCTGGGAATCTGGGGCAGTGGTGCTTGAGTGAGGCAACAGTGGGAGGGTTTCTGGAGTTCTGGCCCCACTGGTGGACCCCATGATGGCGCCTGGGTTTTGGCCGCTGTGTGACACAGAGCATTGGACTGATCCAACTTGGCTTCTCTTATGATCTCATGTCTGAGGCAGCGACGCTCTGTCTTCGGGAGAGCCAGTTTGGTGTAGTGGTTAAGTATGCAGACTCTAATCCGGGAGAACCAGGTTTGATTCCCCACTCCTCTACTTGCAGCTGCTGGATGACCTTGGGCAAGCCCAAGTTCTGACAAGAGCTGTCCTTGAAAGGGCAATTTCTGTCAGAGCTCCCCCAGCCCCGCCTACCTCACCGGGTGTCTGTTGTGGGGAGGGGAAGGGAAAAGAGTTTGTAAGCTGCTCCGAGACTCCGAGTGAAGGGCAGGGTATGAATCCAATCTCTTCTTCTTCTCCTCCTTCTCTAGAGAGCCAGTTTGGTGTAGTGGTTAAGTGCACGGACTCTAATCTGGGAGAACCGGGTTTGATTCCCCACTCCTCCACTTGCACCTGGCTGGATGACCTTGGGTCAGTCGCAAGTTCTGGCACAGCTGTTTTTGAAGAAGAGCAGTCTCTGTCAGAACTCTCTCAGCCCCACCTACCTCACAGGTGTCTGTTGTGGGGAGGGGAAGGGAAAGGAGTTTGGAAGCCATTCTGATACTCCGAGTGAAGGGCGGGGGGGATAAATCCAATCTCTTCTTCTTCTTTTTCTTCTTCTTCTTCTTGGTGCTTGGGGGGGCAACCATGGGAGGGCTTCTGGAGGTACCTGGGTCTTGGCCACTGTGTGACACAGAATGTGGGACCGATCCAACAGGGCTTCTCTTATGCTGTTCTGCATGCTAAGCCTGGGCTCTACCACTGAGCCGCAGCCCCTCCCGATGCCCCGCGGAGGCCCCGCCCCGCCCCTCCCCAAACCCTGCCCTTCCCAGCATAACCCCAAGTGCCCCACCAGCCTCCAAACAGAACATTTTGACCCCCTGCCCTTAGAAGACCGGCCTCGCTCGGTAACTGGCCAGATCGCCAGCAGGGGGCGAGCGACGCCACACTTCTCCAAACTGGCCGCCTCGCCTCGCCTTTCCCACACTAGGAGCAGCCTCCGGGCGATTCCCCAGAGCCCCGGCCAGGAATGTGTCTCTCTCTCTCTTGCATAACGCCGGGTTCGTTTAGATAGGACATCTCTCCACTGCCATCCCGTACGGAGGGATCCGGGCTCCAGCCGGCCAAGAGCTGCGCTCCCCCTCGCTCCCCCCCTGCAGCCGGAACTCACTAGGCAAGGGAAGCAAAGATGCAATATGTATCTATCTATATTTTAAAGGCTAGTTTACAGAAGACATTCTGAGCACTTAACTGCAGGGTTCTTCGTGTTGGATTTAGATTGGGGGGGGGGTGAGGGGTCACGGGGTTGCCAGCCTCCAGGTGGCCCCTGGAGACCTTCCACTATTGCATCTGATCTTCCGGTGACAGAGGTCAGTCCCCCTGAGAGAAGGGCTGCTTCGGAGGGGATACTCCGTGGCACGGTGCACCCCCCCCCAGCTCCCCAAAATATTATAGCTGGAGAGCATCCAATGTAGCTGATGGGGAGTCGATTCAGTCCAAATACTTCTTTAGGCAAACCAGAGCCATTTGGGGGCAGGAAGGCACAGGAACGCCACGCCCAGCAGGAACTCATTAGCATAATAGGCCACACCTTGCATCAGAAACTCATCAGGGTTGGCTACATTAGGGGGGGGTGTGGCTTAACATGCAAAGGAGTTCCTGCTCCAAAAAAGCCCTGGGTTTTGACAACAAACAAGGTAAACAGAATAAGAAGCAAAAGGTGGGTGTGGCTGGATGACCACACTTCTGGTGACATGGGGGTGTGGCCTAATATGCTAACGAGCTGTGCTGTCAGGGGTGTGGCCTAATATGTTAATGAGTTCCTGCTGGGCTTTTTCTACCAAAAAAAGCCCTGAGGCAGACAATGATTAAAATGTGGAATTCCCTGCTAGAGGATGTAGTGATGGCCACAAGGCATAGGCAACTTCGGGGAAGAAGTCTGTCAGGGGCCACTAGCCGTGGTGACTAACAGGAACCTCCACATTCAGAGGCAGCCAACCTCTGAATTCCAGTGCCAGGGGGCAAAATCAGGAGAAGGCCTTGGCCTCTCTGCCCTGTTGCTGGCCCTCTGGAGGAAGTGGTTGGCTGCTGTGTGAGACAGGAGGCTACCCTAGATGGACCCTCACTGGTCTGATCCGGTGTGCCTCTTCTTCTGGTCTTATCTTCTTCAAATCTGCCTTCCCAGGCTCCACTCACAAACCTTCAGGATTTTCCCACCCAGAGCTGGCAAACTCACAATACCGGGAGGGTCCTCTCTTTTTTGGCAAGGAGCCGGGGTGAACTTTCCTTCACACCGTCCTCCACCCGCCACCTCCTGCTCCCTGCGCCTCATCAATCTACGGAGACCTGAATGCCGCCTTCTGTGACTTGTCGGAGGGCGCCAGGAAGCTTCATACTTAAAAAAAAAAAAAATTAAGAAAAGCTTTGTTAACAGTAACGTTGGTTCACAGAGACTGGGCCACCCAGAAACTGTTTCAGCCCTTGGCTCGCTTTCAAGAAGCGCCGTTCTCCTTGTCGGAGCAGGACGCTGAGGAAACAGGAGCTTAAAAGGATCCAAACGCTTCACCCGTTAGGCGAAAAGCACCTCCACCAAGGAGCCGTCGGGAGCCAAGCCATTTGAGGGCCTAAAAACACCTCATCAGAGTGGATGGAAGTCCAATGAAGCCAGGTGTCCATTTCTGTCAAGAAGAAGAAGATGAAGAAGATGAAGAAGAAGAGGAGGAGGAGATTGGGTTTATACCCTGCCCTTCACTACCCAAGGGAATCTCAGAGCGGCTTAAAAACTCTTTTCCCTTCCCCTTCCCACAACAGACACGCTGTGAGGTAGGTGGGGCTGAGAGAGCTCTGACAGAAACTGCTCTTTTTCAAGGACGGCTGCGCCAGAACTATGGCTTGCCCAAGGTCATCCAGCAGGTGCAAGTGGAGGAGTGGAATCAAACCCAGTTCTCCCAGATCAGAGTCCACAAACTTAAGAGGAGTAGGAGACTGGATTTATACCCCGCCCTTCACTCGGAGTCTCAGAGCGGCTTACAAACTCCTATCCCTTCCCCTCCCCACAACAGATACCCTGTGAGGTAGGTGACATGATTGCAGTCTTCAAGTATTTGAAGGGCTGTCATGTAGAAGATGGAGCAGATCTTTTCTCTGTTCCTCCGGATTGCAAGACTAGATCTAATGGGTGGAAATTACAAGGGAGTCGTTCCTGGCTAGATATCAGGAGAAACTTCCTAACTGTAAGAGTGGTTGAGCAGTGGAACAGTCTGCCTCGGGAGGTGGTGGATGCTCCTTCCCTGGACGTTTTCAAGCGGAGGCTGGACGACCATCTTTCGGGTATGCTGTAGGTATGTAGGGCTCTCTTTCACCTACGCTCCTGCAGAGTGCAGGGGGTTGGACTAGATGACCTGCAAGGTCCCTTCCAACTCTGACATTCTATGATTCTATGAATCTGTGAAAGCTCCTAAACCTCATATTTTGTTAGTCTTTAAGGAGCCGCTGGACTCTGGCTCTTTTCACTGTTGAGGGAACGTCCCCTCCGGTTGACTGTATCGAGCGACTCCACGTAATCCACCTTGAGTACCAGTGTGAAAGGGGGACTATGAAGAATGCCAATAAAACAAATACCAGAAATGTGCTCTTAATTGACCACCCATCTCAGGGATTAGAGAGAGCACAGAGGGCCAGAAAGTGGGTGCTTTGTCACCTCCCCCCCGTAAAGGTATACCTGTCCCTGATAGGTCCAATGTTCCCTCTAAGCTGAGTTCGTGTGAGCTAGCTCACAGTTTTTTTCGCCTCCAGCATGCCCTTTTTTATCTGAGCTCAGGAAGGGATGGCTCCAGAGCAAACTTATTGATGCAGCAGCCAAATCGTTTGCTCGCAGTTTTAATGCCAGCAGCTCACAAAGTAGAATTTCTGCTCACAAGACTCCACAGCTTAAGAGGGAACATTCACTGCGTAGAGATGGCCCATCCCTTAGGTACCCCTGGGCAATTGCCTAAGGCATACCAAGAGTGTGGGGTGCTAAAAACAGGCAGCACCCACCCACCCCCAGCATCACCACCCAGGTCTGCCAGGCCAGCAGCTAAGGTTGGATTGCCGGGCCTCCCGCTGAGCACTGCCATAGAATTCCCAAGAGTTCCTAGAGTGACCCCTTCTGGGTCATTCCTGGAAGTGACATTGTAACACCTTGGCAACCTGCTCAGCCAGCTCAAGTCCTTGAGCCAGGGCCGAGACCAAAGGAACGCCGAGAGCCATTTTGTTGTACTGGTTAGGAGCACGGATTCGAATCTGGGAGAACCGGGTTTGATACCCCACTCCTTCACGTGCAGCCAGCTGGGTGGCCTTGGGTCAGTCACAAGTTCTCTCAGAGCTGTTTTCTCTCAAGGGCAGTTCTCAGAAGAGCTCTTTCAGCCCCACCTACCTCCCAGGGTGTCCGTTGTGGGGAGGGGAAGGGAAAGGAGTTTGTAAGTTGCTCTGGGACTCCTTCGGGTAGTGAAGGGCGGGTATTAATGCAATCTCCTCTTCTTGCCTCCTCCAGGACCACCAAAGAATGGGAGAAAGCCTGTTTCTTGTGGCGCATCACCATTCTCTTGTTTTATGGCGTCCCATGAAGTCACTTGGCCAGAGAACCAGCCCCGAAGGCATACCTCTGAGAATGGTGATTCCACCAAACAATTGTGGCCAGTCGCTGTTCATTTATCTCCTTCCATTTATACCCCACCCTTCTCAACAATGGGGACCCCCTCCCGACGGCTTGAATCATTCTGTTTTCCTCCATTTTATCCTCACAACAACCCTTTGAGGCAGGTTAGGCTGAGAGTAGACGATTGGCCCAAGATCACCCTTCCATGGCAGAGTGGGGATTCGAATCCGAGTCCCTCAGATCCTGGTCTGATAACTCAAACCACCCCAGCACACTGGCTCTCTCCACGCCATAGCTACAGTGGGGCTTTTGGGGGTTTTGCCCCCTCAAATGTAAGCCGTGCCCCACAACAGCTGCTGGGAGGGAGAAAGGCAGCCTTTCCTGAACTCCAAGCAGCAATTTCATAGAATCATAAGAGTCGGAAGGGACCTCCAGGGTCATCCAGTCCAACCCCCAGCACAATGCAGAAAATTCACAAGTACCTCTCCCACCACACACACCCAGTGACCCCTGTTCCACATCTAGAAGAACAGATTTTACTGCTTGGAATTCAGGTGAGGGCAGCCCCTGCTTGAAAAAAAAAAAGATATATAGGGTTCCCCCTCCCATGCTGGCCCACTAAATTCCCCCATGCCCCACCAACCCAAAATTTCTGGCTACGGGCCTGGCTCTTTCACCTATTCTGCATGAACCTCTAAGTTCAAAAACTGGCTAATTAATAGGAAACAGAGAGTGAGTATAAATGGGCAACTTTCTCAGTGGAGGGTGGTAAGCAGTGGGGTACCGCAGGGATCAGCACTCGATCCGATGGTTTTTAGTTTGTTCATTAATGATTTGGAGTTGGGAGTAAGCAGTGAAGTGGCTAAATTTGTGGATGATACAAAGATGTTCAGGGTGGTGAAAACCAGGCACTCCAAAGGGATCTGTCGAGGATGGGTGAATGGCCGTCAATGTGGCAAATGGGGTTCAGTGTGGCCAAGTGCAAGGTGATGCACATTGGAGTAAAAAATCCTAACTGTAAATACACGTTGATGGGGTCCGAACTGGCAGAGACTGACCAAGAGAGAGATCTTGGAGTTGTAGTAGATAACTCACTGAAGATGTCAAGACAGTGTGCGACTGCAGTAAAAAAGGCCAACGCTATGCTGGGGATTATTAGGAAGGGTATTGAAAACAGATCAGCCAATATCATAGTGCCCCTGTATAAATCAATGGTGCAACCTCATTTGGAGTACTGTGTATAGTTCTGGTCACCACAGCTTTAAAAAGGATATTTTAGCTTTGGAAAAAGTGCAGAAGAGGGCCACTAGAATGATAAAAGTGTTGGAGAACTTTCCCTATGAGGAAAGGTTGAGGCGCTTGGGGCTCTTTAGCTTGGAGAAATGACGTCTGAGCGGTGACATGATCGAGGTTTATAAGATTATGCATGGGATAGAGCAGGTCCAGAAAGAAATACTTTTCTCCCTTTCTCACAATACAAGAACTCATGGGCACTCAATGAAACTGCTGAGCAATCGGGTTAGAATGGATAAAAGGAAGTCCTTCTTCACCCAAAGAGTGATTAACACATGGAATTCACTGCCACAGGAGGTGGCGGCGGCTACGAGCATGGATGGCTTCCAGAGGGAATTGGATAAACATATGGAGCAGAGGTCCTTCAGTGGCTATTAGCCACAAGGTACAGATATGGATTCTGAGGCAAGGCTCTGTCTTCTTGGTGCTGGGGGGGGCAGCAGTGGGAGGGGCTTCTAGTGTCCTGGCCCCACTGCTGGACCTCCTGATGTCACCTGGTATTTTTGGCCACTGTGTGACAGAGTGTTGGACTAGATGGGCCGTTGGCCTGATCCAACATTGGCTTCTCTTCTGTTCTTAAGTTAGCGGTTCCCGTCACCTTGCGCAATCTGCTTGTATATTGATTGATTGATTCACAGTATGAGGAAGACAGGGAGCCCCTTGAAGGTTTACCACCCCACAGAAGGCGCACTTCGCGACTTCTGCCTTCCTCTCCGCCTTGCACCCCGCCCTCTCTCCTCATCTCATTTGCAGAAAATACCTTCGCCTGCAGGCTACGTGGAAAAATAAAGATTTACGTGATGCTGACGGGCATCATGAATTCAATCGAGGGGCGCGAGATTAGTTGCAAGCCAGCACACATCTCCTGGTATTAATCGCTGCTATCAATTTAACGGCTTGTCTTCTCCTGCAGCTTTTCGGCATCCGGGGAAAAAATTAACATTTTTCTTTTCCGTATCTCAGATTGCCACCATCAGAGTGGCGCTGTTCCCTGCCCCTCCTTTGTTTCGTTTTCACAGTTTCCCCAGGTGAAGGCAGGTTGGTTGCCCCCAGTTTACCCAGTGCAGGGTTGCCAGTCTCCAGGTGGGTCCTGGAGATCGCCCAGAATGACAAAGGACCTGCAAACTACAGAGATCAGTTCCCCCTGGAGAAGAGGGCTGCCATGGAGGCAGCGGCAGATTAACCATTAAGCGGACCAAGCACGTGCTTAGGGCACCAGGGCCAAAGGGGGCATCACAAAGTTGGGGAAGGGGTGGAAAGAAAAAAAACACAAATGAAGATTTGTCAAAAAAATTTTTTTTTTAATAAAACTAGTGCAAATTGATCATGGTGCCACCCTAGGGTTACCTTCTATTTTTTGTTGGCAAGGTGCAGTGTCACGGGCTACGTTTAAAAGTGAAATGCCTGTGTTTAAAAGTAAAATGATGGAGCCAAATTCAGTTGTCATGACAGTCATTTCAATGAGGGGGGCACCAAGATTGGTCAGTGCTCAGGGCACCAGTGAGCATTAATCCACCCCTGCGTGGAGGGTAGACTCAATGGGATTATACCCTGCTGAAGGCCCTTCCCAAACTCCACCCCCAAATCTCCAGGAAATCCCCAGCCCAGAGTTGGCAACCCACCCTATAGTTTCACGGCTGAACAGGGATTTGAACCCGGAGCGGCCCAGCCCTTGTCTTCTACTCTTTAATACTCACTGAGAAAAAACTCCCTTGATGTAGAGAGCTGCTCTACAAATAATACTTCCCGATCTTGAAACTCATTGTGCTGTTTCCAAGCAGGAACCTCCAAATCCAGCTTTTCGTGGGATTCGTCCCTTGGCAACGAAAGTGTCCCGGTGGGGGGCATTCGCCCCCCCTCAGAATTCCACAAGCGCTTCAAGTTATCTGAAGCAGGGAGCCGTGACTCCCGAAAGCTCCTCCCCTCCCACAAATTTTTGTTAGCCTTTAAGGTGCTCCCGGACTCTTTGCTCTTTCCTGCCGCTTCGAGCCAAGTAAGAATGGTGACAGTCAGAAGCAAGCAACTCCGGATGCTAAACACTGCAAGCAAAAGGAACGTTTAGGGATAATTCATCATGCGCGTCACCGGCTGCGGGGAAATCTACTTGGAATTGCCACGACTGGCAAAGTGTGCCGCACATACCGATATCCAGGGCTATTTTGGGGCAGGAACGCACAGGAACAGAGTTCTGGCTGGCTCCCAAGTTGGCCACGCCCAGCAGGAACTCATTAGCATAACAGGCCACACCCAACAGGAGAAACTCATTAGGACTGGCTACATTAGGGGTGTGTGGCCTAACATGCAAAGGAGTTCCTGCTACCAAGAAAGCCCTGGGTTTTGACAACAAACAAGGTAAACAGAATAACAAGGCTGGATGACCACACTTCTGGTAACATGGGAGTATGGCCTAATATGCTAATGAGCTGTGCTGTCAGGGGTGTGGTCTAATATGCTAATGAGTTTCTGCTGTTGGGTGAGGCCTGTTATGATCATGAGTTTCCTGCTGGGCTTTTTCTACAAGAAAAGCCCTGCCGATATCGATTAAGCCGTTTTGCATATTGTGGGAAGGATGTTTCTCAGCACAAATCCTGGCTTCCTAACAGCAGGACGTCTTTGTGCCCTGTCAGGCTAGGGTTGCCGGCTTCCTGGTGAGGCCCGGAGATCTCCCAGAGTTACAACCAATCTCAGTTCCCCTGGAGAAGACGGACTCTAGGGCATCACATCGCTGCAAGTCTCTCTCCCTTTCCCAAAACCCCGCCCTCCTCTCCAGGCTCCAACCCCTAAAATCTCAGGGTATTTCCCAAGCCCGCATTGGCAACTCCGTGCCATACCGGTATGCCCAGACTAGCCCAACCTCGTCAGATCTCAGCAGCTAAGCAGGGTCGGCCTGGGTGGTATTTGGAACAGCGACCTCGAAGGCATACCAGGGTCATGACGCAGGCAATGGCAAACCACTTCTGAGATGTCTCTTGCCTGGAAAACAAGTCTAGCTCACTACTTAGTGGTTCATAATGCTAAAAGAGCTAGAACTGCCGGCTGCCAGACAATCTTAGGATCTCCCGGCTGTACCACACACACACTGCCATACAATACGTGTTATTATTACTGATACAGTAAAGGTCAAACCAAGTGACTGAAGGTTTGAAGTATCTTCCTGATAAAAGAGTGTTGTGACTTTTCGGTTTTGTTTTCCAAACGACAACCGAGGGAAGAGTAAATTTGAGCTTGGTACAGAGAAAACAAGAGGGTGAACTCTTCTCATCCGTAAAAGGCAGAATCACCCAATGAAGTTCAGGGACAGGAGATTCAGGGCAGATGAAAGGACTTCTTCACACAACACATAATTCACCTGTGGGATTCACCACCACAGGCTGTAGCGACAGCCACAAGGAAAGATGGCTTTAAAAAGGAGAAGAGGTCCACCTAAAGGGAACCTCCATATTCAGGACCACTCAATCTCTGAACACCTCTGGCTAGGAGGCAGCATCGGGGGAAGGTCTTGCTCTCTAAGTCCTGGTTGTTGGCCCTCCAGGACAACCTGGTGGACCACTGTGTGAGACGGGATGCTGACTAGATGGACCATTGGTCTGATCCAGCAGGGCTCTTCTGATGTTCTTGTATCAGGGGAAGGCCTCAGCCTCTGTGCCCTGTTCTTGGCTGTCCAGAAGAACTGGTTGGCCACTGAGTGAGACAGGACCCTGGACTACATGGACCTCTGGTCTGACCCAGCAGGGCTCTTCTTATGTTCTTATATCAGGGGAAGGCCTCAGCCTCTCTGCCGTGTTGTTGGCCCTCCAGAGGAACTGGTTGGCCACTGCGTGAGACAGGATGCTGGACAAGATGGACCCTCACTGGTCTGATCCAGCAGCGCTCTTCTTATGTTCTTATCAGGGGAAGGCCTCAGCCTCTGTGCCCTGTTGTTGGCCCTCCAGAGGAACTGGTTGGCCACTGTGTGAGACAGGAGGCTGGACTAGATGGACCCTCACTGGTCTGATCAGGCAGGGCTCTTATGTTCTTACGAAGGCCTCGGCCTCTAGGCCCTGTTGTTGGCCCTCCAGAGGAACTGGCTGGCCACTGCGTGAGACAGGATGCTGGACTGGATGGACCCCTGGCCAGATCCAGCCGGGCTCTTCTTATGGTCATATCAGTGGAAGGCTTTGGCCTCTCTGCCCTGTTGTTGGACCCCCAGGACAAACCGGTGGGCCACTGTGTGAAACAGGGCGCTGGACTAGATGGACCTTCAACAAGGCTCTTCCCGTGTTCCAAAAAAGGGCCTGCCTTTGATAGACGAGCTGCAGTTTGAGATGGAAAGGGACAGCTGATGGGGGTACGCCCAGCCTGGTTTTTTAATTGGACGCCTGGCATTTCTTCCACCGCAGCCCGCCCAGTGGCCCAAGAATGAACCCTTCCTCCCCAGCCACGATTCACGCCACTTGCAGCTGCTGGAAGGGCACAAATCAGAAGTTGGCAATCCCAGGTGACAAGTGGTGAATAGGGGGGAACGGATATTTCGCTCACCTGACCCTTCTCCATGGCAACCCTCTGTGAGTCTTTGGGGGCGCGGAAATATCTTTACATCAGCATAAGTTAGGGTCTTATGAACACCCCCTTCCGCATGCATTCCCGAGAAGGAACAAAAAGACGAGTAGGGTGGAGGGGAACGTATTTCAAACAAAGTTGTTTTTTCTTTTTATTGAAAGTGTAATGAATTTTTTTTCTCTTCATATTGCTTGGATGAAATGCGAGACAGCAGCTCGTAGACATTTTTTTGTTTGTGTTTACTACAAACGGGGGTGGGGGAAATGAGGGGAAAAGGTAAAAATAAAAGGCATTTTTTAAACGCGTACCTTTCGAAGCAACGTAAAAGCACAATATATACAAAGAGAAAGCTAAAATAAAGCTGTCGAAACCAACGTTTCAATCAATACATTAGATAATTACAGGTTGTATCAATAAATACCCAGTTTTTTCTTCCTTCTTAAAAAAAAAAACTGTCAAGACAGGCAACATTGTACACAAGATACGGAAGGATAGAATATTTACATAATCAGTGCACCCTTGGGGTAGGGTGGGGGACTGGTACCAACACAAAATAAAAGGAATAAGTTAGCGGTGTGTGTGGGGGGAGAATGGTGAAAGGCAGGGAGAGCGTTTCCCCCCTGCCGATCTCCCAACATTCATTGCAAAAGGACAGATTACGTATGCAGAGAAATCCAGGAATGTTCGGGAGAAAAGCAATCGCTTTCGTGCCGAAGAGTACCGAAAAAAAGTGATATAATCTGACAAAGGCGGAATAAAAAGCTCTCGTAATTAAATAAAAAAGTGAGATTGGACAAAAAATAAAATTAAATACAGAATTTTCCATTGGCCCATAATAACAGCCACATGGCACGCCTAGCAAGGTAGGAGAGTCACCCTCTTGCGCCAGATTCCACATCGCACTATAGACAATAGCTACCAAGTTTTGTTTTGCTTTTTTTAAAAAAAGACTTTGCATAGATGGGATTGTAAGACACCATTCCCTTAATTATTCCAGTGTGGAAGGAATTCTGGGCGTTTTGTCAATCCCCAGAGGTCAAAGGACAGGCCTCCTGCTCTCCGAAAGAGACAAAAGCTGCCGGCTTGTTAAGTTAATGAAGCAACCTCGGTCCACTCCCCGGGGGGTCCCTAACAATCCCCAAGCCACAGCTGCAACCAGCAACGGCACCATGGGGCTCCGGTGATCCATCAAAGTAGCACAAGATTCACTCTCCTTGACTAAGAGGATTCCACAGGAGATGGAAGAAGACCAACAGACAGGTCTGAGCCGAATGTTCGCACGAAAACCTGGTGGCTTCCAACTCCACTGACTGAAATGACTTCTGAGAATGGTATTTACGGGAGGGGGCCGGAGAGAAGAAAAAAATGAATTTTCAGATGTGTTCAGGAACTGGGTTTTTATTGGGCGAAGGTGTTCACGCTGCACCTGCACAAGCCCGCCGCTGAAATGAAGGCAGAGTTGAGCAGAGCTTTGGAACACAGCTCCGGGGCTTCCGATTGTTCAGTCCAGGAAGCATTGCTAAAGACTTCCTCCAGATGTATTCCAGAACTCCCCATGCCCCAGAACAAACTGTGGATTGGGTCTGAAGAGGGCAGTGGCCTGCCCCGAGATTACCCTAAGGGATAATTTATCCTGCACATCTGGGCATGCCGCCACCAATCTGCATGTGCGCCAACACCACGCACGGCCCTCCGATTAACACCTTTGCAACCAGGTTCTACTTTCCGATCCTGTTTGGGTCATTGCTCAGTTGTAGCCTCACACAAAAGAAATTTCCTTTTCAATTTGGTTTTTTAAAAAAGAAGCTGGCTCGATTTCCCGGGTGATCTCTGAACTAACTAACCAGGCCGATGCATATTGGTGTTGCTGGTACAGGCACTTGAGTACTAATAAGAACCGGGCCGTGTCCCCGATATAGAAATGGCCATGTACTGCCATGAAGGACACATCTAGCTGTCTTAAGAGGTCCCTGGACGGAGGACAGGCAGCGTGAAGTTGGTGCTGTGCGCCGAGCCACAGATTACGTGGCCCAATCAGGCAGTCTCCCACCCGATACGTCTTGGCTGATATTCGGTGGCCAGCCCTGTCCAATTCAAAGGATGCTATCACCAGTGTCTGCAGAGTAGTCCCAGTCTGGCTGGGGCCAGCTGCCGTGAGAGATGCCACACACTGGGTGGAGCCTGTAAACGAGTGGCAGCCGTTGGCAGAGGGAGGGAGTCAAAAACAGCATGGCCGTCACTGACACATCTGCTCGCCCGTGTCTTTACTCTCCTCAGTTAAAAGGCTCTTTCTAAGCAAGCCGAATTATTCACGTGCGAATTGCTCCCTTTTTGTCCAGTTGGTTCGCACAGAAGTCGACTTTGCGCGCCGGATCTTGCTCGCGGGGAACGCAAGGGGGCACAGGAACGTGCCTGTGCCGAGGGGGATAAGGTTTACACAGACGCTTGGTGTTCTGTCCGGCCCCATCAGCACCGCACGTGGTGTTAACAGTCCGGCCGCCTACCTTTGCATTGGATTATCGGTTCCCCGGCTCCACCCCCAAGCCTATGAGCACAGGGGATGTGAATGTAAAGTGTTGGCCGCTTGGCCCATTCCAAACGGCAGCCTTGGCCGCAAAGCGAGATTTCCTCTGCATATTCAGGCACCGTTAATAGATCAGCTCGGTCAAGATCTCATGGCCAAATCCTTAAGGACATTAAATAAATTAGAAAATAATTTACACAAAACAATTGACTCCCCCCCCTTTTCCTTTAAATAGTTCATACTATCCCCCCTCCCCCCTTTAATAGATTAGGGTACATTATTTGTCTGTAGCAGAATTACGGATTTCGACAACACCTTCCTTTAAAACTCTTGTAGCAACCAAGATAACTCCCCCCCCTTCTTTAAATAAAAGCAGCCACCCACCCTCGCCTCCTTCCACAGAAGATGTGCGAGCCACTCCCTTTCTGCTTCGCTCCGTCCGACCGTCCTGCACTCGCTAACATTTGGAGGAGTGTGCCCAAATGCTCGAAGACCCAGCTGTGGCCCAGACTCGAGCACTCTTCCGGGTCGCGCAACGGGCTTGGCTTTCATTCCCCGCCCTCCTCACTCTATGGCCCCACGCGCACAAGCAAATCCCCAAGTGGGAGGTGCACAGCGTTGTTGCTACCAGCAACTGAATCACAGCAAGCTGGAAAACTAAACGGGTTTTAAAGCCATTTGACTGCTTCTCTCGAAGGAGGGCAGGGGAATGCCTCAAGCAGGATGCCGCGGTCCCCTCGTAAGGTTGCGACTCTTTGTCTTGCCGAAGCCACACTGGTGAAACGGGATTAAGGGTGTAGTGCAGATTGAGGCCTTGGAAAAGGCTATTTAAAGACAGAAAATGCTTTCCGGCTACCTTCCTAACGTTTTTACCCCAAAGACAAACACCCAGAACAAATGCATCGGGGTCTGTCCTACTGAAGGCCGATTTCCCACCTTCCGGCCCTTGAGAAACCCTTGCATGAAAGCGTTCACAAATAAATAAATACAGATATATTATGCAAGAAAAAAATATGATTGTACACATAATACATCTGAGGTATCAGCAATTTAAATAGAGGTTTCATGCTCAGTTCAAGCTTCTGTGGCTATTAAAAATCGGGGAAATTTGCAATAAATAGGAAGGGGGGGGAAATGGCTATGCATATAATAGCGAATGGGGCTCTTTTCTTTTTCTTTTTAATGTAAACGTCTTCCCATTTAAGTGAGAGCTAGCTCTCGAGCAACTTGTTTGCACAATAAATATATAGATATTTAGATATAAATCCCAAAGTAATTTGAGACATTGCCCGCCAACACCATAAATGATGGCCGAAGGTGCTCTGTGGATGACCCACAAGGTTAAACATAAGGAATACGTCCCCCAAAGGTGTCCCCGTCCCCATATACAAAATGCAGGTAAATTCGGATCGTTTTGCAAAGCTGTCTTTTCTCTTTGCCCCCTCCCCCAACCGATGCCATGACAAGGGAGAGTTTTTGCACAAACAGTAAGAAACTGATTGTAACTGCAGAATTTCAAAGTGTTAGAAAAAAAAAAAGGAACAAACTATTATTTGCTCGCTTCCAAAGCTCTTGGTAGCATTTCCTTCTCTTGCGGGAAGGCCTGCTGATTTAAATCAAGCACGTAAAAAGTTTCCAAAGGGGTTTCCCCCCCCATAGTCAAATTTTAAACCTTCACAGTCTCCATTAGTGACGACTTCATGGCATCTTCTAAAAGCTGATTGTCTGTAAAAGGCGCCGGGGTTTCTGGGACAGAGTCCGATAAGCCAATCAGGGACTCTAAAAAGCAGGTGCCCTGGTCCCCCACCTGGGGCATGCTGGGAAAATTTGGCAGCTGGAGCTGTAGCGCTGAAAAGTTGTCAAGGTTCTCGTATTCCTTCAAGGAGTTATAAAGTGGTCCTAAATTGTAGTCCGAGAATGACTGGAAGAAATCCAGAGAGTCCGAGGAGAGGCTCAGGTCCATGTAGTTCCGGGAACACTGCTCCGCTGAGGACGGCGGGCAGCACGGGGTGCCCCCGCAGAGGGCTCCGCTGGAGGTTTCCTCTAGAAAGCAGCTGGCATCTTGGTTGGCATTTTCGTCCAGACACTCCGTGAGGTTGGACAAGTGGCGCAAAGCGCTCCCGGTGTCAAGCTTCGCAGCGGCGTCAGCGACGCAGTGGCCTTCGATGTCCGTGCTGAAGAAGTCGGTCGGGTGGAACGAGCTCAAGTTATCCTGGCAGCCGCTACCAGCGCTGCTCTCCTCCTCCACGTCAGAGTCGTTGAAGTGGAGTATCCGCGCCAGGCCGTCGTCGTCGACGTCCGACTGCGACTTCTCGGACGGGGCGGCCTCGTACGGCTCTTCCAGGTCCTCACTCTGGCTGGACGACGCGGACGAGTCGGTCATGTCGCTGCTGCAGCTGTTCTCGCCAATCGCCTCCAAGTCCATGTTGAATTGGAAGGCGGGCGCCAGGGGAGGAGTCCGCTCCTCGAATGCCGTCTTGCCCACCGGGCGTCCAAAGGGGTGGAGCCTGTCCGGGAACGGCGGCTCGGGCTCCACGCTTCTCTCGCTGCTCCGCTGGTTCTTCTCCAGCTCCAGCTTCATGATGGTGTGGATGAAGTGCGTCTGCACTCGGGCCTGGTTGAACTCGATGCGCCCTTCCGTGTTACCGCAGCCGTCTTTGGTGCAGCCGCAAGGAAACGATGTGTGATCCATCTGTCGCGAAAAAGAAAGACAAAGAATGTTAGCCAAGCATGGCGGGACGGGGGGACGGACACACATAGATAATGTCGACTCTTTTTTTTAGCGGCAAGTCTCTCGGGACCAGTTCATGCTATCGAGTTGCTCTCATCACCACCTAAGGCTCTCAACAGAATGGGAGAACAGTCTATCAAGACAGAAGAAATTTGAGTTGACATCTGGCAATGCGAGAGCCCTTTCTGGGGTGCTTTATTCTTGGTGGTGGTGGAAACGCCATCGTCTAGTACTAGAACTCAAGAGCATCCAACGAATCTGATGGGCAGTAGGTTCAGGACGGACAAAAGGAAATACTACTTTGCACAGAGGGTGATTAAAATGCGGAACTCGCTGCCAGAGGAGGTAGTGAGGGCCATAGGAATACACAGCTTTAAAAGGGGATTCGATAAATTTATGGAGGATATGTCTACCAAAGGCTACTAGCCATGGTGACTCAGGGGAACCTCCACATTCGGAGGCACTAAGCCTCTGAACCCCAGAACCAGGAGGCAACATTGGGGGAAGACCTCGGCCTCTATGCCCTGTTCTTGGCCCTCCAGAGGAACTGGTTGGCCACTGTGTAAGACAGGATGCTGGACTAGATGGACCACTGGTCTGATCCAGCAGGGCTCTTCTGATATTCTTATCAGGGGAAGGCCTCAGCCTCTGTGCCCTGTTGTTAGGCGTCCAGAGGAACTGGTTGGCCACTGTGGGAGACAGGAGGCTGGACTGGATGGACCACTGGTCTGATCCAGCAGGGCACTTCTTAGCTTCTTATCAGGGAAAGGCCTCGGCCTCTGTGTCCTGTTGTTGGCCCTCCAGAGGAACTGGTTGGCCACTGTGTGAGACAGGAGGCTCGACTAGGTGGACCACTGGTCTGATCCAGCAGGGCTCTTCTGACATTCTTATTGTTGCACTCAACTTCTGGTGACCACAGAGGGTTTTCAAGGCAAGAGATGAACGGAGGCTGCTTGCCATCGTCTGTCTTTGCACAGCGACCCTGGGCTTCTTTGGTACCCCATCCAAGTACTATCCAGGGTTAGATTCTTCAGTTCTAAGATCAAGCTAGCCTGGTCCATCCGGGTCAGTAGCAAGGCTAAGCCAAGGAATATATGAAAAATGCTTTTGGAAACCATCATTCTATAGCAGCTTTTCAGAACTCTGCCAATTCCAGGTGCAAAAAAAGCGGCGAGAATGGCAAGGGTCATTGAGGTGTGTGCCCCCCCCGGCACACACCCCCAACAGCAAAAGCCAGGATTCTCACCCACCAGGGAAGTCACCCTGCAGAGAAAAGCCTCGCTCAGCTTGAGTCCCTCCAAATCCTTTTAAACCCCCTCCGGACCACGTTCTGCTATCCCGTTCTGGGTCCCTCCGCAAGACGCCCCGACGAGGGTCACGCACCTGGCACTTGATACCCGCCAAGCAGCAGCTGCACGTCTCCGGATCGCAGAACTCTTGGCAGTCGCAGCCGCAGTCCTCCCGGGAGAGGCGGATGCCATGGAGCTCCCGCTTCTCCTCCTTGTCGATCTTCTTTACGCCCAGGGCCTTGAGCAGGGCCCGCCTCTTCTTGGCCGGGTAGGGCTGGAGGAAGAAGCCGTCCTCCGGCTCCACGCTGGCAAGGTCAATGTCGTCGTCAGAGATGTCTTCCGTCGTCAACTGGTTGGCCTCCTCCGACTCCTTCGTACCGCTCGCAGTTAGCTGTTTGGGAGAGCAGAAGATGCCGTTGGTGTTAAAAGAGGACGCGAAAACACCAGGGAAGCTCAGCGCCAACGAGGCCTCCCCCCGCCCTCGATTCAAATCCAGAAATACTACTCGACACAGAGAGTGACTGAAACGGTGACTCGGTGAACTTCCGGGCAGAATGGGGATTTAGAGCCCATGTTTCCCGGGTCTTTCGTCAATATATACCCCCACTGGCTCCCCAAGACCAAGATAATAACAACAAAATGATAATGGTGATAATAATAAAGTGATAAGTGCTGACGATAACCACTGCCCCGTCCCCCAATATCAACCACCACCACAACGTGGTCATTTCTAACGCGGCATGTTTCGCATTTTCAAAGCACCCAATGAGCATCGACACAAATCAGGACCCGCCAGTCTGTAAAACAGGTCACAGCGTTATCCCCGTTTTGCAAGTGTTCCGGCCCAGAGACTATGACACAAGATCTGATTTTTCTGGATGCACGCGCTTAAGGTTTCAGAGTTCCGTGCTCTTCCCGTCATTTCTCGTCCCGTGTGCCACCATATTAAAGGGACAAAATTCCGAACTATTAAATTGTTTAGCCCTGATTCGCGGCAGGCAGTCTCTCCCAGAGACTTACGTCTCCCATCCACCATCCCTTTAGCCTATTACAGGGCTCTTTTTGTAGCAGGAACTCCTTTGCATATTAGGCCACACACCCCTAAATGTATCCAATCCTCCAAGAGCTTACAGAGCTCTTCTTGCAGGGGCTACTGTAAGCTCTTGGAGAATTGGCTACATCAGGGGTGTGTCGCCTAATATGCAAAGGAGTTCCTGCTACAAAAAGAGCCCTGGCCTATTACAGCGTGAGGGACGACCACACCGAGGGGTAAGGAAAGCGACTGCCAGTTGATCCGGGAAATTTCAGTTTCCTATCTATTTTTAGCTGCGGGACCTTCAAGAGTAGGTGGCAGAAGTAGGCATCCACCTCAGTTGGCCTCCCCACTCCAGTTCCCAACCCGCTGAAAGGGCCCATCTGATTCCACTTTGTGGCCCCAACAGATTTATATCGCTCCTACCAATTTCATTGTTTATTGTTTTTATGATTTTAATGTGATTTTATTGCAACGAGTCTTTGGCTCGATTCGTTGTGACCTGCCCTGAGCCCGTTTGGGGAGGGCGGAATAAAACCCCCAAAATAAACAAACAAACAAATAAATTAATTAAATAGGGGTCTCGCGGCACCTTACAGAGGACCAATACTTTATTCCAGCATAAGGTTTTGTGGACTCCCACCCACATTATCCGATGCATCAAACTGAACAGAAATCAAACAGAAATCTAGATACCTCTTTGTGTTTCCCCCCAAGCCTCACTGCCAAGAGCAAGGCACTTACGAAACAAAACCCGACTTACTTTCCACTTCAGGGCTTCCAGCTTCTCCTCTTTCAACCGCTCCTTGAGCTTCTCCCGCCGGACGGCCTCCTGCTCGGTGGAAAACTCAGCCAGCGAGAACTCCCTGGCGAAGCTGTGCCGGCTGACCATGCCCAGGGTGCAGCCGCCGCGGCTGGGCACGCTGGTGAAACCCTGGCAGCGCGGGAAGTAGAAGACGGTGACGCGGTCGAACTCCACGGTGTTCCGCTTGAGGCGCTTGCTCTTCTTCAGGATGGACGTGGCTAGGGAGAGGGAAAGGACGAGGCCGGGTAAACATCTGCATTGCCCCACTGTCTGCAAGATTTTTTTAAAAAGGCCCTACGGCTGCGACAGAAACAAGACCCAGAAGGCAACCAGGATGCCGATGGTGATGATGCTTTCAGGACCAACACGGCTAGCTTGGCTGAATTCATCTGCATGTTGTCAAGCCCAGCAACTTGGAGGAAGGAGGGACTCTTGTGGGGCAGAAAAAAAGGGAATGCAGACAGACACCCAAACGGGAGGGGGGTGGCGGCCTAGGAGGGGAGAAGCTTGTCGGGGAAGGAGAAAACACCAGATCATCAAAACAGCTGCGAGGACATTTCCTCTGCTGCCCTCTGGGAGAAACTGCAAATCTGCGCCTGTCCTCCCGGGGCTAATTTAAGAGCAGCTGCAAAGCAGTTAATCTCCAGGCAGGTGATCTCAACGCAAACAGGGCAGCAGCTCCAGCGTGCCGGGCCGATCTTAAAGCGCCGGCCACACGTCTGACCCATTCTAGAAACTTCAAAAGTTGGACCTCAGCCGGGCTTCCTTCTTCCACCTTACGCTAACAGGAATTTAAATATAAGCCAGAAGACGGGGTTTTTCTTCCCCCAAATAAAAAAGGGGCCATTCCGGGGACGGTGTCGATTCCGAAGGCATAGAAATGCCATACGGAAGTCCCCGGGGTTGGGGGGGATGCAAACTCAAAGATAGTTCCTACGAGGGTGTGGAAGGACGGAGATACTCGAGGGCGTCAGAAAGGCCTAACGGGGACAGAGCAAGACCCGTGTTCCCTCTAAGCTGAGTTAGTGTGAGCTAGCTCTCAGTTTTTTAGCTTCCAGCTGACAGATTTCTGTCTTAGCTCAGGAAGGAGGGCCAGATCTGCAGCAGCCCAATCGCTCGCTCACAACTTGAATGCCGGTAGCTCACAAAGTAGATTTTTTGCTCACGAGACTCCGCAGCTTAGAGGGAGCATTGCTCAAGACGGGTAGCCACGCTAGTCTGTCTGCAGCGGTAGAAAAGGGCAAGAGTCCAGCAGCACCTTAAAGACTTGGAAAAAAATATGTGGCAGGGTTTTGTGAGTCACTGCCCACTTCTTGTATCTGAAGAAGTGAGCGGTGCCTCTCGAACGCTCATCCCCTGCCGCAAATTGTGTTAAGTCTTTAAGGTGCCCCTGGACGCTCGCTCTTTCCTTATGGGAACGATCGTGGTCCTTCCAGAGGTACCGCGGTAGCAAAATGTGCAGAGTGTCATCCAGGATGTCCCGAGTTCAAATCTCACCTCAACCCTGGCCTCACCCGGCACCTGTAGGCAAGCCCCCCCTTCTCTCAGCCTAACCCAGATCAGCTCCACGGCATGCCCTTGCGTACAGAATGGCTAAGACCAGTGTTCCCTCTAAGCTGAGTTAGTGTGATCTAGCTCACAGTTTTTTAGCCTCCGGCTCACCGATTTCTGCCTTAGCTCAGGAAAGGATGGCTCCAGAGCAAGCTAATTTATGCAGAAGCCAAACTGCTTGCTCATGGCTTTAATGCCAGTCGCTCACAAAGTTAGAATTTTTGCTCACAAGACTCCACGACTTAGAGGGAGCACTGGCTAAGACTGGGATCAATAATGGCGGGGAGCGCCATTTCACGCATCAGCGAACTGATGGCTCCGCTCACCTCTCAGTCTGGCTGCGCTGAATGAACCTCGGCCCCCTGTGAGAAAAACATTTCTGTCTCCAGACTCCCTGAAAAGGTCTGGAGGAAGATTGCTGGTTGCAGAGATGACTGCAGGGGAGCATGGGAGGGGGGGGGAAATTACATCTCCGGGATTTAGGAGCAGATGGAGCCATTTGGCATCGCTTGTGGCGTTCCAACAGCTGCGCGAGATTTGAACCCAGAGCTCAGGCTTATGTCTCCAGATCGCACCAGCTCACACGGCTGCACAGGGAAGGTCAATGCGGAGCTGAGACGAGATCCGAGAACTTCCGTGCACTTAACTCTGGGGGCGTGCGAGGCTATAAAAATATTCTGAGTTGCCCCTGACCTGAATAGCCCAGACAAGCCTGATCTCATCTGATCTTGAAAGCTGAAACAGGGTCAGCTCTGGCAAGTACTTGGAATGCCAGAGGTGGGAGGCGGGGGCAGGCTTTCTTCAGCCACCTCTCTGAATAGCCTCCAGGCCCCCAGTAGGGGTCAGTCACCAGAGGTCACCATGACTCCTGAACCTTGCTCCTGCAGAGTGCAGGGGGTTGGACTAGATGACCTGGAAGGTCCCTTCCAACTCTAACATTCTATGATGCTATGACTTCCATACACACACGAAAATATCAAAACAACAACAAAATATTCCGAGTCAATGTACATCAAGTTCTGAAGCGTTAACTTCTGCCATCTGCAGAAACTATAGAACTGCAGAACAAGAAGCAACAACTTATTTGTGGAATTTATTCTGTGCCAGTTGGTTATTCATTTCATTTATACCCTGGGCTTACGCTCTCTTCTCCATTTCATCCTCAAAACGACCTTGTAGGTTACGGCGGCAAGAGTGTGACCGGCCCAAGGTCACCTGGAAAAATGCCACAGCGCAAGCCGGAATTCGAACCTGGGTCTCCCAGATACAACTCCGACCCTGTTGACCACTGCACCTCACTGGCTCTCTCATACCGGTGATGACAGCCCCTGGTCATCCCCTTCCCCACTTGGTCCAAAATTTCATCTCATCGCAGACTTGAGAAACACAGACATTCTTCATAGTCATACTGGCAAAGAAGCGTGTGGATTTTTTAAAGAAGCCGAACGCATTCGGGCACGCTGCGTTCTGCCTTGCTCCCGGCCCTGGCTATCGGCCCCCCCAAACCGAACAGCAAATCCGTGATCGCTCCTGTTCTCGCCTGTTGCTGGTTCACGTATTCGGGGGCCCTTGAATTCCAAAACAACCCTCACAAAAACAAACCCAGCGTGTCCACCAGCTGCGGCCCGACACCTGCTGCGGCTATGCAAATGGCATGCAAATGAGCCCAACCGCACATAGCCAAAATATGCAGATTGCCCGCGGACGTTACGACTTCGCAAGACGCTTCTACGGCGCCCTCCGTTCGGAACTATTTGTCTCAATTACCCAGAAACGACCCCGAAAGAAGATGCAGAAAGCCGTATGTTGTCGGGAAGATTAAGAAGATGTTACTACGGCATCAGACCTGGGAGGAAGGAATCATTTCTGCCGCGAGCCGACAATTGCTCTCTCTCTTGCTCTGCTACACACACGCGCATTCCAGATAACGGCGTCTACTTAGCTTACAGCCGTTTAAGCTTAAGTTGGCAATTTACTGGATTCAATTAAACGGAGCCACGCCGGGGTCAAACCAATCTGAGTGCATCTGCGACACACATTTGCGCCGGTTTTGCCAGATCGATCTGGATCCCATTTACTTAAAAATTGGCACAGGTCCTCCTTATATTAAATAATGAGGCCCACTTCTCTCTGGGGACGGGAGCTGCGTTCAGCGGCTGCGAAGGAAGTCTGGGAGCCGAGGATTAGAAATGCAGTATCTATAGTGACCGGTTTCCAGCGCCTACCGGCCTCCCCAGATCTTATGCACAAAGGGTGTTTGTCGAGGCAAGATGGTAAGCCGCACCGTTTTTTTTGAGGTACTGTAACCTCGGTCCTGCAAAGTTAAGCCATCAGCAAATACTTGGGACAGAAAACCAAGCCTGTAACGCAACTCTTGCACAATTTCTTTCGCAACGTTCAAATAGGTCTTTTTGCAACTTCTATCTAATGGGAGACTTTTTAAACAGAGGCTTCTTTCAAAGAGGCCCGTGAAAACGGCAGCAAGCTACACCAAATGTCCAAGAAAAAGGAATTTTGAACAACCCAACACATAAAAGGAGGAGGAGGAGGAGGAGAGTGGATTTATACCCCACCCTTCGCTTGGAGTCTCAGAGAGACTTTCAAACTCCTTTCCCTTCCCCTCCCCACAACAAACACCCTGTGAGGTAGGTGGGGCTGAGAGAGCTCTGAGAAAAACTGCCTTTTCAAGGACAGCTCTTGTCAGAACTATGGCTTGCCCAAGGTCATCCAGCAAGTGCAAGTGGAGGAATGGAGAATCAAACCTGGTTCTCCCAGATTAGAGTCCGTGCACTTAACCACCACACCAAACTGGTGTTCCTGGGGTCCAAGGACTCAGGAAAGATTGTGGGTGTACGTATATGTGTGTGTGTGTTTAATTCTTTGCCTTTAAGCTTCTCATGCAGTGCATGCTGTTCAAAAGTGTGGGGCCAAAGCTAGGACTGGAAGCAGTTCTCTCCCTCAGATGCCTGTAGTAGCTGTCAACGCCAGTGACCGCTACAGGCATCCAGAGCCTTCTGTCCTCATGTGAACCTGCCCGAGACTCAAGACGCTCAAGATAACACTGATTTCTGCCACTGAGTCAAAAGGGGTGTTACCGTATCGCTCAATCATGTCAAAATGCATATTTCATGCTGAACCAACCGGGGGGGGGAGAACAGGACACAGTTATTCGCTAGCCCTTTAATATTCTGCTTTAGCTTCTTACAATCTCCGCTCAAATTGTTTGCAACCCCTCCCCCCCCCCCAACGAGCCAGGGAAGACAGAAAGTTCATTGTTGCCGCACAAAAGCCAGAAAAACAAAAAGAAAGGCTCTTTTGTTAATGGCGACGATTTCCAAGGCATTCGAAGACCGGGGCACATTTGCCGGCGGCTGCTAAGTGGACCGTAGGAGCAAAATATTCTCGGAGGTCCAGCAAGAGAGCGCATGATTTGAAACACTGCCCTTCGTGAAAAGGGTGGCAGAAAAGCCTGTTCTCACAACACAGGTGTCCCTTTGCATAGGACTCTAGGGAGAAGTCCAAAACGACGAGTCCCTGGGAAAACAGAACACTCTCTGCCTTGCCTGGGAGCAGTTCAAAAAACATCAAGATTTTTGCTTGCTTCGGAAACCGGCACGTCTGGAATTAGATCCCCAGCTGGTATCCGACGGAGAGAACTTTGACTCTCGAAACCCCATACCCCAAGAACCCTGTTGGTCTCCAAAGCACGACTGGACTCAAACCCAGATCCCCACTTGTAGTCAACTAACCGGTTCGTTTCCATGTATGGACCTACAGCTCCTGTGTCAACCGAACCCACGACGCTGCTTAGACCGCTGATTTGCCAAATTCAGCCTCGTCTACTCTGATTGGTAGTGGCTCTCCGGGGTCTCAGGCGCAGGGCTTTGATTGACTTGCTTCGTTGACTCTCTCCCCAACATTCGCCTTGCCTCTGTTTTACTCTTACATCCGCTCTGTGAGGGGCGTTCAGGTGCAGAGTGTGCGACTGGCCCAAAGTCACCCAGCAAGCTCCCGTGGCAGAGTGAGGATTCGAACCCGGGACTCCCAGATCCTAGTCCTACTGTCTAAGACCACACTGGCATCACCTACTACTTCCTGTTGGCGATGCCGGGGACTAAACTTGGATTCTTTGGTGTGCCGAGCAGATGCTCTGCTGCTAAACTGTGACCTCTCTCCATGAAGCTCCATCTCCTAACTGCTCACTTCCGAAACATTTTTAATACTTCCCAAACTCAGATTAGCCAGCTATGTGCTCCAGTCAACAAACTGCAGCACTCATGTGCTGTATTCTTGGTGCCTGGGGGGCAACAGTGGGAGGGCTTCTGAAGTTCTGACCCCGCTGGTGGACCTCCTGATGGCACCTGGTTTTTGGCCACTGTGTGACACAGAGTGTTGGACTGGAGGGGCCACTGGCCTGATCCAACATGGCTTCTCTTATGTTCCTATGTCTGCGGCAGTGATGCTCTGTATTCTTGGTGCTTGGGGGGGGCAACAGTGGGAGGGCTTCTGGAGTTCTGGCCCTGCTGGTGGACCTCCCGATGGCCCCTGGGTTTTGGCCACTGTGTGACACAAGAGTGTTGGCCTGGATGGGCCACTGGCCTGATCCAACATGGCTTCTCTTATGTTCCTGTGCTCCATTGTATTACCTCCCAAACCAGCCAACCCTCCTTGTTCTTGACTTCCAAATTCCCCTTGGCTTTCCTTAGCCCAGCTTCCCCTGCCTATGACTACCCAATCCAATTGAACTGAAGAAGACTTCAGCAATAGAAAAGACCAAGAGACCCAGTGGCACCTTAAAGACTAACAAAATTTGTGGCAGGAGAGGAGCTTTTGTGAGCCACTGCTTATTCCTTCAGACTTTGCCAAGGTTTACAGCCGCGGGCCAATTTTGCACATGACTTCCTACCACTGGCTTCCAGAGCGCTCCACGGGGCGGCCAGCTGAGGCTACATCACACAGGCGGCCATACTTACGAGTGAAGTTGGCGTTCAGAACCGGGCCGGGCTTGACGTCTCCTCGGGAGTTTTCCTCATCCGAGTCCCAGCCTGAAGAAGCCGACGAGGAGGAGAAAGGGGAGGAGGAGGAAGAGGAGGAGGAATACGGGGTGTCGTCTTCCAGCTCGTCATATTTCCGTTTCAATACTCCAGTCATGGTGAGTAACTGGAAAAAAAAAAAGAAGGAAGAGAACTTGTTACTCAAAGACGGGAGAGAGAGAGGCCACCTTTGGCGGCGTCCGGACACAAAGGGATCTCCTGGTTATTTATTTTTCTTCATTTTACTTCGGTTCTACTCCGTCTCCCCTCCCCCTAACGAGGATCCAAAGCTGCTTTCATCATTCTCTCGCACTCCATTTCCCCCCCCTCACGACAGCCTTGAGAGGTAGGCTGGCTGAGAGTCTGCAACTGGCTCGAGGTCGCCCAGAGAGCCACTACTCCACACTGGTTCTCTCAGTGTTCATCAAGCTCAGCTCTAGAAAATCTTGGGCCGCCTGTAACTGGGTGCCTGAAGGGAAGCAGCGGCAGCCATTTTGGAGCTGGGCGTCACCTTCCCTGGCAGCCATTTTGTGGCTGCGCCCATCACAACGTATCAGACTTCCAAAGGTGCCAAGGGACACCTTTCTCAGCGCCTTTGGGACTGTTGTGGAAAGCGCGGCCACGCGAGGCAGACGTCGGTGGCAAAGCCCACAGACGGACCGAAAGAAAAGAAACCAAACCGGTTCAGACTCCACCTTTCCGTTGTCCCGAATTATTCCTCGAGCGCTTGACTACAGACAACACGCTTCGCAACTAGTTTCCCATCATACCTCACAACTGCCCTAATTTGAGTCAGAATCACAGAATCGAAGAGTTGGAAGGGACCTCCAGGGTCATCTAGTCCAACCCCCTGCACAGTGCGGGAAATTCACAAATACCTCCCTTGAGTGCCCTCACGTTGCTCCCGACTTCTGGCAACTCTATGAATTAACAACCTCCCAAACGTCCTATGGTTAACAGCCTTGCTTAAGTCTTGAGGGCCGCGGCTTCCTTGATTGCGCCAATCCACCTCATCGATGGGTTAGATCACTGCTATGCCCATTTCACAGATCAAGATAAGCGAGGCTGAGAAACACAAATTCCTGAGGTTGATGCAACTGGCCCACGGACACCAGGAATCCTGAAGAGTCACGCTGGAAGTCAAGCTGCCGCTTTCCACGGAGACCGGCCCCTTGTCTCGTCTAAGTCCCAGACACATTTACTGCAACCAACAGCCATTCTCCAGGGTCTCGGGCCAAAACAAAGGTCTCTCGCAGGCCTGCTATCAAAGACCCCTTTTCAAAAAGGGTCTCTTTCTCAGCCACCTTATCAAAGGCCCCTTTTCTCTGGAGACGCCAGAGATCAACCCAAAAGCTTCTGTGCTCAAAACCAATTCTCTGCCCCCCAAGGTACAAGCACAGCTGCAGTCCGCCACCAATCTGGGCAGTGCTGAGGAAACTCTGCTCGGGGAGGGGCTGTGGCTCGACGGAAGAGCCTCTGCTTGGCATGCAGAAGGTCCCAGGTTCAATCCCCGGCATCTCCAATCTAACGGAGGTGATGTGAGATACCTCTGCCTGAGACTCTGGAGGATCAGAATAGACAATACTAACCTTGATGGACCAAAAGGCAGCCTCATGTTACGTTTGCTGTAGTGGTTAAGTGTACAGACTCTAATCTGGGAGAACCGGGTTTGATTCCCCATTCCTCCACACGCAGCTGCTGGATGACCTTAGGCAAGCCACAGTTCTCTCAGAGCTGTTCTCTCAAGGACAGTTCTGGAAAGAGCTCTCTCAGCCCCGCCTACCTCACAGGTTGTCTGTTGTGGGGAGGGGAAGGGAAAGGAGATTGTAAGCCGCTCTGGGATTCCAAGTGAAGGGCTCTTGTCAAGAGCTTCCCTGAGGTCTACCTACTGAGCATGAGACAAGACAGCTCAATGCTATGCAGTTACCCTAGTCTGATCACACCAAACTCCATGGGCCTGGCCTGGAATAACATTGCACAGGACTCATAAGAACAGAAGAGCCCCGCTGGATCGAACCAGTGGTCCATCTAGTCCAGCATCCTGCCTCACACAATGGCCAGCCACTTTTTCTGGAGGGCCAACAACAGGGCCTAGAGGCTGAGGCCTTCCCCTGATAAGAACATCAGAAGAGCCCTGCTGGATCAGACCAGTGGTCCATCTCGTCCAGCCTCCCATCTCACACAGTGGCCAACCAGTTCCTCTGGAGGGCCAACAACAGGGCCTAGAGGCCAAGGCCTTCCCCTGATAAGAACATCAGAAGAGCCCTGCTGAATCAGACCAGTGGTCCATCTCGTCCAGCCTCCCATCTCACACAGTGGCCAACCAGTTCCTCTGGAGGGCCAACAACAGGACCTAGAGGCCGAGGCCTTCCCCTGGTAAGAACATCAGAAGAGCCCTGCTGGATCAGACCAGTGGTCCATCTAGTCCAGCATCCTGACTCCCCTGAGAATGTTGCCCCCAGGACACCTTTCCTAGAGCGACCTGCCCTAACCGTGCCTGATTTCGGCTGGGCTCCACTACCCCAACTCACGCATGCGCCCGGGGAGCGTTCGTACGCCTTCCTTTCAGACTGCTGGCCTCTCGACTGCACCCCAAGTCGATTTGGAGCCTCCCTGCAGTTTGCTCAGGAGGCATGCTGTTGGGAGAAATGGACCCCTTGAGACACATGGCAGCACATGGCAATTCCTGGCAGGGTTGCCAAGTACCCCCTGGCTACCAGTGGAGGGTGGGGTAGGGTTGCCAGGTCCAGGTTGGGAAGCTCCAGGAGATTTGGGGGTGGAGTCTGATGACGGCAGAGACCTCAGTGGGGTACAGTGCCATGGAGGAGGAGGAGGAGGACGAGATTGGATTTATACCCTGCCCTTCACTACCCGAAGGAGTCTCAGCGCGGCTTACAATCTCCTTTCCCTTCCTCTCCCCACAACAGACACCCTTGTGAGGTAGGCGGGGCTGAGAGAGCTCTTTCCAGAACTGCCCCTTGAAAGAATAGCTCTGAGAGAACTTGTGACTGACTCAAGGTCCCACCAGCAGCTGCACGTGGAAGAGCAGGGGAATCAAAGCCGGTTCTCCAGATTAGAGTCTGCCACCCTGAACGGCTACACCAAACTGGCTCTCTGCCCTCCAAAGCAGCCATTTCCTCCAGGGGAGAAAATGTAGTCTGGCGACGAGGTATAACTCTGGAGGATCTCCAGGTCCCACCTGGAGGCTGGCATCCTGACTTCCTGGCCTAGATCTCTTCTTCCCACTCTGCTCCACAGGTTGAACTTTTTTTTCCCCCTTTGGCATGTCCTGATGTCACCCTTGCAAAAGCCCGGCGAAGGAGGAGGAGGACAGAAGAACAGGACGACGTGTTCCGCCGTGCCGTAACAAAGCATTACCCTTGGCTCACGGTCGCCTCTAAGTCAATCCCTTCCTACACGGCCGCGGCGTCGACTCGTGCTAATTGACAAAGCCGCTCTGCAGACGGCAACACCGTGCCCGCCCCCGGGGGGGGGGAGAAGCGGCCTCTCGCGCCAGAGGACAGAAAAAATAGCGCTGGGATAAACCCCAGAAGAACACGGGCACATCTGCCTCCTGCCTTCCTGCCTCCAGCCGTCAGCCGTCAGCCTCCTCTGCCTCCCCCCCCAGCTTCCCGCTGGAGCGACCGGGCTCGTGAAACCCAACCCAGCCCTTGCTGGGACTGCTACATTCCCGTCATTCTTTCTCAGTTGCCCAAACAAACAAACAGAAAGCCTGCGGGCCTTTTGAAAACACATCCCCGGAGCTTCCAGGGAGGAAGGCTTGGGAACAGAAGGCAGGCCGTTCCCATGCAGATCCGGGAAGCGCGGCCTGGAGAGAGGAGAGGAGCAAAGCCGCCCCCCACCCATCCCCATCCCAGGACTTCACTGTTCCCACTGCCCTGTTCCAGCCTTCCCCAACAGGTGGCCCAGGGGCTACATCCAGACCCAAGGAGGGGTGGGGAGAGATACGCTCACAAAGCTGGGCTGCCGTCTCCGGGCTGGGAAATTCCTGGAGATTTGGGGGTGGAACCTGGAGAGGGTAGGCTTTATGGGGGGGGGGTAGGGACCAGTGGTCCCTCTAAGCTGAGCTAGTGTGAGCTAGCTCACAGTTTTTTTAGCCTCTGGCTCACACATTTTTGCCTTAGCTCAGGAAGGAGGGCTCCAGAACAAACTAATTTAACCAGCAGCCAAATTGCCTGCTCACAACTTTAGGGACCTCAGTGGGGGCATAATGCCAGAGAGCCTACCCTGCGAAGTGGCTATTTTTCCTAAAGGGAACTGATCTCTGTCATCTGGAGATCAGGGATCATTCCTGGAGACCTCCAGGACCTGCCTGGAGATGGGCAACCTGGTCGCAAAGCCACTGGCCCGATAAAGCAGAAACAATGACGCTCCGTGTGTCCTTCATGTGAGGGTAAATCGTGTGGCTCTCTCGTTGGCATTCTGGAAAGTCAGAAGAGAGGGGCTCTCCTTCCACTCAAGGGGAGAAAGGGGCCGTGGCTCAGTGGTAGGGCACCCGCTTTGAATGCAGAAGGTCCCAGGTTCAATCCCCGGCATCTCCAGTTCTTAAAAGGACCAGGATAGGAGGGGATGTGAAAGACCTCAGCCTGAGACCTTGAAGAAAGAGCGAGAGCGAGAGCGAGAGAGAGAGAGAGAGAGAGAGAGAGAGAGAGAGAGAGAGAGAGAGAGAGAGGGTTGGATTCCTACCCCGCCTTCACTACCCGAAGGAGTCTCAGAACGGCTTACAAACTCCTTTCCCTTCCCCTCCCGACAACAGACACCCTGTGAGGTAGGCGGGGCTGAGAGAACTCTTGACAGAAACTGCTCTTGAGAGAACAGCTCTGACAGAACTTGTGACTCTCCCAAGATCACACCAGCAGCTGCATGTGGAGGAGTGGGGAATCAAACCCGGTTCTCCCAGATTACGGTCCATGCTCTTAACCACTACACCAAACTGGCTCATGCCGGTCTAAGTAGACAAGACTGGCCTGGATACTCCAATTCAGTATAAGGCAGCCTTCCCGTGTGTTCAGTCCAAACAGATGCCAAATACCACCCCCTCCCTGTACAGCTTTAGCATGCCCATACCCGCAAAGGCCTCTTTGCTCAGTGATTACGGAGCCTGGCCATCCACAGGTTAACCACACTGTTCCTGCCTCTACCCCTGGATGGTCACTCACATCACCTCTCAGGTGGAGTATTTCACCACCTCTCGCCTAGTCCACCATCCCCACCATTACTACCATCTCCTCCTCTTGAGGAACGTCCATAAATCATGTGAGACGGCACCTAGGAGGAGCTGGACTGCACCTGTCGGCCCTGTTCCCATGCGCAGGAGGAGCCCTCCTGGATCAGTCAAGGATCACATCTAGACCGCCTTGCACCGAATCGGACCTTTGTCTTGTCTACTCAGACTGGCAGCGGCTCCCTGGGGTCTCAGGCGGAGGTCTTCCACATCGCCTGCTACCTGATCCTCTCAAGTGGAGATGCCGGGGATTGAACCTGGGACCTTCTGCACGCCGGGCAGATACTCTACCATTGAACCACGGCCGTTAGAGGGCTACATGCACATTTAATAATAACATACAAGCAAGAGTTCCGTGCAATTAGAATGTCTGGCCAGCGCAGGGTCTCCGCTACCCATACATCCACAAATCCCACTAGTAGACCAGGAGGGACAAGTCACAACCCTCTCGCACAACGGACGACTGCTCTGTTGATACACGAAGTGTCCAGTGTTCCCTCTAAGCTGAGTTAGTGTGAGCCAGCTCATAGTTTTTTAAACCTCGGTTCACACAATTTCGTCTCAACTCAGGAAGGACGGCTCCAGCACTTCCGCAGAGCTGTAAAAACGGAGCTGTTTCGCCAAGCGTTTCAAGGAGAACTGATTGCACCGTCTGGGTCGCACTAGCACATTACTGCAGGAGGCCGCTGTATCATGTTAAAATGCTTGGGGCTCTTTAGCTTGGAGAAACAACGGCTGAGGGGTGACATGATTGAGGTTTATAAGAGTATGAATGGGATTGAGCAGGTTGAGAAAGAAGTACTTTTCTCCCTTTCTCACAATACAAGAACTCGTGGGCACTCCATGAAATTGCTGAGCAGTCGGGTTAGAACAGATAAAAGGAAATCTTCACCCAGAGAGTGATTAACACGTGGAATTCACTGCCACAGGAGGTGGTGGCAGCTGCAAGCATGGACAGTTTCAAGAGGGAATTAGATAAATGTAGAGCAGAAGTCCATCAGTGGCTATTAGCCACAGGGTATAGATGGGAATTCTCAGTCTGGGGCAGGTGATGCACTCTATTCTTGGTGCTGGTGGGGGGGCAGCAGTGGGAGGGCTTCTGGTGCCCTGGCCCCACTGCTGGACCTCCTGATGACACCTGGTATATTCTGGCCACTGTGTGACACAGAGTGTTGGACTAGATGGGCCATTGGCCTGATTCAACATTGGCTTCTCTTATGTTCTTATGTTCTTATGTTGTGTTCCTGTGTTGATTGGAATTGTACAGAATGCATTTTATATTTTGTATTTGCTGGTTTTAAATGGTGTACGGATTTTAAACGGTCTGTGAGCCGCCCAGAGCCGCCTCGGCGGGAGGGCGGGGTAGAAATTTAATAAATAAATAAATAAATAATTTCTGCAGTAGCCAAATCGCTCGCTCACAACTTTAATGCCGGTAGCTCACAAAGTAGAATTTTTGCTCACAGGGCTCCCCAGGTTAGACTGGGAGCATTGGAAGTGTCCCAGGCTTGCCTAAAAACCTAAGGATGATGAAGAAGAAGAGATTGGATTTATACCTCGCCCTTCACTGCCCAAAGGCGTCTCAGAGCGGCTTACAAACTCCTTTCCCTTCCCCTCCCCACAACAGACACCCTGTGAGGTAGGCGGGGCTGAGAGAACTTCTGACAGAAACTGCCCTTTTTTCAAGAACAGCTGTGCCAGAGCTTGTGACTGACCCAAGGTCACACCAGCAGGTGCAAGTGGAGGAGTGGGGAATCAAACCCAGATTAGAGTCCGCACACTTAACCACTACACCAAACTGGATATTACAAATCCACCTGTGATACACTGCCACAAAGGACATGATGCATACACGTTTGTGCAATACGGGCAGAAGAGGAGACAGCCGTGCCCCACGTGGACGGGGCTTTACCAGCCTGCCCGCCCCACCCCTGTGGCAGAACATGTAATCCTTGCGGCACTTTGGCACCACAGGCAGCATTGCACCTGGGACCTGCGTGGCATTCATTCAGCAGACCACGCCCAGCCTCTCCGCTCCAGCCACGCCCCGGATCTGACCTGCCAAACACCAAGCTCTCCGGGCTAGCCTTGAGCAGGAAAGGTGCCTTCTTGGATCACCACTGGAATGTGATCCGACAACCTCAATGGCCTGTCAATGTATGGGAAGCTTGTATGGGGAGGGAGGAGGGATTCCTCCGCCTAGACTTTCCACTCGGACCAGCTCTTAATTCTTATAATCTTGGGGAGGGGGGGGTGTTGGCAGCCTGAAGAGGCAATTCTTCTTCTGCCCTTCAAAGCATCGAAGAGTCCAGGGCCTCTTCATGGCCTCCGAAGGGACAACCACACGAAAGCCACCGCAACTGGGGGCACCAGGACCAGGACTGTAATGATTTCATGTTTTGGTGTGTGTGTTTCTTTAAATGTTTAGTTTGACTGCAGTAATATGAGTGATAGGAGGAGGCAAGTGTGATGTGATTGGCTGATGACTGAGAGTGTGGGAGGAGGGGTGTCTATGAGAGTGATTCTGTGTGTGAAGTTTGAAGAGAGAGCATAGTCTGTGTGACTATGGGAATTTCTGAGTCTATTCTGTGTGAATAAGACAAACAGTTTAGTCTGTGTGAATATGAGATTTGAGTCTATTCGGTGTGAATAGGACAAAGAGTTCATGTGGCTACATAGATGAGAGAGAGATTAGACTGAGTGTCTACACCTGTGTGGACTGGGAGTTCGAGAGACTGTGACGCCAAGCTTTGCCAGTTATATTTACAAGTTCCTTTAATCAGCAACAGTTCTTCTTTAAATAAACCATTTTTTTTTTGTTTAAACTTATCCCAGAAATCAGAATCGTCCTTCCTCAGGGCCGCATAGTCCTCTGAAGTGCCCAGACCCTAGGTCATTCTACCAAAAGAGAGAGATTTGGAATTTTTAATTCCTGGTGGCAGCAGAAATCTACCACGTTCATGCACACAGAGAGTGGTTTAAAGGTCAAACCGTCTCCCCAAAAGCGAGGACGCCACAAGGACCATGTCACTCTCACGCTGCTTCAATCTGGGCTCGTACACACCAGTTTCATCCAGAAGAACTACCCATCCATCCGGCAATACCGGCTCTTTCACATTGCCCCTAATGGCATCGACCATCTCCAACGTACGTCCCTCGGCGTCCACTGATCCCAAAGACACCCGAAGAATTCCAAAAGGCGAGCCATGCCGACAACAACCCCAATTCACCAATCCTCTCCGTCGAGTCATTCATTTAAGCCCTGCGCTCTGATGTTGCACAACGCGAAGCCAGTGAACAACTTGACAGATAATTGCCACTGTGACGACAGTCCTGCTGCAAGAGGAGTTAAACATTCACTAGAGGCCAGCGTCGGGTTTTGCCGTTTTGCTGATCGTGGAAGACTGCTCATTGAATTGCTCTTTGGGAAATAAAAGGGCGGCAGGGGGGACGGGGGACGACACACGAGAGAAAACAGTGGGAATACTATCTGAAGGCTGCGTTTCTTAAATGTATCTGCCTCCCTTCTAAATTTAACTCGATCTGCCCCCACCCCTTAGCTGGAATTAGCTGCTCCCCAAATGAAAGTGAGCACGATCCTGGCACCCAGCCATGCAATGGGACGTTTCCCACTACCACGTCAGTGCTGGGGCTGCAGACCAGGGCAACAGATCTTTAAGAGAGGACGAAAAGAGACCACCCTTTCCAAGACCTCTCCTTAACTACGCCCTGACTTGGACAGCCCAGGCTAGCCCAATCTCATCACATCTGGGAAGCTAAACCGGGTCGGCCCCGGCTAGTATTGGATGGCAAAACCACCTCTGAAACGTCTCTTGGCTTAAAAACAAGTCTAGCTCGCCACCTAGTGGTGCATAACGCTAAAAAGAGCTAGGACTTCCAGCTGCCAGGCAATCTTAGGATGTTCCCAGCTATACTACACACAATGCCATATGCTGATTATCATTCCTATAACCAGGGGTCATTTGGAGCAGGAGCGTACAGGAGCGGAGCTCTGGCAGTTAGAAGCACAGGTGGTGGTGGCAAGCCCCGCCCCCAGTTCCCAGCAGGAGTGTGAAGCAGCATATGTAGCATTCCTCCTGGGCCCAGATAGGCTACTCTGGGACTGGAATGACAGCCCCCAGAGTGGAAAAACAGTCCCTAGGGGTGGAGCCTGAGCGGTGGGTGTTGCCTCCTGACACACTTCCGGTGATGTCAGGGGCTGTGGCATATGTAAATAAGTTATGCTAATGAGTTATGCTAATGAGCTCCTGCATCTCTTTTTCTACAAAATGATCCCTGCCTATAACTACCATTGCAGAGACCCCCGTTAGAACAAGAAAGCAGCTTTCCTCCAGCTTTGTTTTCCCTCTGAAGCAGGTGGAGTCATGGGGTTGCCAACTCTGGCCTGGGAAATTCCTGGAGGTTTGAGGGTGGAACCCATGGAGAGGGGACATTTGGGGAGGGATTTCACCTGGGATATATGGCATACCATACGGTCTGCCCTCCAAAACCACCATTTCCTCCAAGGGGACTGATACCTACAGTCTGGAGACCAGCTGTAGTTCTGGGAGAATTCCAGACCCCACCTGGAAGTTGGCAACTGTGGAAAGGATAAGGTCCCTAAGATCTGTGATGCTTCTATGGTGAGAGAGATTTCACCCCTTCTCCCCTGAGTTCTCAGCATGGCAGACAGAAGGGAAGCGCCACTATCTTATAGAACCCTATTCCCGTGCTGGAACTTTGTGCCACGTATCATGCCCGCTGCGGGACTACCCACTGTGGACTGTGCAGGCAGGATGGGTCTCCTCGACCTGGAGGAAATGCAGGATGCCAGGAAGGGAAAACTAGAGACCAAAAGGGGGAGGGGGGAGCGAACAATGTTCCCTCTAAGCTGAGTTAGTGTGAGTTAGCTCACAGGGTTTTAGCCTCCGGCTCACACCTTTTCGCCTTAGCTCAGGAAGGATGGCTCCAGAGCAAACTAATGTATGCAGCAGCCAAATCGCTCGCTCTCAACTTTAATGCCAGTAGCTCACCAAGTAGAATTTGTGCTCACAAGACTCCACAGCTTAGAGGGAGCATTGGGGGGAACTTAACCCTGGAACTTGGGATCCAGGACCTAAAAAGGTAACTCAAACAGAACAGAGGGCCAACAATAAAATCTTAATGTATATAGTATAAAAAGATACATATATTTATTAACAAAGAATTTAAAAAAACATGTAAGGGCCCAATCACACCTCATGTAAAAATACCAAAATCTGGCACACAAGGGCCAACAGACCTGACCAGACGCGTTTTGGCCTGTATGGGCCTTCTTCAGAGGTCAAACACAACGAGGAGCATATTGGCTTATATCATAGTAAAGGTAAAGGTAAAGGTTTCCCTTGCTCGAAAGCCAGTCGAATCCGACTCTAGGGTTGCAGTGCTCATCTCCATTTCAAAGCCGAAGAGCCAGCGCTGTCCGAAGATGTCTCTGTGGTCATGTGGCTGGCATGACTAAACACCAAGGCGCACGGAACGCTGTTACCTTCCCACCGAAGTGGTACTTATTTATCTACTTGCAATTTCTTGCTTTCGAACTGCTAGGCTGGCAGGAGCTGGGGCCAGAGGAGATGGGAGCTCACTCCGCCATGCGGCACTCTCGGGTCTCAAACTGCTGAACTACTGACCTTCCACAGCCTGCAGTTCAGCTTCTTAACCACATAGTACAATACAATCATACAATTATGCGCTTGTGTCTATGTTGCAGAACTGCACGATTGTATTGTATTATGTATTGCATTAGGATACAAGCCAATATGTTCCTCATCTGTTTGACCTCTGAAGAAGGCTTATGCGGGCCGAAACGCGTCTGGTCAAATCCATTGGCCCTTGTGTGCCAGATTTTGGTATTTTTACATGAGGTGTGACTGGGCCCTTATAGGTCTTTCAATTCTTTGCTAACGAATACATGTATATTTTTATACTACATGCATTAAGGTTTTTATTGCTGGCCCTCTGTCCGGCCAGAAAGGGAAGACACGGAGCTCCCGGGAAGGAAACCGGTTCTGCCGCCCCGCTTAATACTCAGCTCCGCTCTCCTCAGCTTATCCCTTTGAATGCTGTTGTTGATATAACCATCTTCCGTTCAGGAGAGGGAGCCGAGGCCACAAGGTGAGCTGGCCTTTTGGCCAGCGTCCAAAAACAAGAGGGAAGCTACGACACGGACGCCTTCTATCAGACCTCCAGCATGTGGCCTGCCTCACACCCAGCTTAACACCGTGGAAGCTTTCCATTTGGCCTCAGCAAAGCGCCGGCGAGAACTCAGCTTCTGGCCGAGACCGTGGAAGGTAGCTCTTGTGCAAGCGGCAACGAGAGGCGCGAGAGACCAAGGGGCATTTTTTTACTTTTGCGCGATGGCCACCCTTCGCCTCTGCCCCTTTTGCAACTCCGCTTCCATCTCAGCACCATTATCCTCCGGCGGGTAAACACGTCTGCCCTTGGCGCGTGCAGCGCAAACACCTGATGCGGGCTGCGAGCCAGAGAAAATGCACGAGTCTCCTGGCTGCCCAGAAGGACTTTGGACTTCTCTCGAGATGCACCGGAGGCCTAGGCCCGAGCCAGCGGCCTTCCCAGCGTGCTAAACCTCCTGCCAGATGCTCCATCCCCAGATTTCCTGCTCGCTGCCTCCGACGGCAAAGCTGTCCCTGCCAGGGAAGGGGGGGAATCTGGCATCTCTGTGGGGAAGGAGGGGCTGTACCATACTGACGGCTCTGCAGGGCCCCCACAAAAGGTCCTGAGCACAAGAGCCAAACTGGGAAGGAAACCCGAAGTGCCAACCGAGGCCTGCCACGGGGTGAACTCTACAGCAAACCTTGGCTTGCCAGAGTCTCCATTTGTCTTGGAAGCACAGCTGGGCCAGAATTGTTTTGCCGCAGCCCGGAAACTTCAGCAACAACACGAGAGATCCCAGGTGCATCCCCCCTACCCCCCCCCCATACCACCATGAACGCTTGGAGAACTTGAGCTGCCTGGACGCCTCTGCATTTTGAGCCCGCCTGCTTAATTAGCTTCTAAATTAGGACGTGGTCCCCCTGGGATAGGCAAAAAAAAAACACAACTGCTTTAGCAACCTAGAATTTAAACAATTTTTTTTTAAAGGAGGGGAGGGGATTAGGATGTTTACTTGAATTCTCTTCATATCAACAGGGACCTCTTCATTCGCAAAACCCACCTGCCCAGAATAACCCAGGGGTCCCCAACGTGGCGCCCTGACCTCTGAGCCGCTGCCAGCCTTAGTAGGCAATACTGACCTTGAGGGACCGATGGTCTGATTCGGTATAAGGCAGTTTCATGCGTGTTCACGAGTACTCGAGAAGTCACGGGTATATGACGCCAAGGTCACACTGTCATGAACAAATGCATTTTGCACAAGATCAGAACTGCGGCTGGTTCCTTTACATGCACTAGGAACAAGCCCCACTTTCAAGCAAGGTATCGGGGGGGTTGATTCTGGATCACATCATACCACGGTACTGGGCCATGAAGGGGGAGGAGGAGGAAGCAGTTTGAATTATTTCTCTCCAGAAGGGACAGCGAGAGGCAGGAAGGTAGCACTTAAGAAGGACAAGAAAGACTTCCACTATTTTATTGCACTGTCAATATGGCTCCGGCCCAGAATCAAGCCATACTTTATCCTGAATTAATGCGAGAAAGCTTTTAGTACCGTCTCTCCCCGACTCACCCCAAAGGCATCAATCCTGTTGTCCCTGGTTTGAATGGCCTGAAAACTGGAACGCTGCCCAGATTAGGTTCCCAAAGGCGCTTCCAGAGTGCCTTGATAAGAAATTCTCTCTGCCTACCCTTCTGAAGTGAGGCACAAAAGGGACCTTGTTATGCCTAGCATCTACCACCTCTGGTCCACACCTTACCTTAGCCACGTTATTTACTAGGTGGCCTTCAGAAGGCAGTGCTTTCCTTAGCCGTATTTGGTATACAAATAATACCAGTGGCCTACCTTGCAGGGTTGTTGTAACGAATACAGGGTTAAGGTTAGGAAAGCAGGCTGAACATTTCTGAAACCGAATCCGGAAGGATAATGCTGTTGCAGAGGCAGAGTCACATTTCCAGCTTTCAGAGGGAGGCCCAGGACAGTAACTCATACAGAGACACACATACGCAAGAAGAGCTACATCAAGAGCAGGCATCCCCAAACCTATTAGAGCCCGGTGGCACTTTTGGAATTCGGACACAGTCTGGTGGGCACATCCACAAAATGGTTGCTGCGGGAGGTGGAACCAGCTGCGAAATAGCTGCCACAGCTTACCTCAGTCAAACAGTGAAGATCCATGTGCTGTGCTGGCTGCTGCCGCCGAAATAATATTTTTTAAAAAATCTGTACAGCCAATCAAATATCTAATGGCCAATCAGAAGCCTTGCTGGACGAAGCCCCACCTACTTCCTACAAACCCTAATTGAGCACCAAAAAAAAGGGGTACTGGTGCATGTAACAGACCACGTGCACCTTCAAATTTAAAATTTTAAAAGAGCATCCCATGGCTATTAAAAGTCTGGAAAACCCTCGTCTTAAGCGAGAGGGAGCAGGGAAGAGAGATTATCTTTAGAGAGGCTCCCCTCATCTCCTCGCGCAAACTGCCGAGAGAGACATTTTGTTCTGGGCTTGGACTTCTTACTCATCTCCCTGGCCGAGAACAGCCCTTTATTTTTTTTTCGAACGAGAAGTACTTTGCGGAGCGGATCAAACCAGCAGGAATTCCTCTCTGGCATGGCCCGACTCCAGCTATCCTGGGAATACTTTCTAACAAATATTCAGCCCAGATGTGCATTCCACTCTTATTTGAACAGCCAGGCTTCAGAAGCTGGGGGGGAGCAGGAGAGGTCGTGGCACAGAGGGAAGGCGGGGGGGGCCTCGAGGGCAGACCTCGACACCGATGCCTCGTGGCAAATTTGGAAGCGTGCAAAAGTACGTCATACGTGGGCAAGGAACTGCCACTCCACACGGGAAGACGACCTGGATGTAAGGAACCCAGACCCTCCCTCCCAAAAACACAGCAGCATCAAGAACCGAGCTCCAAAGGGGACAGGGTCTGTGTGGATTGGGGCCGGCGTCAGCATTCCTTGAAGCGGGGCAGGGCCACGGCCCAGGTCTTCCGGTGGGGCACGATGCCACCGCCCCCAGCACCCGCTCACCTCCCCTTGCTGCCCATCCGCTGATTACGAGCCCCTTCCACCACCCACACGCCCAGCTGCCCGCACAGCCCGGGAAAGGGTGGACGAGCACTGCGAGGACTGGGAATGTGAGCAAGTGGGTGGGGGGAGGACAGATGGCTAGGCAGCGGGGGAGGGGAATGCAGGCAGGTGGGGGGACACAGTGGCAAGCAGGGGAGGGTGCCCCCGGGTGCTCTCTGCCCGGCGTCTGGCGAAACCGGGAACCAAGTCCTGTTGTGGGAACTCTGCATTCAAAGAAATCCAAGATCTCAACCGAGGACAGCCCAAATCGTGAGCCGAGAAAGGGGGGGGTGTCCTGTAACCTCTGTAACACGTTTGCCTTGCCGATGGGAGAGTACAGATCGTCCGCACAGCAGGGAAGACAGCCAGAAGTTGTTCTTTGGGAGTGGGGAAGGCTTTTGCCAAGACCAGTATGTGTGGACAAAGGGTTTCGAAGGAAGAGGCTATAGGCTACAGATCCCAGTGAATTAGGCAGATCTGTGTGGACCGGGTTATCTTAGAGAAAGGCGACGGACTCTGTGCAGTGTTATGCAACTGCCACCCACTCTGCCTGCATTCCAGGAAATCCTACGGCTTCTACCACTTTTCAGAGTACCAGACAAAGCTGTGTAAAAAGGACGCTACAATTCCATATAACAAATGTGTTACAGTGACAATACTCTTAAGTACAAGCTAAGTATAATTACAATCATTCAGGTTCAGCCCGGCAGGTATAATAGGGGATCATGAAAATACAATAAAGTACAAGTAGTGAAATCTTATAAACAATATAGAAACACGTAAATTATATAAATACAGCACTATTGTGATCAAGAAGGTCATAAAGATGTCATGTCGTTAATCACGTAAGAGTAGATAGTTAACGGAGGATCCGGATATTAGTAACCTCGTTTCATTGATCTTCCTCGGTAATAACGAGACATAAAAAATGGAACTAAGAAATCAATTATATAATTATAAAATAATTACAACTATATATATTTTTACAAAGTATAGTCAAAAAATAAAATTACCTATATATCTTCACGAACTTCTGAGGTAATTATCACCAGTGTTCCCTCTAAGCTGAGTTAGTGTGAGCTACCTCACAGTTTTTTAGCCTGCAGCTCACACCTTTTTATCTTCGCTCAGGAAGGATGGCTCCAGAACAAGCTAATTGATGCAGCGGCCCAATCGCTCGCTCCCAACTTTAATGCCAGTAGCTCACAAAGCAGAATTTTTGCTCACAAGACTCCACAGCTTACAGGGACAGCATTGATTATCACCAGCAGAGTTTCCTATATGGAAAACACACATGCCCAAATATAGTCATGCCTCAATGTAATGGTACTAGGCCGACAGTTTCGGCAACCAAACAGATTAAAAGAAAACAGCTTCCATAAATGGCAATCAGTCATAATAACTATAAGGGAACCACTTCCAAAATTCCTATCTACACCTTTCAGGCACTGCCCAGATACTTTTTGCGCTTTGGCTTGCAAGCATGAGAGCTAGAAACTTGTCCATTTAAACAGGGAAGTTTGATTCTCAGGAGGGCCAATTCTGCAAACAAACACCACAATGTTTGTGCGTGCGCTGAGAGGATGAGGGCAGATCGGGGCCACTATCCCAGTTAACAAGCAGTGAACGTGAAAATACCTTACTGAAACATTAAGAGAGAACAGGGAACTACCCAAATTGCAAAAATGTGTCTGCGTTATTTGCAGTCAGAACCGCCACTGGGCGGCAGTGACGCGCACCACACCTCTGTCCCACAGAGCAGGGGTCTCTGATCTTTCCGAGGCCGTGGGCACCTTTGGAGCTCTGACGCGGCGTGGTGGGCGCAACCATAAAATGGCTGCCACAGGAGGCAAAGCCAGCCACACACGGGAAGCCCAAAGGCCAGGGGGAAAGAGGGGTAACTAGAAAACACACTGGGAACGAGAGGTACCAAAACTGACATTGTAGTGGCAGCTGCTACTGAAACAATGTCATTGTAATGTGCATAGCCAGTCAAATCTTCAGCGGCGAATCAGAAGCCCCTAACTAGGTAACAGACCCCCAACCCACACTTGGTGGGTGCCAAGAAAGATCTTGGTGGGTGGTGCCTGCGGGCGCCAGGTTGGGGACCCCTGCCATAGAGAGCCACCCTTTTAGAACGCTACCTTTGATGCCCAGGGAATGCCCATTGCCTCAGAAGCCCACTACCTCAAATCTGCTTTGACACCAAGGAGGCATTTTGTGGCCCATGCAAACTAAATAATGCCATGCTTCTGGGTAGGAGCAAACTGCCTTTCGAACTTGCCACCGAGTACCCACAGCTCCTGCCCCCCCAGGATTAGAGGGTAAAGCGTCCCACTTGGTAGGGTGGTGGTTTCTAGCAGGCTTCTTTTGAATAAATTTTAAAAGCCCAAAGGTACAAGAAGCCACTGTTTGCAAAAGTGAAATTGAGGACATTTGGCCACAGGGTTCTTCGGCCTTCCAACGCCAGATTGTGCCTCGGCGTTTGTCAACAGAACGCTACAAACAGGCCTTTGCGACGCGAACACGGAGCCGGCAGCAGGCGTTGCCAAATGCTGGTTTTACATCTGCGGAGTCTGGTGCCAAGCTTGTGGGCACTCAAACTGGGCAAGAGATGATTTACAGTGGCGAAAACAAGCCCGCCTAATCTATGGCACCATAACACAGGCCCCCGCCTCGCCAGCGTTCAGCCTGTTAACACCCACCCACACGGCAGTTATTTTCAACGCAACAGACTCGAAGGAAAACATTCAGAATAATAAGAACTCCCCCCACACCACTTCTCTTCAGGGTTCGCTTGCCATAAGTTCACACACGCACTCACACACTCAAAAACATCTCCACGTTCCGGGCCTGGGCAGAATTCTCTCTGTGGCAAGACGCGCTGTGGAAATCTATTATGAGAGGCTCCGGCGCAGGGGCTAAAGCGAGGCAAGTGTCTCCTGTCCTGGCCATCTTAGCTAGCATGGTGTAGTGGTTAAAAAAAAGTGTCAGGCTAATTATCCGGGAGACCCGGGTTTGAGTCCTGACTCGTGCCGATGCAAGCTTGCCGGGTGACCTTGGGCCAATCACACGCTCTCAACCTAACCTCCCTCACGGGGTTGTTGTGAGGGTAAAACGAGAGGGCAGGAGGACGCTGTAAGCTGCTTTGGGCCCCCCATCGGGGAGAAAAGTGTGATGTAAAAAGAAGTAGGTAAATAAATCCAGCGCACAGAGGGACAAGCAAAGGTAACCTCTGCGACTATTATACTATTGGAAAAGGAAATGTCTGCTGTACAAAGAAGAGACACAGAAGAAACTAAAGGGGGCAGCGAGAAGAAAATTAAATAGGATAGGGAGGACAGAACCTTCTTTCTCCCATTGAGTATCATTCCTGGTCTGTCTCCAGACGGATAGTCTCAGGGCAATGCTCCGTCTTTTTCTCAGAAGTGCCCCACTCATTCTCTCTCTCTCTCAGCTAGAGATGTAGTTAGGATCCTATCTCCATCTCTCCTCTTTCCTATCAAGTAGATTAGTTCCTTTAGTTCCTTTAACTTCCCTTAAACCTTGCTCGAAAGCCAGTCGAATCCAACTCTAGGAGTGCGGTGCTCCTCTCCATTTCCAAGCCGAAGAGCCAGCGCTGCCCGAAGATGTCTCCGTGGTCACGTGGCTGGCATGGCTAAATGCCGAGGCGCACAGAACGCTGTCACCTTCCCGCCAAAGCAGTACCTATTTACCTACTTGCAATTTCTTGCTTTCGAACGGCTGGGTTGGCAGGAGCTGGGGCCAGAGACGGGAGCTCACTCCGTCAGGCGGCACTCGGGTCTCGAACTGCCGAGCTACAGGCCTTCCAGTCCGCAGCTTCAGCGTCTTAACCTCTGAGCCACCGCGGCCCCTAAAAACAAACCTTTACCTACTCTTGAATCAAGTTGTGCACCACTGCTGTGATCATTACAGGACTGACACCAGAGATATTTTGTATATATTACTTTTTAAATAAATCCTTTGTTATTATATTCATGGGTTTCTGGTCTTTTGTCAGTTTCTCCATACTGTGAATCTCCACTTTTTGCTGTGATAATTACTCCGACAACATATATAGAAGAAGAGATTGGATTTATACCCCACCCTTCACTACTCAAAGGTGTCTCAGAGGGGCTTACAAACTCCTTTCCCTTCCCTTCCCCAAAACAGACACCCTGTGAGGTAGGTGGGGCTGAGAGAGCTCTTGACAGAAACGGCTCTTTTTAAAAGAACAGCTCTTATCAGAACTACAGCTTGCCCAAGGTCATCCAGCCAGGTGCAAGTGGAGGAGTGGGGAATTAAACCTGGTTTTCCCAGATTAGAGTCCGCGCACTTAACCCCTACACCAAACTGGCTCAGAAGTGCCCCATTCTTGCAAGTGGGACCCTTTAGGAGAGAGAAGGGCTTTGAGGGGATCACCCCTCACTCGCCCCCCAAAGTAGCCCTCCCTCCAAATTAGTTGTCGGGCTCGATACTACCAAACGGCCTGAAAACTATTTTCTCCAAGTCCATAAGTCACAAGAACAGAAAAACAGAAGAGAAGCCACGTTGTATCAGGCCAATGGCCCATCCAGTCCAACGCTCTGTGTCGCACCAAAACCCAGGGGCCATCAGGAGGTCCACCAGCGCGGCCAGAACGCCAGAAGCCCTCCCACTGTTGCCCCCCAAGCACCAAGAATACAGAGCATCAGGGTTCCAGACAGAGCGTCCCATCTCTATCTTGTGGCTAAGAGCCACTGATGGACGTCTGTGCCCCACGTTTATCCAGTCCCCTCTCCAAGCTGTCTGCGCTCGTAGCCGCCACCACTTCCTGCGGCAGTCCCTGGAGGGGGGGGAGTTTAGCTGTATGCCCGCAAACATCAATCATTTTGCAAAACAACATTTCCTTTCCTAGCTGCCTGGAGACAATTCCCACTTGCCACAGCCGATCAAGGGGAAGCTACTGAACAAGCCCGATGCATGCCTCTCTAGGAAAGCGCAGCCCCTCCAAAAAACAAGCATTTCTGTTCGCCCTTTTTAAAAAAAAAAAAAAAAAGTTATTCAGCTGCTTGGACCCCTAGATGGTGTGTGCGTTCTTCCAGACCAGGATGCTCTCACTGTGTCTCTCCCATGAAGAAATGCGCCTCTTGTTAGTTCGTGCCTGCACGTTCTTAGTTATGGTGATATCAAACAACGGCTGATGTCGCCACAGATCTGACCCCAGGGACAGAACGTCCCCATATCCCTCGCACCAATCCTGCTCGATGGAGCCAATACGTGTATCCCGTGGCCAGTATGGTGTAGTGGTCAGGAGCCCGGACTCTAATCTGGGAGAACCAGGTTTGATTTCCCCATTCCTCCACATGCAGCTGCTGGGGCGACCTTGGGTCAGTCACAAGTTCTCTTGGAGTTGTTCTCTCAGGATCAGTTCTCGAGCTCTCTCAGCCCCACCTACCTTACGGGGTGCCTGTTGTGGGGAGGGGAAGGGAAAGGAGACCATAAGCTGCTCTGAGACTCCTTCGGGTAGTGAAGGGCAGGGTATAAATCCAGTCTTCTTCTTCTTCCCCAAATGTATACTGAATCCAGATAAATTAGGTGACGTGCACAGGTTACGAAGCAAGCTCCCAGCTTGTCATTTTGGCGCTTTCCCTTCAAATATTGACAGCTTCTTAAAAATAGCCCGATGTGGGGCCACATTCTGCAGTCACGTCTACTCCTCTCCCCAAGTTGTCAAACCTGGCCATTTTCTCTGCAGGCCTCCCCCTTCGACGAAACGGCTACTGGAGGAAAACTCCCTCACCCCAAAGGAAGGGTTAACCAGACCCCCCCGCCCCAAGCTGTGTTTTCAAGGAACAGTCAAACTGGGCTTCCCGTTCCTTCAAGCTGTTATTTTTTTTAAAAAAGAGAAAAAAAAACCCTGGCTGGTTCTAAGGTTTCATAATCCTTCTGTGGCTAAAAATAGATCTCGGGTTAGCCCACTACGGGACAGCGATTGGGGGGAAAGGAAAACCGTCTCATGTTCCAGAATAAACGGATGGATCCCTTGCAAACGGGAGAAGTTCTTTCCCCGCACCGAATAACAATGAGGCAATTACAGCCCCCCTCCGCCCCGCAGGAGTAGAAAAAGTGCATTGTCTAACATAATGCGTCGAGCACACTAGAAGCCTCTCTCCCATCACAAGGGAAGCGGCGGGCCGGCTCTTGGCGGCCGCGTGTCAGAAATGCTGGGGGCGCGAGCCACAGAGGCTCTCCCATGTGAAGGCAGCCCTCGACATGAACTGGGGGGGGCGAGAGGCGCTGGAACGTCTGCCATCCAAATGGCGCGAACGATGCAGCGGAGGTCTGTCTCGTGCTAAATGGGTGTGCCTGTGCCCGCTTCCTGCAAAGGATTTAGGAACTGCTGATGTTGACCCGGATGACCCAAGCTAGGCCAGTCTCTTCGGATCTCGGGAGCTAAGGAGGGGCAGCCCCGGTTCAGGCTTGGATGGGAGACCACCCAAGAAGCCCAGGGTCACTACGCAGGGGAAAGCAATGGCAAGCCAGCTCTGCTAGCCACTAACCTCGAAAACCCTACGGGGTTGCCGTAAGTCGGCTGCGATCTGACACCATTTTGCACGCACACACACAAAATCCAGGCTTGCGAATAGCTGTTCGACTGGTGACCCAGGATATTGCCCCAACCTCTTTCAGGCATGCTACAGACCTTTAAAAGGGCTATCACAGGCATCTGTGGGCAAGTAACCCAGTGGTTTGAGGCTTTTCTCTCTTTTTTGCTGAAATCGACACACTTCTAATAATCCGGTGGGTAGCCGTGTTGGCCTGCTCTAGGCTCAGTAGCCGCTCAAAGACCAATCGGATTTCTCAGCCATAAACTTTCGAGAGTCAAAGGTTAGAGACCAATTGTTTTTGAGCGCCTCCTGGATTCCGAATGCATATTTCTCAGCAGCCGCGAGCAACGAAAAGCGCCACCTCCTCAGAAAAACCATCGGGAACTTTCAGGGCACTACACTGGAAGAACGGAGTTTGCGGGGTTAAATAAAATTAAGTTTCTAGTCCACAGAGCAGCGCCTGGCAGATGGGACGCCTCGCTGTGCACTGGCCTCCAGCCTTGGAATGACAGCTACAGAATAAGTTCTGCATCGGGGGGGGGGGATGTCGTTTTGCCTTTATTTGCGTAATGGACACAGGTTGCAGAATCCCACTTTCTCGGCCCATCGTTTTGGAAGTTTACTGTTCGCACAGGATGACAAGTGACACCAGAACATATGCCAGGCCTGCTCGGACACCCCATCTGCCTCCTACGGTTCCTCCAAGTATACCACGTGCCACAGATCCCACAAAGGTTTTTGTTTCCCTGCAGAATCCTACACAACAACTGGGATCCTCTGCTTTGTCGGCAGATTAATGCACAAGAGCAGCGAACCTGGCGCTGTACACAAAGACCTTGGGACGTATTTGGCACCAAGTTCATTTGAATGGTAGGTTAGCCCTTGAGTTTTCTCACAATGGTGGGTTTCAACAGAGGTCAGGCCCCACTGGTGGACCTCCTGATGGCACCTGGTACATTTTGGCCGCTGTGTGACAGAGTGTTGGACTGGATGGGCCATTGGCCTGATTCAACATTGGCTCCTCTTATGTTCTTATGTTCTTAACTGAAGCCTCCAACCGCCTGTAGCATCTCCCAGCTCCGAAGCTTGCCGTAGCCGACCAGACCATCCCCTTTCAGACTTTTCACCAATTTTTGTGCCCGAATCTGCCGTTCGGCAGTTAGAACTATCAGCAGATGTGTTAAACCCACTCTGACCTATTGGCTACCCGAGTCGTGACACATCGCTCCCCCGCCATCACCGAAGACAAGACGCTCTTCTTCATGAATGCAGAAAGATCACTGAAAACAGAGATTTGCCCCTCCACGAAGACATGGCTGATGCGGGCCTATCCAGACTAAGACCCCAACACCCAGCAAATAGATCGGCACAAATCCCGCAATCACAAAAATTCAATCCAGGGAATGAACGGTTGCAAACGTGGATGCAATCGTTCCACCCGATATCCATAAACTAACAGACACCAACGATTGAGGCCCACAGGATTTGACTTGCCACATAAAAGTATGGACAACGGATAATAGAATATGAACAGGCTTTGGTAGCTGTTGTTTAACACATGGAATTCCCTGCCACAGGAGGTGGTGGCAGCTACAAGCATGGACAGTTTCAAGAGGGAATTAGATAAACATATGGAGCAGAAGTCCATCAGTGGCTATTAGCCACAGGGTATAGATGGGAATTCTCAGTCTGGGGCAGGTGATCTACTCTATTCTTGGTGCTGGAGGGGGCAGCAGTGGGAGGGCTTCTAGTGTCCTGGCCCCACTGCTGGACCTCCTGAGGGCACCTGGTATTTTTGGCCGCTGTGACACAGAGTGTTGGCCTGGATGGGCCATTGGCCTGATCCAACATTGGCTTCTCTTATGTTCTTATGTTCTCTTAAATGGGGCAAAATACCAAAACCCAAATGCAATTGTAGTGCAGCCCGGCAAACTATTTTCTTTTTTGGTATTTTGTGTGTGTGTGTGTGTATCTGGAACTCATGGTGGCTTACTACTGCCTGCCTCTGCGTCCCAGCTCTGGTATTCCTTGGAGTTCTCCCTTTCAAGTACTTGCCAGGGTCGGCCCTGCTTAGCTTCCGAGACCTGACGAGATAGGGCTTGCCTGGGCTACCCAGGTCAGGGCCCTGCCAAACTATTTCCCATCTGTCACAGGAATGTGAGCATCGTGCTTCCCAGGGAGATGTGACGGAGCTCTTTGAACCCTCCCCAGCTGTGACTGCATGGATTGAAAATTTAGATATTAGTATTTAGGGGGGGTATTGTCCAATCGGTCTGCATACCCGTTATATCAACTTGGTTATGTATTTAATATCATGATATGCTTCCTGTGTGTAACTCTGCCATACGATAAATAAATAACCCAGGTTGGTTCAAACCTCCCGTCTGCCACGAAGCTCACCAGGTAACCCTGGGCCAGTCACTTTCTCGGGCTGCTACGAGGACAAAACAGAGGAGGGGAGAGAGCACCATGTAGGCTCCAATAAGCTCCTTGGAGCAAGGGAAGGATAAAAAAAAATATGCTAAGTGAACAAATACCGCTGGGCTCTTTGCCTGCAGCGGAGCGTTTCAGGCCAACCTACAGCAACCGTCAGCGCCAACAGCTGCTACAGGCAGCTGGAGGCTTTTGCAAGCTGAAGTGCCAAAGAAGCTCTCCGGATCGCTGAGAAAAGCGAACAATGAAAGAAAGAAAAAAAATCAATGCTCTGCCAACCAGACAGGTACTTTGGCTGTTTTTACTGAATATTTCCACTAATGGGAATTTTCGCTTAGTAAATGCGAAAACGAAAAGTACCCTTGATCTCTAGGCAGGTCGCCTATACCCCCGGCGAATAAATCAGAACGGCGCTCTCACCGTGTTGTTCTTCTTCTTGGCGAGTACGCACCGTATGTTTCCCCCTTGTTACATACAGGCACGCACGCTTCCCTTCCTCTAAATAATGCAAGAGACCGGGCCAAGCAACTACAGAGGACGTATCCGAGTACGAAGCATAGAGCGTGCCAGAATTAAGAACAGCCGGGATGGGTGGTTTTCACTTACGATCCCTTCGTTTCCACCAAAGAACAAAGAGGGCAGGGAGAGAACGGGAGGAGGGGCGGCTCGAGTATAAATCCGTGCAATTAATCACGGCATGCCTGCAGTTTCACAATGCGTCGACTTTCTCCCTGGAGTGCGGATTGCGACAGACCAGAGCAGGAGGCGCAAAGCCTCGGGTTCAAATCTTACCCCTGGCTCTGAATTCTCAGCGGCCTGAAGGTGAGCTGTTCTTTCAGCCACCCCGCCGGAACGGGTGCTGATTATACCGGTCGACTTTACAGGGCTGCTGCGAGAACTGCCAAGATTGTTCAAAGGACAATATACGGTGCACTCCTTAAACTGCCGCTGTTTTAACAGAGAGCCTTTACTGCGTGGAGACGAGATAGGCCACCGGACGCCTCTCAGGAGAGGACAAGTGGAATAGATGGTACAATGAAGTTTCCTCTGAAATATGGGTTTGGGGAGAGGAGATCGCTACACGGCAAAGCTGCAATGAACCACATTTCAGACTAATGGCAAAACTACTCACATCACAGAGTTGGAAGGGACCTCCAGGGTCATCTAGGCCAACCCCCTGCACAAGGCAGGAAATTCTCCACTACCTCCCCGCCATGACCCCAGCGACCCCTGCTCCATGTCCAGAAGATGGCAAAAAACCCCCCAGGATCCTTGGCCAGACTGGCCTGGAGAAACTTGCTTCCTGACCCCAAAGTGGCAATCGGCATTTCCCTGGGCGTGGCAGGAAGGGCCACGAGAACTAAGCACTGATGCAACCCTTCCTGCCCTCGCTCTCATGATCTGGCTAAATTCATGAATGCTGATCCTGAATAAAGCCCATCTGGCCCCGTAGGGTGCCCACATGGGTGGCATCCTACCAACAGGGCACAAGACTGCAGACCCTAGGAACACCTGCCTAAGAAGGAAGCCCCATTTAATAAAAGGTTTCTCCCTCGGTCTCCGCCAGTTCCACGGAAGAGGAGCAAAGATGTCTTTTTCTTAAGAATTCAAAGCGCCTAAAGAAGCGTACGACACAAGAGACATGAACCATTCTCTCCACTTAAGCTTATTATGTTCTTCCACGGGTAAGGAAAGTAAGGCTACTTAAACAGATTTCTCTGTATGAAGAAAATCCCCCTTAGGGCTACAGGCATCAAATGCAGTCAGACTGAGCCATCAGTAGGAAACACAGGAATCTCGACGGGATGGAGGAAGTTGCTGCTTCCATGTGCTATACTTGGTTTGGAAGAAAAAAAAGGGGTTTCCAGCCAGTTTGTCTGTAAGAAGAGCCCCGCTGGATCACACACTGCATCAAGTCCGGCATCCCAGTTCTTCCACAGCGGCCTTCTGGAAGACCCACAAGCAAACGGTGAACTGCCAAAACCTCCCTGGCCACTGCCCCTAGCAACAGGGAGTCAGAGATATCCTGCCCCTGACCGTGGAGGCTCCATTTAAGTCGGAGGACATATTTCCCGACTGACTACTTCAAATGAGCGATCACAATGACGAATCTCCTTTTACATAGCCCTGCTCTTGAAGCTGCGATCGCTGCTACTAACTAGGAATATTCCCAACCTTCCAACCCCGAAAGAGGACATTTTCATCAGGTTTTTTAAGAAGACCTGAAAAGAAGATGACAAAGAGGACATCGGGTAACCCTCATTTCAGCCATCACGTATTTGTCGCTTCCAAGCAGTATCTGCATCCCTGAAACAAAAGCTATGGCTTTCTTCTCCTTTGAGTAATAAGAGCCAGAAGTAACGGACAGCAGCTGAACACGGTCAAGGCCGATCGATCGTCTTCTAAACCGGCATCTCCCGCAATACTGATGGGCCTTGAACTTGTTTGCTTTGGCCGCCCTCTTGACTCTTGATGTGTTGCCACAGTTGGGGGTCGTCTGTATTACAAGCTCCCAACTTTGACTGAAGACAGAACAACTGACTGCAGCCTAGGCGGTCACTTTCATCTGTTAAAACACCAAGGTATTCACACTTCCAGGTACTGTCCCTCTCTTCTTCCCTGACTAAAAAGAAAACCTTCTCCGGAGTCTTGCCATATGCGAGGAAATTCGCACTTTTAGCGGATAACTCCCTGATCATCTGCAGAGTGAAGCTCACCATTTCCAACGGGCTGAAGCTGTGATTAGCTCTGCATAAGGTATTTATTAAAGAGAAAAACTTCAATAGATCTAAAGTCCTGCTTTCATTAAAAAAAAAGACAACAACCCAAAAAAGCGAAAAATGAGATAACACTTGTTCTAGCTCACGGCAGGCTCCCGCAGGGCACCGCGATCCTTTTAAAATGCACAGTCCCCGAAAGAATTCCTACTAATGCCTTCCACTTTTAAGGCGCAGGCAGCCAGTTCTGCAAACAAAAGGTGTCGCAAGCCAATCTCTCCGAGCGCCAGTAGGTGTTGCTGTAGCTACGAGGGAAGGAAAGGGAACAAGAGAGCCCGCACTTTACATTCTTACAACACCGACTGGAAATTGCTTTGTCGGGCTCTGAGAATAAGAGACACGGCCCCGGGAGAGGGGATTTCTCTCGCACTGTTGGTGTGGAAGCGCGCAGACTTCCAGGTAACACGGGATTCTTTGGCAGGCGGCCTCACCAGCATATCCTGAAATCTGCAGATGACTTAGTGCGGGTGTAAACAAGGGGATCTCTGAGCATTACTGGAGAGATAAGAGCTTTTTTGGTGAGCAGGCTATTGACGGGGTTGCCCTTGAACCGGCTGGATCCTTCTCCACGTTTGACTACAGGTCCTTTTCTACTGCACCGAAAGGACAATTCTGTGGAACTCAAAGGCCATTGATGTACCGGAATTCTCCAACAGGAATTATTTTAATTCACAAACGAGGCTTTACTCTCGAGTAAGCCCCATGAATTCCAGTGGCACTTACTCCCTTGTGTTTTTCTTTCACATAATCCACGCAAATGAATAAAAACCCATCGTTCCTTAACTTTCAGTCTGATCTAGTTTTGAATCTTTATTCATCTGTGTGAAACGGTTCAATTATGCGATTCAATATAGAGAGCCCCTCAACTCTATACCCACATCTGCGATTTAAGATGGATTAACACCTGAAACCAAAACTATGACCAAGGTGTATCACACCTGAAATACCATGGCCCATTAATTCCCTGGTGCTCTAAGAGATATTTCAGTTTGGGGCCACGAAAAATAAAGGAAAAATTCCTATGTGTTCATCAAAGCACTGACCGAGGAGGAGGCTGCCTGCCGTGCCTCTGCATGATTTAGAATCCTAGCCTCACCTCCTTCAAATTAGGCCACGGCAGGGAGAGACACAGTTCGGCTCTGTCTCTGCACAGCGTACATACACATCAACACAGAGGCACGACAGATTACGCACCCTCAGAGGTAGCTGCCTACTGCCTCTCTGCATGAGTCACCGTTTCCCTCTTTCGAATCAGGAGGTTCGTTCAGGACAGTGACGCGTGCAGAAAGGCAGGGGTGAGCAAGAGTCACCCGCTCGTAGCTGGAGGAAGAACCTCATTTTTAGAACGTGACTCCCGCTTTGATTGGAGGGCATCTTAGGTGCCGGGAAGTTTGGGAACAAGCGACGTGACATCAGGGGCTTTGGATTCCACTAATATTATTCAGTCCCGTACCCGGGCGAACTCCAGTGATGCAAGAGGAGTAACCAGCAACTTTGATGTTTCAAGGAAACCCCGACCAACCCTCTGTTTATTTCCCCGTGACTCAGAGCCTTGGCATCAGGTGCCAGCAGCAGAGCACAATATTTTCCCCGACATAACTACATCACAGAAGCACGGGGGGGGGGGGAGAAGGCAGGGAGAGACACAGATTAAAAGTGAAGAAAGAAAATCCCCAGGCAGGGGGAAGAAAAGAAAATCCGGGGGGGGACGGACGACCTTCCGATCCAGTGGCGTTCCCAGCGACGGTTGGCTCGGAACAAATAGCCAAGCATCTCCCTTTAAGTCCAGTGAGACAACAAGGACTTTTTTTTAAAAAAATAATAATAATCAGACCAGAGCCAGAGTATTTTCTTCCCAATAGCAAAGCCGCCCGTCCCTTTAAAAAGATGGCCCCGGACAGAGCGGCAGGTTATAATCCTCCGGCTGGGGAACCTGGGCCACTTAATTAACTCTTTTGTGACCGGTTTCATTGCCCCCGGCTCCAGGACGGGAGGGGGGGTTTCCAGCTGAAGACAGACTCGAGGCTCGGGCCATTCAACAGGAATCAGCCAGGGGTGGTGGTGGGGTCCTCGCTTCTTTGCCCCTCTCCAAAACATGGGGGTTCTCCCCGGGGCAGGCGCCTCCTGCAGAGCCCAGGTGCAAAGCCAGGCAGCCGAGGGTAGGACCCCGCTGGGAGACGAGGAAAAGCCGGGAGGGCTGACTGGGATCACCGACGGCAAGGCGGGGGGGGGGAGGCACGATCTTCCCCGATTCCCTCGCCCGCCAGAAGCTAACAGAAGCCGCAGCCAAGCTCCAGCCTCCTACCTCCCAAGGGCGCTAAAAAGCAGGGCGGGGGGGGGGCGGAGAGGGAAGGCAGCCTCGACGGGAGGCCTCCCCCCCAATTCCACCAAGGGGAGCCTTTTACTTCTACTCGGAAGTTTAAAAAGACCCTTCAAACGCGATCCACCCAGTGACCGTCCCCCTCCCACTGCGCGCCTAGACAGCCAGACGCTCCGCGCCCCCTTCCGACGGTCGGAACGGCGCCTCGGGCTTGCCCCCCCCCGGCTCCGGGGCGCCCCCTGTAGGCGGGGTGTCGCTCCCCGCCGCCGCTCTCCTCTGCTAAAAGCACTCGTCTCCCGGGGGGGGGGGAGGGTGTCTCCGTCTCCTCCTCGGCGCGCCGACTTTTCCAGACGTGCCTCCCCGCACTACGCGCGGCCTCCCAACCCGACGGCTCCATCTGCCCCCCCCCTCCCCACCTCTTATCACAACTTCCCCCCGCGCCGGAGAACTTCGCGGGGTCGGAACCAGGCTGCGTTTGGGGCGCGGAGGCACGTCTGAAAAGACGGCGCGTCGGGTGGGACGCCAGACACAACACACACACACGCACCCCCCGGAGGGAAATGAATCCAGAGTGATTTTAAGAGCCCGGAGAAGAGGGAGCGATGCCCCGCCTGCAGGGGGCGCCCCAGAGCCGGGCGGGCAAGCCCGTCGCGACCGTCGGAAGGGGGCGCGGAGCGACTGGCTGTCTAGGCGCGCAGTGGGGGCTGCGGGGATGGCATGACAAAGCCCCCCCTTGAGACATCCCCCTTCCCCCCCATGCTCCAGGGCGCCCCCTTGCGGGCGTACGCGCCTACGCTCCTTCGCTTTCCCGGTCTGCCCTCCCCCTTTTCCAAAAAACTCCCGTTTCGGGATCCAGAAGGGGGGGGAGGCACCCACCGGGTGGCTACTGTACCCCCCGCTTCGCCCCGGAGGCGTCCCTCCCCCCTCCCTCCCCCGGGGTCCCTTCCCCCGCCAGCCCGGCGTCCCCGACGGCAGACCTTACCTGCTCCTGGCGCTGCAGCCGCGGAAGAGGGCGAGCCGGGCGGGAAGCGGCGGGGGCTACTGCCGAGGGGCGCTCAGGCTCGCATCGTCGCCCAGACAGACAGGCGGCGGCGTCTCCGTCTCCTGCTGCTGCTGCTGCTGCTGCGTCGGAGGCTGCGGAGGGACTGGCTGGCTGGCTGGCCCGCCCGTGCCTGGCTCGGCTCGCCGGCTCCGCCTCCTCCCGGCTCAGCTGCTTGCGCTGCCCTTTTTCGTCAGTGGAAAACTCCGGGGCTTCTGACGCAGGCGGTGACAAGGGAGCCTCTCGGCCGGAGACGGCCACCGCCAGCCCGGCCCACACGCCGCTTCCTGCCCGCCTGCCTGCCTGCAGAGGAGGAGGAGAGCGGCTGCCCGCCCGCTCGCTCGCCCGCCCGCCGGCCTCCCTTCCCGGCCCGGAAAAGCTAGCCGGCGCCCGGATTGGCGGAGGAGGAGGAGGCGGCTGGCGAGAGGGACGGGTTCACACGTGAACGAGGCGGGGGAGGGCCCGGGGGGGGGTTGCGTGCAGGCGTGCATTGATGCATGCATGCATGCAGGGAGACGGATCAGAATGGGTCGCCCCCCCTGTGAGTCTGTCTGTCTGTCTGTCGTGGTAGAAAAGACCAAAGACTCCAGCAGCACCTTCAACCACCTTTTTAAAAGGCGGCTTTAATGCTGGTTTTCCTTTCAGGCACTTTGTGCATTATTCTGTTGTAAGCCGCCCTGACCAACATGAAATTATCATAGAATGTTAAGAGTTGGAAGGGACCTTGCGGGTCATCTAGTCCAACCCCCTGCGCTCTGCAGGAGCATAGCGGAAAGAGAGCCCTACAACATACCCGAAAGATGGTCGTCCAGCCTCCGCTTGAAAGTATCCAGCGGAGGAGCATCCACCACCTCCCGAGGCAGTCCGTTCCACTGCTCAACCACTCTGACAGTTAGGAAATTTCTCCTCATATTAAGCCGGTATCGACTCCCTTGTAATTTCCACCCATTGCTTGAGCAAACTCCGGAGGACGGTGGAAGACAGGAGGGCCTGGCCTGATGTGGTCCGTGTGTTCGGGAAGAGCCCAGACTCGACCGTGGGACTGAACAACAGTAAAAACAAGCAGCCCTGAGCCCTACTCCTAAGGAAGGGCGGCCTGGCCAATAAAATTTAAATAAATAGATAAATGGAGACCAATAGGATATGAGCTTTGGGGAGGCACTGCCCACTTCTTCTTCAGACACCGTCTTGATCTGTAAGAATATAAAAAGAGCCCTGCTGGATCAGACCAGGGGTCGTCCATCTAGGCCGGCAGCCCGCCTCAAACGGTGGCCAGCCAGTTCCTCTGGAGGGCCAACTGCGGGGCGTAGAGGCCTTCCCCTGAAAAGAACATAATAACGGCCCTGCTGGATCAGACCAGTGATCCACCTAGCCCAGCATCCTGTCTCACACAGTGGCCAACCGCTTCCTCTGAAAGGCCAGCCACAGGGCAGAGAGAGGCCGAGGCCTTCCCCTGACGTTGCCTCCCGGCTCCGGGACTCAGAGGCTCGGTGCCTCTGAATGTGGAGGTTCCCCTCAGTCACCACGGCGAGTAGACATGAATAGACTTCTCCGGGAATCTGTCTAATCCCCTTTTAAAGCTTTTTGCTCCTGCGGCCATCACAACGTCCTCTGGCAACGAGTGCCATGTTTTAATCACTCTCTGTGTAAAGTAGTATATGCACACCATGAACACATGACACCTACATCGGATCAGAGCCTTGGTCCACCAAAATCAGTGTCGTCTACTCAAGACTGGCAGGGGCTCTCCAGGGTCTCAGGCCGAGGCCTTTCCCATCACCTACCACCTGATCCTTTTAACTGGAGATGCCGGGGATTGAACCTGGGACCTTTTGCTTGCCACGTAGATGCTCTGCCCCTGAGCCACAGCCCCTCCCTATACTGCATGGGCATCCTGAGGGGGGTTTATTCCTAAATAGCTTTATAGGGCAAGCCTAAGGAAGTCTACTCAGAAGTAGCCGCCATGTTATTCAGTGGAGCTTACTCTCAGGAAAGTGTCTTTAGGCTTACAGCTTTAGAACAAAGTTTGAGTCCGGCGGCACCTTTAAGACCGACAAAAGTTTTATTCCGGGTATAAGATTTCGTGTGAATGTAAACAGCACAAAATAAAACTTTGTTGGTCTTAAAGGTGCCGCTGGACTCCAGCTTTGTACTGCAGCTGCAGACCAACACGGCTACCCCACCTCAATCTATCTTACAGCTTCATTTCTTACAAAATGTTTTTAAATCTTTTTTTTTTTTTTTAAGAGGCAGGTTTAAAATGCAGGACTAACCCCTGAAAACAATCGGCATGTGTTTATTCCAAATGCACTTTTTATCTCACCCTTCTCCCGGGGCGGTGCACGCTGCACTTCTGCCTTAATCGTCACAACAACCCAGCGAGGTAGATTAGGCTAGGAGAAGAAGAAGATTTGGCAGAGGGCAAGGCGGCGAGTTTTGGCGCAAGCCGGAACTCGAGCACGGCTCTAGCCCAACCCTCCGACCCACAACCCCTGATGGATAACAGTTACTCTCTATAATGCTTTTAAGCACCTTCTGAAAATAAACCCTGGATTCTAGAGAGCGTGCTTGTTGCAATATGGGGAACCCTGTGTTGTTGTTCAGTTGCGCAGTCGAGTCCGACTCTTCGCGACCCCATGGACCACATCACGCCAGGCCCTCCTGTCTTCCGCTGTCCACTGAAGTTTGCTCAATTTCATGTTCATTGCATCGATGACACTGTCTAACCATCTCATCCTTTGCCGTCCCCTTCTTCTTTGGCCTTCAGTCTTTCCCAGCCTCAGGGACATCTCCAGTGAGGGCTCCCTTCTCATTTGGTGGCCAAAGTATTTGAGCTTCAGCTTCAGTCTCTGGCCTTCCAGGGAACAGTCAGGGTTGATTTCTTTTAGGACTGACTGATTCGTTCTCCTTGCAGTCCAAGGGACTCTCCAGAGTCTCCTCCAGCACCATAATTCGAAAGTATCCATTCTTCGGCGCTCGGCCTTCCTTACGGTCCAGGTCTCACTGCTGTACATTACTACTGGGAATACCATCGCTTTGACCATACGGACTTTTGTTGGCAGGGTAAATCTTACATGCAATGGGCTCTGCTCCCTGGGGTCAGAGTCCCACACCAGACACCCATTCCAGTTCATATGTCCAATAGCTTCAGGTGGGGAGCAGTGTTCCCTCTAAGCTGAGTCAGCGTGAGCTAGCTCACAGTTTTTTAGCCTCCGGCTCGCACATTTTTGCCTCCGCTCAGGAAGGGAGGGCTCCAGAGCAAACTGATTTATGCAGCAGCCAAATTGCTCGCTCACCACTTTAATGCCAGGAGCCCACAAAGTTAGGATTTTTGCTCACAGGACTCGACAGCTTAGCGGGAGCATTGGTAGGGAGCGGTGTGGATCTGCCATAGAAGAGCAAGAGTCGCACTTTATAAAGACCCACAAGATTTCCAGGGGCCGAGCTTTCGAGAGTCGACTCTCCCTTCCTCAGACCCCCCCCTCCAAAAGCTGATATGCTGGGCATCGTGTCGACCTTTACAGTGCTGCTGGATTTACATTTTGCTCATGTGCAATGCTCCCTCTAAGCCGTGGAGTCGTGTGAGCAAGAATTCTACTTGGTGAGCTCCTGGCATTCAAGTTGCGAGCCAGCGACTGGGCTCCTGCGTCAATCAGCTTCCTCTGGAAGCCGCCCTTCCTGAGCTGAGACGAAAATGAGGGAGCCGGAGGCTAAACAACTGTGAGCTGGCTCACACTAACTCGGCTTAGAGGGGAACACTGCAAATACGTTAAAAGAGATCAGGAACAGAGAGGCCCAAACCACTCCTCCGCCTGGGCGAGCCCGATTTGCACTCAGAAATGAAGATTCCCCCTCCAGGGTCTTCTCTGAGGCACAGCCCGGAATGAGTCATCGGGACCATTTGCATTTCTTGGTTTGTGCCTTCTGCAGGGAAACACTTATCAGCTGTGGACTTTGCACCCCCCCTCCCCCCTTTGCACCCGGAGTGCGCTTCAACAGCCCTCTCCCCTGGGCTTCTGTGGTTTCATGTGACCCGTGCATGGCCCAGGCTGGCCCGATCTTGTCAGATCCCAGAAGCTAAGCAGGGTCAGCCCTGGTTAGTTCTTGGATGGGAGACAGCCAAGGAAGGCCAGGGTTGCAATGCAGGCAACGACAAACCTCGCCTCGAAAACCCCATGGGATTGCCAGAAGTCAGCCGGGAGAAACCCTCTGTGGGCTGATCAGCTCCACAAATGCTCAAAGCGCACTGATGTTTTGCCAACATGCCCGCATTCCTGGCAATGTTAATTTCTCCTCTGCTTCCCAGTCTTCAGACTTCACTGGTATTTCCCTGCCTCTCTCCGATTAGGAGAACAAAGCTCTTCCTTGTTCCCTGTGGTTGGTAGGGATGGATCCAGGGTTGCAGTGCAGAGGTGGGCACTGGAAAACCGCCCCTGGATGTCTTCTTGCCTTGAAAACCCTACAGGGTGACCAGAAGTCGGCTGTGACTTCATACATGCATTTTCAGGGTTACCCCCAGGATAGCTCATGACCTGAAAGCCCCGGCATGCGTGCTGGACGGGACCACCCCAGACCAATTTGTTCTGTACGCACGGCTGGTTCTGAACCCAAGCGACCAAGGTGCCGGCGTGGCACTGAGGCTAGTAGGATATGGGACAAGGATATGGGAATGGCGTGGGCCTGTCATGGCCTCCCAGACTGATGTCACTGCTAGCCAGGTCCCAGGCAAACCTCTCTGGTGCCCAGCCTGTTTCTGGCCTAGTCTGTCTACGCTGCGTTAGAAACTTGAGATTTTTTCCCCCTTCAAATGAATGGTGAAATTCTCGGTATGCTGGATCATGAGAAGAGCCCTGCTGGATCAGGCCAGTGGTCCATCTAGCCCAGGGTCCTGTCTCACATAGAGGCCAACAAGTCCTTCTGGAGGGCCAACAGCAGGACATAGAGGCCGAGGCCTTCCCCTGATAAGAACATCAGAAGAGCCCTGCTGGATCAGGCCAGTGGTCCATCTAGTCCAGCATCCTGTCTCACACAGCAGCAAACCAGTTCCTCTGGAGAGGCAATAACAGGGCACAGAGGCCAAGGCCTTCCCCCGAGAGGAATATCAGAAGAGCCCTGCTGGATCAGACCGGTGATTCATCTAGTCCAGCATCCTGTCTCACACCATGGCTGACCAGTTCCTCTGGAAAAGGCAATAACAGGGCATAGAGGCTGAGGCCTTCCCCTGATAAGAACATCAGAAGAGTCCTGCTGGATCAGAGCCGGTGGTCCATCTAGTCCAGCATCCTGTCTCACACAGTGGCCAGACAGTTCCTCCAGAGGGCCAACAACAGAGATTAGAGGCCGAGGCCTTCCTCTGATAAGAACATAAGACGAGCCCTGCTGGATCAGACCAGTGGTCCATCTGCTCCACCATCCTCTCTCACATGGTGGCCAATCAGTTCCTCTGGAAAGGCAACAACAGGACAGAGAGGCCGAGGCTTTCCCCTGATAAGAACATCAGAAGATCCCTGCTGAATCTGACCAGGGAACCATCTAGTCCAGCCTCTTCTCTCACAATGGCCAGCCAGTTTCTCTGGAGGGCCAACAACAGGGCAGAGAGAGGCCGAGGCCTTCCCCTGCTATAGCCTCCTGGCTCTGAGATGCAGAGAATTCATGCTTCTGATTGTGGAGGTTCCCCTCAGTCACCAATGGCTAGTAGTCACTGATAGACTTATACTAGGGGTGCCAGCTTCCAGTTTGGACCTGGGGATCCCCTGGAATTTCAGCTCATCTCCAGACTACAGAGATCAGTCCCCTTGGAGTAAATGGATGCTTTGGAGGGTGGATTCTATGGCATTTTTACTCCATTGAGGCCCCTGCCGTCCTCAGGCTCCATTCCTAAATCTCCAGGAATTTTGCCAACCTGGATCTTGCAACCCTACCCCCCCCCCCCCGCCGGTGGCCAGAGGAGACCTGGCAACCTGCATCTGGTATCGATTTCCAGGTTTGCCCAGAATAAAGTAAAAAGGTAAAGGTTCCCTTGCTCGAAAGCCAGTCAAATCCGACTCTAGGGTTGCCGTGCTCATCTCCTTTTCAAAGCCGAAGAGCCAGCGCTGTCCGAAGACATTTCCGTGGTCATGTGGCCGGCATGACTAAACACCAAGGCACACGGAACGCTGTTCCCTTCCCACCAAAGTGGTACCTATTTATCTACTTGCAATTTCTTGCTTTCGAACTGCTAGGTTGGCAGGAGCTGGAACTAGAGACGGGAGCTCACTCCGTCATGCGGCACCCGGGTCTCAAACTGCTGAACTACTGACACAGCCTGCAGTTCAGCGTCTTAACCATTTGAGCCACCGCAGCCCTCCAGAATACAGTAGAGGTCAAGAATTTGCGCAGGCCTGGTCTAGGCTTGGGAAATGATATTTTCTTATTTTAAAAAAATTTATTTGACTTGCACATGAAACTTGTAAGTCCGATCAAAATGGGGAATCGGGTTAGTCGGTCTGTAGCAGTAAAAAAGAGTAAGCGTCCGTCCAGTGGCACCTTAAGGACCAAGCGAGGAAGTGAGCAGTGAGTCACAAAAGCTCACACCCTACCACAAATGTTGTTAGTTTTTAAGGTCCTGCTGGGCTCTGGCTCCTTTTCTACTGCTACTTGGAGAGGTAAGGTACCATTAAGTATATTACAGACAGAGAAGACGGCATAAGATTTATTAACTTGATTTATAGTGATGGCCCCAAGGGCAGGGAGTCGCTCAGTGGCAGAGCTGGGATGTGATTTTTTTTTCCCAGGGCCTCTGTACTGAATAAATTTTCCTCCTTGGTTGCCAACTGTCTGTCCCGAGCTCACCGAGATCCAAAGCACACACATTTAGAAGAAGGCCCTGCGGAACCCGACAGGACTTGCTTTCGAGGCAACATGCCTCGGATCGGGCCATAGATTAGAGTATCCAATTCTTTGACCAGAAGACTTAATATTCTACTAAGAATATAGTATGCACATTTAAGAGAACATAAGAGAAGCCAATGTTGGGTCAGGCCAATGGCCCACCTAGTCCAACACTCTGTCACACAGTGGCCAAAAACACCAGGTGCCATCAGGAGGTCCACCAGTGGGGCCAGGGCACTAGAAGCACTGAGAATACAGAGCATCACCTGCCTCAGACTGAGAGTTCCCATCTATACCTTGTTACAAGAACATGAGAGAAGCCAACGTTGGATCAGGCCAATGGCCCACCCAGTCCAACACTCTGTGTCACACGGTGGCCAAAAACACCAGGTGCCATCAGGAGGTCCACCAGTGGGGCCAGGGCACTAGAAGCACCGAGAATACAGAGCATCACCTGCCTCAGACTGAGAGTTCCCATCTATGCCTTGTTACAAGAACATGAGAGAAGCCAACGTTGGATCAGGCCAATGGCCCATCCAGTCCAACACTCTGTGTCACACAGTGGCCAAAAACACCAGGTGCCATCAGGAGGTCCACCAGTGGGGCCAGGGCACTAGAAGCACCGAGAATACAGAGCATCACCTGCCTCAGACTGAGAGTTCCCATCTATACCTTGTTACAAGAACGTGAGAGAAGCCAACGTTGGATCAGGCCAATGGCCCACCCAGTCCAACACTCTGTACCACACAGTGGCCAAAAACACCAGGTGCCATCAGGAGGTCCACCAGTGGGGCCAGGGCACTAGAAGCACCGAGAATACAGAGCATCACCTGCCTCAGACTGAGAGTTCCCATCTATACCTTGTTACAAGAACGTGAGAGAAGCCAACGTTGGATCAGGCCAATGGCCCACCCAGTCCAACACTCTGTGTCACACGGTGGCCAAAAACACCAGGTGCCATCAGGAGGTCCACCAGTGGGGCCAGGGCACTAGAAGCACCGAGAATACAGAGCATCACCTGCCTCAGACTGAGAGTTCCCATCTATACCTTGTTACAAGAACGTGAGAGAAGCCAACGTTGGATCAGGCCAATGGCCCACCCAGTCCAACACTCTGTGTCACACGGTGGCCAAAAACACCAGGTGCCATCAGGAGGTCCACCAGTGGGGCCACATTTGATTATTTCATTTCTGTTGTGGCCTTTGTGTCTAAAATGGGTATTTAATGTTCAGTTGTTCACGAGTTGGGATGAATACTGGAGAAGAATATTGTTATAGAGATTGGGGTTTTTTGGGGGGTGGTGGAGAGATCGAAGGCAGCAGGTAGGTGAGCTTAATGGAGGGGGAGTTTTAAGTATATGGATTTCCCGTCTGTGGCCTCTGGAAATCCCTGTGCTGCCTGGATCAGGGTTGCCAGCCTCCAGGTGGGGCCTGGAGATCTCCCGGAATCACACCTGGTCTCCGGACTACATGTTTTGTTTATCCATTTATTACTTCTTTATTCAAAACCTTTATTCCACTTCTCCTGGGGAAGAATGGCCTCTTTGGAAAGTGGACTGGGTGGCATTACACCCTGCCAAGCTACTTCCCCTTCCTAAGCCCCACCCTCCCAGTCTCTCCCCCCCCAAAATACCACCAGGCAGTGTTCCCCCTAAGCTGAGTTAGCGTGAGCCAGCTCACAGTTCTTTAGCCTCCGTCTCACACGTTTTTGTCTTCGCTCAGGAAGGATGTTTTCCAGAGCAAGCCAATTTATGCAGTAGCCAGATCCACTTGCTCGCCACTTTAATGCCCGTAGCTCACCAAGTGGAATCTTGGCTCCCAAGACTCCACAGCTTAGAGGGAGCCATTTGCCGCTAGGTGTTTCGAAACCCGGAGTTGGCACCCCTGCCCGGATAGACGCAGGCTAGCTTCAAAGGCAGACAAAAGGAAGTTCCTTTCCAGGCCGATGTATAATTAGGCTTTGGAATTTATTGCCACAGGATGTTGTGATGGACGCGTCTTTTTAAAAGGATTAAAAATAAATTCAAGAGGGTTGAGCCGCCTGGCCAGAGCGCCTCGAGGGGGGGGGTGAGGTGCATCATCAGAGAGGGCAGAGCGAGTGGAGACAGTCGCTTTCCAGGTGGGACCGAACTCTCCTACAAGCTTATATTGTTTTTAATAAAGGCCTCTAGCTGGCATTTCTTGCCCGAAGACGCCTGGGAGCTGTAGTCTGGCAAAGGCACGGAGGGATCTATTATTTCGTTTCATGCATTTATTTTATTATCGGCTGCCGTTCTCCCCAGAAACAGCGTATAGCGTTCGTCTCTCCTCTGTTTTAGCCTCACAACAATCCTGTGAGGTAGGCCAGGCTGGGAGAGTGTGACTGGCCCAAGGTCACCCAGCGCGCTTCCATGGCAGAGGGAGGATTCGAACCTGGCTCTCCCCGACCCTAGTTTGACGCTTTAACCACTACACCGCACTGGGTCCGTATTAGAGATCCTCCATTCCTGTTGCCAGTGGGCAACTTTTCTTACTTTTCGTAGCAGTCTAGCACGCAAGGTGAACCTTTTCCCCCATCACTAGTAAAGGTAAAGGTTTCCCTTGCTCAAAAGCCAGATGAATCTGACTCTAGGGTTGCGGTGCTCATCTCCGTTTCCAAGCCGAAGAGCCAGCGCTGTCCGAAGACATTTCTGTGGTCATGTGGCCAGCATGACTAGATGCTGAGGCGCATGGAACGCTATTATCTTCCCACCGAAGCATTACCTATTTATCTACCTGCAATTTCTTGCTCTCGAACTGCTAGGTTGGCAGGAGCTGGGACCAGAGACGGGAGCTCACTCCGTCATGCGGCACTCGGGTCTTGAACTGCCGAACTACCGACCTCCCGGTTTGCAGTTCAGCGTCTTAACCACTGAGCCACCGCAGTCACTACAATCCAGGAAAAGCTTTCTCCTAGGATAATTCAGGAATTCTCTGCAAGGCATCTTTATAGTGCCAACCTAAGAAGAGAGGCGCCATTCTTGGAGTCGTAGCGGATAGCTTAGTGGAAGTGTCGGCCCAGCGTGCTGCAGAGGTGAAAAGGGCAAACTCTCTATGTGAGGGATTATTAGGAGAGGGACTGAGAATATAATGCCCAATATTGTGATGCCCCTCTTTTAGATCTACGGTGCTGCCTCATTTGGAATACTGTGTACAGCTCTGGTCACTGTTATCTCCGAAAGGACACTGCAGAGCTAGGAAAAGCGCAGAGGAGGGCGACCGAGATGATTCAGGGGTTGGAGCACCAGCCCTGGGAGGAGAGGCTGAAGTGTCTCTGGGACTTTTCTGTTTCGAGAAGAGACGACTGAGGGGGGACATGACAGAGGCTTATAAAATTATGCATGGGATGGAGAGAGTTGACAAAGAGAACTTTTCCTCCCTCTCCCAAAAGACTAGAACTTGAGGGCACCCAGTGAAGCCGATGGGCAGTAGGTTCAGGACGGACAAAAGGAAATACCACTGGACACAGAGATTGATTGATTAATTAATTAATTAATTTGATTGATTAATTAATTTCCAGCGGAGGTGGGGAAGTTAAGCCTTCACCTTTCCCCGGTACCATGGCCCCAATCCAGAGGCCCATTCAGCTGCTTCTTAGGGCCAACTTGCTATTCCAGGACTGCAGTCCTAAGTACACTGTACCTGGGAGTAAGTCTCATTCAATACCATGGGCCTTAGTTATAGGCTTCTCTTGCTCGAAAGCCAGTCGAATCTGACTATAGGGATGCGGTGCTCATCTCCGTTTCCAAGCTGAAGAGCCAGCGCTGTCCGAAGACGTTTCAGTGGTCATATGGCTGGCATGACTAGATGCCCAAGGTGCACAGAATGCTGTTACCTTCTCACTGAAGCGGTACCTGTTTATCTACTTGCAATTTCTTGCTTTCGAACTGCTAGGTTGGCAGGAGCTGGGACCAGAGACGGGGGCTGACTCCGTCAGGCGGCACTCGGGTCTCGAACTACCGAGCTACAGACTGTCCAGTCTGCACTTCAGTAGCTTAACCACTTGAGCCACCACGGCCCCCTAACATGGGCCTTACTTCTGAGTAAACCTGCTCAGGCTGGCTTCCCTAGGGCGCCCATGTCGTTTGCCTCTGAATCCACAGCACAGCTTTGCTTCTCTGTAATTTCCCCCTGCTTCCCTTCAACTTTAAAGTTTCCCACTTAAAAAAAAAAATATATATATATATAGGTCGCCTTCTTGCCGGCTTCTTAAATCTCAGCACCAATGAGTTACGGGAGAAGAGCGCAGGCCATTTCCAAACAGGGATAAAAAGAGTCTGAAACCAAGTGGGAGAGAGAAGCGAGGTATGGGAGATGTCATGTTTGGTTGACATCTCTGGCAGCGCTACCGGCTGACGTCCCCCGCGCGAAACACATTCCACGTTCGGACACAAAACAAACAGACCGGTACTGGCACTGCGGTCCTAAACAGAGTTGTGCCCTTCTAACCCCATTGGCTTAGAAAGGTGCAGCTGCGCCTCGGAGGGCATGGGGAGCCTTTCGAAAGTCTTGCGTAAACCGGACTGCCGCTTGCGCGTCGGCTGGAGCCGTGCCAAGGAAGGGCCTCCCCTCCCCCTGCACACACGTTACCCTCTTGGAAAACAAGATCCTCCGTGCTGCGGCTTCCTTTGGAAAACATCAGGTAAAGTGAGTCATCCAGGAACCATCCAGAAGCGGTACATCACATTCTGGCACGGCCTGAACTGAAACACGCCTTTAATTCAAACCGAGCAGGGGCCCGGGTAGGACAGGTGCTCAGCTTTCAGAGGCCTTAGGGCTCCTTGATGGAACCATTTCGCTCGCTCCCTTTTAAAAAAACAACAACACACAAACTCTATTGGGGATGTTTTTGTGTTATAGGAAAGAAGAGGGCGAAAGCGTAAACCAGGGGTCCCCAACGTGGCGCCCACGGGAACCACGGCATGCACCGACACCTTTCCTGGTGGGCGGGGTCGGGAGGCTCCTGATTGGCCATTGGAGGTTTGATTGGCTCTCAAAAACATTGCTTGGCAGCAGCTGACAGCACACAAGGTAAACACATTTATAATGACTGAATTTAGACCTTGCAACACACATATTTCCAACAGAAAGCCCCTTGCTGGGGTCGCCATAAGTCTTGGATGGGAGACCACCAAGGAAGGCTCTGCAGAGGAAGGCCATGGCCAACCAGCTCTGCTTCTCACTTGCCTTGAAAGCCCCTTGCTGGGGTCGCCATAAGTCTTGGATGGGAGACCACCAAGGAAGGCTCTGCAGAGGAAGGCCGTGGCCAACCACCTCTGCTTCTCACTGGCCTTGAAAGCCCCTTGCTGGGGTCGCCATAAGTCTTGGATGGGAGACCACCAAGGAAGGCTCTGCAGAGGAAGGCCATGGCCAACCACCTCTGATTCCCACTGGCCTTGAAAGCCCCTTGCTGGGGTCGCCATAAGTCTTGGATGGGAGACCACCAAGGAAGGCTCTGCAGAGGAAGGCCATGGCCAACCACCTCTGCTTCTCACTGGCCTTGAAAGCCCCTTGCTGGGGTCGCCATAAGTCTTGGATGGGAGACCACCACGGAAGGCTCTGCAGAGGAAGGCCATGGCCAACCACCTCTGCTTCTCACTGGCCTTGAAAGCCCCTTGCTGGGATCGCCATAAGTCTTGGATGGGAGGCCACCAAAGAAGACTCTACAGGGTAAGGCCATGGCCAACCACCTCTGCTTCTCACTTGCCACAAAAGCCCCTTGTTGGGGTCGCCATAAGTTTTGCATGGGAGACCACCAAGGAAGGCTCTGCAGAGGAAGGTCATGGCCAACCACCTCTGCTTCTCACTTGCCTTTAAAGCCCCTTGCTGGGGTTGCCATAAGTCTTGGATGGGAGTCCACCAAGGAAGGCTCTGCAGAGGAAAGCCACGGCCAACCACCTCTGGTTCTACTGTAGACATAAATTCCCCCAGGAGGGCAAAGTGTGACTCCCCTGGGGTATATCACATTGGGGAAAAACAGTGCCCGTGGAGAAGGCAGACTCCTTTCTTAACAGAGACATAAGGAGAAATAAGGAAAAAAACAAAGGCAGCATTCTACCCAATCAGTGGAGAAAGACCCGCCTTCCTGTGTTCTGGCCAATGAGTGCAAAGGGGCAGGATTGATTGCCAGGATTTGCTATTGGGTGTGTGTGTGGGGGGGAATCAATTAAAACTGGTTAACAGATGCCAAGGGCAGTTTGATTTCCTTTTATTTAGGTCTCTGCCCTTTTATGTGTTGGCAGAGTTTAAATCTGCAAAGGAAGTGGAGCACTGACTGTTTAGAGAAAAATAAGAATGTGAGAGAGAGAGAGAGAGAGAGAGAGAGAGAGAGAGAGAGAGAGAGAGAGAGAGAGAGAGAGAGAGAGCCTTAAATGTCTAGCCTGACAGCTGAAGGAGGAATGACAACAAGAAGGAAGCTCTGCAGGAGCAGGAAATCTCCAGAAGAGCCAATCAGGAGACAGCAAGGACATCATTTGAATTTTGTGGGCAGTCCCTCATCTAGCTACGCTAACTACCAGTCCCCCTGTAGGGTGATCTTCAGACCGTCTTCAAAAGGCTGCACTATCGACCTTGCACATTCCAGCATCATGTTCATCTTCAGGGCTAGTAGCCGCAAAGCACCTGGATCCTCACCAAAGTTTAATTTCATCTCTCGGCCTGAACATAAGAATTCTGGTGGCTCTAGGCAAAAGGTGCTTCGACACCAGTTAACTGGGTTTTGGAATCTCCAGCTCTTCTTTCAGTGCCCTTTCCAGTCCAGCTAAGGGGGAAATTGCATTTGGACGCATCGGAATCGTCAAAGATATGAATGTAAAACAGGGGTCCCTTTCTGAGCCTGTGGGCACCTTTGGAATTCTGAGACGGGGTGGTAGTGCAACCACAAAATGGCTGCTGCGGGAGGCAAAGCCAACTGCAAAGTGTCAGGGAGTGAGGTCATAAAGTAAAGGTAAAGGTTTCCTTTGCTTGAAAGCCAGTCAAATCCAACTCTAGGGGGCGGTGCTCATCTCTGTTTCCAAGCCGAAGAGCCAGCGCTGTCCGAAGACGTTTCCGTGGTCATGTGGCCGGCATGACTACATGCCGAGGCACGTGGAACGCTGTTCCCTTCCCACCGAAGCGGTACCTATTCATCTACTTGCAGTTTCTTGCTTTCAAACTGCTAGGTTGGCAGTTGAAGCGTGGCTGGAGTCTCTCCTCCCAAAACAAATGAAAGAAACTTTATTACTGGCTAGCAGCTAGAATTACTGTAGCTGCTAGATGGAAATCAGTTTCGGGCATAGCTAATCACACTAACAAGGATTATCAAACACCATTTGTAAGCACGTGGTTTCCAATAATTCAGTTTCTCCCAGAAAAGGAAGTGGTTCCCTCTTTTGCTAATGATAAATACTGGCTTTGTTTCTGAATATAGAATTGTTCAGTGTAACATGTAGGCTAAAGCTACTAACCTATTAATGAACTGAAGTTAGCAGCAAGATAGATGTTAGGTTGATGAGCATAACAATACCTCCTTAAGTACTTCGAAAATGTTGACAGATGTTGGCTGTTATTCCTTTTGCTCTTCTCATCATATTGTTGTTATATTCTTGTTTTGTTACATGTTGAAAACCTTGAATAAACCTTTGCTGATCAAAAAATAAAAGATAGGCAGGAGCTGGGGCCAGAGACGGGAGCTCACTCCGTCATGTGGCACTCGGGTCTCGAACTGCCGAACTACAGACCTTCCGGTCTGCAGCTCGACGTCTCAACCTCTGTAATTGAAACGCTTCAACCTTTCAGGCAGAAGCTCAGTTTAATGGGATGCCTTTTCAAATGAGCATATTATTTAAAAGTATTATCTCATACGCACACAGCTTACGTTCAGTTCTACAGCCCTTTGCTGTGGTGGCAGCTTCGGTCAAAACAAGTTCTTAAAAATTTGCACAGCCAATCAGGAGGCCTGCTGGCCAAAAGCCCCACCTGGCCCCGCCCCCTTTCTAAAAACACTTGGCAGGCCCCAGGAAAGGTGCCCGCGGGAACCTTAACGCCCACGGGCACCATGTTGGGGAACCCTGATCAAAAGTGTGTTATACCCTTCTGCTGAAGCACGCTCAGCAAAAGCGGGGAAAGCCCTTTTCCCAGTTGGCTGGGCTTTGCGTCTCCTCTCCTGTCAAGCCGGAGGGGGCCCTCTTTCTGCTCCAGGATGGAAACTCACGAAATGAATTTTCTGGCCATATTCTCACAATAAGATATAAGATAAGGAGCCCAGATAAGGTGATGCCATGCAAATGAAGGGAGGGGCAAAGACAGGCTGGAGAGAGAGAAAGAGAGAGAGTTTGTTAGTTGTTGTAGATTTTTTTGGGCTGTCTGGCCGTGGTCTTGGCATTGTAGGCCCTGATGTTTTGCCAGCAGCTGTGAGTGGCATCCTCAGAGGTACAACATAGAAGGATGGACATCTTTCTGTGTTGTACCTCGGAAGGTGCCAGTCACAGCTGCTGGCGAAGCATCAAGGCCTACAATACCAAGACCACGGCCGTACAGCCTGGAAAATCTACAACAACTAATGAACTCCGGCCGTGAAAGCCTTCGACAACATAGAGAGAGACAGAGAGAGAGAGTTGTTTGTGAAACAGGGTTGATAGTAGTCTAAAAAGTGGCTTCCCTTCCCCGGGTATACACGCATCGTTCCTCAGTCCTACACCTGGCCAAACAGGTTTTTCAGGACCAAAATCTCTCTCTGCAACCGAGAGACTACTCTGAAGGCCCCTGGGGTGTAATTCCATCTCTGAGTAAGTTTCTAGATCTCATGGTTGGGGGGGTGGGGGAAACAATCTGTGGAATGCAAAACATGGGCCACTTATAAAGGACACCACCGTTGCAGGTGTTCTGTGGCCACGTCCTTTGTGTGTGGCTGACCACACCCTGGAATATGTGCTCTCAATGTAATTCAAGTTGTAATGAATCACTGGCAACCCAAAGTAACCTTGCCCTGTCCAGCTGCCAGGAACCCACGAAGCTGCCTTCTACTGAATCAGACCCTTGATTCCTCAGGGCCAGTATTGTCAGCTCAGGCTGGCAGTCGCAGCTCTCCAGGTTCTCAGGCAGAGGTCTTTCCCATCACCTGCTACCTGGTCCTTTTAACTGGAGATACCAGGGATTGAACCTGGGACCTTCTGCATGCCAAGCAGATGTTCCTTCTGTTAAGTATGGAAACTCAACAACGATTTCAGCAAAAAGTGATTTCAGATTTATTGAACAGCAAACACCAACTCAGGAACACACAACACACAAGTGGAGCACAGCTCCCTTTTAAAACTCTCCCGGGCTGTCAAAGCCACACCCACAGTTAGCTAAAGGCCAATCACAACAGAGAGATAAAGGCCAATCACAACACAGGGATAAAGGCCAATCAGGACCGTTCCCTCTTTGCAACATTCTCACACAGTGATTGGGTATTTACAATGGTTTCGCCGAAACCAGCCAATGGTAATGTGACAGCTGAAGAGCCACATTCAAACTCAAGCTTAACATGGAAATGTATAGCAAGGATTCACATCCCAATACATAACACCTTCGCTGAGCCATGGCCTCTACCCTGAATGTCCTCTCACGTGTACCTGTCTTCTACTGAATCAGGCCATTGGTTCTACAAGGTCAACATGGTCTACTCAGACTCTCAGTGGCCCTCCAGGGTCTCAGGCAGAGGTCTCTCACATCACCTACTGCCTGGTCCTTTTAACTGGAGATGCTGGGGATTGAACCTGGGACCTTCTGCATGCCAAGCAGATGTTCCATCGCTGAGCCATGGCCCCTACCCTGAATGTCCTCTCACATGTCTTCTACTGAATCAGGCCATTGGTCCCACAAGGTCAACATGGTCTACTCAGACTGTCAGCGGCTCTCCAGGGTCTCAGGCAGAGGTCTCTTACATCACCTACTGCCTGGCCCTTTTAACTGGAGACGCCGGGGATTGAGCCTGGGACCTTTTGCTTGCCGACAGATGCTCTACCATTGAGCCATGGTTGCTCCCATCAGTCCACAAAGAAATGAAAAGGAGAGATGCAGACACTTGGGCTAACAGTGTGGAGCAGAGTTTGCCCATCCTGTGGATTTCCTTCCTTGCACAATCAAGAAATGTCATTTCTTTCAAAAATACCTCCCCACAAGTCCATCCGTTTTCAAAAGGAACCGTGATAGCCGATAGCACCATAGCGGCGACTTAGCACCAGCATCCTTCTGCCAGTCCGTTGAGAGCTCCCAATAGGGTTGTCAAGCTCCAGGTGGGGCCTGGAGATCTCCCACTACTACAACTGATATCGAGACATAAGAACAGAAGAAGAGCTCTGCTGGATCATAACAGTAGTTTATCTAGTCCAGCCTCCTGTCTCACACAGTGGCAAACCAGTTTCTGTGGATGGTCAACAACAGGGCATAGAGGCCAATGCCTTCCCTTGATGTCTATCAATGGCTGCTAGCCATGGTGACTGAGGGGAACCTCCACAGTCAGAGGCACTAAGCCTCTGAATCCCAGAGCCAGGAGGCAGCATTAGGGGAAGGCCTCAGCCTCCAGGCCCTGTTGTTGGCCCTCCAGAGGAACTGGTTGGCCACTGTTTGAGACAGGATATTGGACTAGGTGGACCCTCACCAGTCTGATCCAGCAGAGCTCTTCTGATGTTCTTATCAGGGGAAGGCCTCGGCCTCTGTGCCCTGTTGTTGGGCCTCCAGAGGAACTGGTTGGCCACTGTGTGAGACTGTAGGCTGGACTAGATGGACCACTGCTCTGATCCACCAGGGCTCTTCTGATGTTCTTATCAGGGGAAGGCCTCGTCCTCCATGCCCTGTTGTTGGACCTCCAGAGGAACTGGTTGAGCACTGTGTGAGACAGGAGGCTGGACTAGATGGGCCCTCACTGGTCTGATCCAGCAGGGCTCTCCTGATGTTCTTATGATATTTCCTCCCGGCTCTGGGATCCAGAAGATACAGACCAGTTCCCCTGGAGAAAATGGCCGCTTTGGAGGGTGGCCTCTACGGCATCGTACCCTGCTGAGGCCCTTCCCCTCCCCAAACCTCACCCACTCCTGGCTCCACCCCGCAAGTCTCCAGGTATTTCCCAACTCAGAACTGGCAAACCTCAGCCACCCGTGCCGAAGAAACAGAACATCAAACGTCAGGCCTTGCCAAAATTAACTCAGATAATTTTATCGGGTACCTCGTATGCAGGCATCTCCGTCTCTCCAGCAGACCCCGTAGAAAAAGAGGCAGTGACCGCGGAGCTTCTTCGTGAAGCCGGAGGTGTGAAGGGTGGGCAGAGAGTCCCAGAAACATGGTAACGGTCCCCTTCCCCGCCCCCACCGGAGTTCTAGGTTTGTAATTGATGTTAACTGGCAAAGAGCCAGTCCCGGCGAGGGGTCCGTCTTGAAAGGACAAAACCCTCATTACTCAGTCCGCTCAGAATTCTCCTAAGGTGCGCCGGGGGTCTCTCGGCCTGCGTTGCCATGAGGTAACAGGCATCGCCAGACCTATTTGTCTGAAAGCGTTCCTTGTAAAAGGGGGAAAAAAATAGAAATGGGGAAAAAAGGGCTCCCGCGACGACAGCACGGCAATCTACCCAAAGACGGCAGAAGGGGGGATTTTTAATTAAAACTCAAATCAAAATTCAACAATGGGGTGTTTGATCGGAAGGTTGCGTGAATACGCTCCCCTCCCCATTTCTGTGGTGTGGGCTTTTTTTTTTTTTTGGTACAAAAACCAAGGAAGAAATGTGGCTTCAGACGCCTGGTGTCCGCTTGGAAAGGAAGAGGCTGTTTTATCTGGAATCAGTGGCGCTGAACAGGGAACAGATTTTCTGGTAGAAATAGTCTTAGGATTCGGTCTTCTTCATTTTGCAAGGGCCAAGTGAGGGACAGTGTTAGAGGTTTGTTTTATTTGCTGCTCTTGTTCCCTGCCCGTTTCCCCCAACGCGAACCCAAAGGGGCTTACATCCTCCTCCCCTCCGTCTTATCCTCACGAGAACCCTGCGAGGTGTTAGATTCTCTGGTCTGGTATAGCCAGGAACCATTAGCAAGTCAGGAGAATGCGCAAGGCTAACCATGCAGCAAAGCACCTCCAGTCTCTCTGTGTGTGCATGCGGATGAGAAACGAACTTACACGGTGGCTCTTTTTACATTTGCAAACTGATACGAGTTCCGTTATTTATAGAACTCCATTCTGGACAGGATAGAGTAGAGACAGGATAGGCTCTAACCGAACTAACTGCTCGTGAGAGAACAGCTCTGAGGGAACTTATGACTGACCCGAGGTCACACCAGCAGCTGTAAGTGGAGGAGTGGGGCATCAGATCCGGTTCTCCCAGATCAGTCCGTGCAGTTAACCACTACACCGAACTAGTGTCCGTAGACCAGAGTCCGCGCACTTAACCATGACACCAAAATGCTGTGTACAATGGCATTGAATCCCAAGTCTAATAAGGCTCAGGTTACAGTCCCAGATTTCCTGGCAGGTGTAAGCCCTGTGGGTCTCGTTTTTTTTTTTAGGGAAGAAGCAGTGCCTAAAAACTCAGAAACGGAAAGCCCGGAACAGGAAAGAACGCTAAACCGCTTACAGTGAAAGTCCAGCCTAAGGGAGCGGCGTCAGATGGCCTCCACACAGCAAGGCGGAGGGCTTTTTAAAAGTTACACAACAGCTTATTTCAAGATTACAAGGGCTTGCTGCATCCTGGGGAAGTTTGGGCGGGAAAGGAGGAGGGTCTACCTGAGGTTACTTTAGACCTGGCAACTCCCGGTTGGGAAATTGCTGGCGATTTGGGGATGGATCTCGGGAAGGGATGGGATTTGGGGAGGGGAGGAAGCGCAGCAGGGTATAATGCCACACAGTCCTGGGGTTGCCAGCTTTGGGTCGGGAAATACCTGGAGATTTGGGGGGGGTGGAGCCTGAAGAGGGCATAAGAACATAAAAGAAGCCAACGCTGGATCAGGCCAATGGCCCATCCAGTCTAATACTCTGTAACAAAAATACCAGGGGCCATCAGGAGGTCCACCAGTGGGGCCAGGACACTAGAGGCCCTCCCACTGTTGACCCCCCCAAGCACCAAGAATACAGAGCATCACTTGCCCCAGACATAAGAACATAAGAGAAGCCAATGCTGGATCAGGCCAATGGCCCATGCAGTCCAACACTGTCACACAGTGGCCAAAAATACCAGGTGCCATCAGGAGGTCCACCAGTGGGGCCAGGACACTAGAGGCCTTCCCACTGTTGCCCCCCCCCAAGCACCAAGAAGAAGAGAAGAAGAAGAGATTGGATTTATACCCTGTCCTTCACTCGGTGTCTCAGAGCGGCTTACAAACTCCTTTCCCTTCCCCTCCCCACAGCAGACACCCTGTCAGTTGGGCGAGGCTGAGAGAGCTCTGACAGAAACGGCTCTTTTTCAAGAACAGCTCTTGTCAGAACTTGTGACTGACCCAAGGTCACATCAGCAGGTGAAAGTGGAGGAGTCAGGAATCAAACCCGGTTCTCTCAGATCAGAGTCCGCGCACTTAACCACTACACCAAAGTGAGAAGCCCTCCCACTGTTGCCCCTCCCCAAGCACCAAGAATATAGGGCATCACTTGCCCCAGACCGAGAGTTCCTATCTCTGCCTTGTGGCTGACAGCCACTGATGGACCTCTGCTCCATATGCTTATCCAATTCCTTCTTGAGGCCGTCCACGCTTGTAGCCGCCACCACCTCCCGTGGCAGTGAATTTCATGTGTCCATCACTCTCTGGGTGAAGAAGGACTTCCTTTTATCCGTTCTAACCCGACTGCTCAGCAATTTCATGGAGTGCTCAATGAAATTGGGAGGAGAGACTTCCGGATGGTGCAGTGGCATCGAGTTCACTCTCCAAAGCATCTCCTTTTCATGGCATCGTTTGGGGGGGGAGCAAGTAGGAAAGACAGCTTTGTGGAAGGATCCAAATTTACCTGCCTTTTGTATATGGGGACAGGGAAACCTTTGGAGACACAGTCCTTATGTTTAACCTGGCGGGTCGTCCAGAGAGCACCTTCGGCCAATGTCATTCCAGGAGCTCTCCAGGCCCTGCCTGGAGGTTGGCAAGCCTCCGCCTTTGCTTTTGCTCACATGCAGAGCGAGCTGTTGCGAAACGAAAGGAAGAGAGATGAAGGTCAGGAGAAGAGGCCTCAGTGCTACGCAACAGGGCAGGGGTGGAGCGGGGCGACTCAGGAAATGGTGTGTGAACGGCAGGGTTGCAAGTTCACTGTCTCGGTGTGTGAAACAGTGGGAACCAGTGTTCCCTCTACGCTGAGTTAGTGTGAGCTAGCTCACAGTTTTTTTAGCCCCCAGCTCAGTTTGGTATTGTGGTTATGCACGCGGACTCTAATCTGGGAGAACCAGGTTTGATTCCTCATTCCTCCACTTGCAGCTGGTGGATGGCCTTGGGCAAGCCATAGTTCTCATAAGAGCTGTTCTTGAAAAAGAGCAGTTTCTCTCGGAGCTCTCTCAGCCCCGCCTACCTCCCAGGGTGTCTGTTGTGGGGAGGGGAGGGGAAAGGAGTTTGTAAGCCGCTCTGAGACTCCAAATGAAGGGGGGGGGGTATAAATCCAATCTCCTCCTCCTTCTCCTCACACAGGCTGAGTTCAGACTGGCAGTTTGCCCCGCTATAGCCGCACGTGAGCAACGTTTCACAAGCGGATTAACGGGGCCGTTCACACAGGCACATCTGTCTGGCGTTCCCCACCCGTAGTCAACCCGTCGTGTACCGCTTCGCTCCCGCGTTTAAAAGATACCTGGTGAAAGTGGTAGCAAATCCCGGAGAGCGCGTTTATCCTGCTTCATTCCGCTTCCGGGAAGTGTGAACGCTAACCCGAAAAGCCAGGAACAACCCACGGTAATGATGTCTGGAAGGTGTTTCTGCACATAAGGTGCGCTTGATTGCCCTTGAGAGGCAGCGGCGATATGATTGGATGTGCTCCACTCTACCGCCCAATGCGGTGCCGGCGCAACGGGATCCTCCCCAAATCGCCCTGATGTGCTTATGCGCATGAGCACATATGCGCATATGGCATATGCACATATGCGTACATAGTCGAATTACCAGGAAAAAGCCGTTTACAGCTGCACATCCAGGCCAGCAGTCTGAACGCTCCCTTGCGCCTCCTCCCGGTATGCTCCCACATCAGTCTGCGCAGTGTGGCCGGGAAAACCGAGAACAGTTTATTCCGGGTCTTTGTGCAACAACTGCCAGTCTGAACTCAGCCACATTTTGGTCTTATCTCAGGAAGGACGGCTCCAGTCCAGAGCAAACTCATTGATGCAGTAGGCAAATGACCTGCCTGCTCACAGCTTTAATGCCGGTAGCTCGCAAAGTAGAATTTTTGCTCACAAGACTCCACAACTTAGAGGGAGCGTTGTTCCGAACTGGTTTCCCTCTCTCCCTTCCATGGCTCTATTGGTTGGTTTGTGATTGGTTTGTTGGAAAATTTGGAAATAAAATATATATATATATATATATATATATAAAAAACATTGCTTGGGTCACTTAGCCAGAGAACCACCCCTGGCCGAGAGCAAGGCTTCCACCCTCCTTTGCCAAATAATCTGTGCAGATGTAACTAGTAACCTCGGGTTGCCAGCCTCCTGACGGGGCCTGGGGATCTCCAGGAACTACAGTGAATCTCTAGGCTGCAAAGATCAATCCCCCTGGAGGAAACAGCTGCTTCAGAAGGAGGACTGTACAGGGCCCCCAACTTCCTTGCTGTGTTAAGGTCATCTGATACCGCTCCGTAATGCTGCACTTTTATTGTAAGCGGTTTAGTGTTCTTTCCAGTTCCGGGCTTTCTGTTTCTGGGTTTTAGGCACTGCTTCATTCCTAAAACGAGACCCACAGGGCTTACACCTGCCAGGAAGCCTAGGACTGTAACCTGAGCCGTATTATACTTGGGGTTTAATGCTATTTGAACACCGCAACGTTTCCCTGCCCCTGAAGTCACAGGCCTGGGTCAAGACATAGGAGAGAAAAGATTTGTCCTGTAATAACGTTCTCGATTTATTTCCTTCGCTGTTTTCCTCCCAGAATTGAACCCAAACAAATGGTAACCGTATGGACGAAGCTTATTATTCCTTTGTTGCTGTAGATTTTCCGGGTTATGTGGCCGTGGTCTTGGCATTGTAGGACCTGACGTTTCGCCAGTAGCTGTGACTGGCATCCTCAGAGGTATAACACAGAAAGATGGAGTACTCTCTGTGTCAAGGTGAGCAGAAAAATGGTAGGCAGGTGATTTATTTCTACCCTGGAAGGTGGGGTAGGTCTGAGTCAATTATCTTGTAGTACTAATGGAGGAGCATTCCTGAGGAGGTTCTTGTGTCTATGGATTGTTTCCTGAGGAGGTTCTTTTGTGTGTGGAATGGCTATTGAAACTCTAATCTTATCTGTAGTGCTATTGCCAGTTGTCGAGCATTTTGTGTTTTTCAGGACAGGAAACCATGCCCTATTTATTTTTAAATGCTTTTTCTTTCCTGTTGAAATTGTGTTTATGTTTATGAATTTTAGTGGCTTCCCTGTGTAATCTGACATGGTAATTGGAAGTGCTGTCCAGTCTTTCAGTGTCTTGGAATAAGATGCTGTGTCCTGTTTGGGTTAGGCTATGTTCAGCCACTGCTGATTTTTCAGGTCGGCCAAGTCTGCAGTGTCTTTCATGTTCTTTTATTCTTGTCTGAATGCTACACTGTGTGGTCCCGATGTAAACTTGTCCACAACTGCAGGGTATGCGGTATACTCCTGCAGAAGGCTCCTCCTTATTATTCCTGTTTGATCCTTGAATCTGTTAAACATCTTCATTGTGCCGTATGATCATTTGCTGCTCACCCTCTACCAGTGTTCCCTCTACGCTGAGTTAGTGTGAGCTAGCTCACAGGTTTTTTAGCCTCCAGCTCACACATTTCTGTCTTCGCTCAGGAAGGACGGTTCCCGGGCAAACTAATTTATGCGATGGCCAAATCGCTCCATCACAACTTTAATGGCCAGTCACTCACGAAGTAGAATTTTTGCTCACAAGACTCCGCAGCTTAGGAGGAAGCATTGTCCTCTACCTATACGCATGGACTGATAATTTCCATTTCTGTTTCTGCCTCTGTCTTGACTCTAAACGGCCCTTCCTGGCAACTAACTCCCCCTTTCCTTCTATATGTAGTGGCTGAGGGAATTCTGTTTCACTGTATCTAAAGAAGTGCGCTTGCACACAGAAGCTTAGACCTTCAATAAAACTTTTGTTGGTTTGAAAGGTGCCGCTGGACTCGAACTCTGTTCGGCTGCTTCCGCCCAACACGGCTACCTCACCAGCATCAGTAGTTCAGAATTAGCCTGACCATCTGTATACAACGGGGTGCCTCAGCCCCTCTTAACCACACCCCCAAGTTACACATGGAGGGATGGCGATGTGCTCTGGTCACTCCAGAGTGTGACAAGACCTTTCAGAAGGTACATCTGTTGAAAGGAGGGGGTGTGGTCCGAAAGGGATGACAAGAAACCATCTCGTAAGGTATACCTCTTAATTTTCAAATGCATTGAGAGCCAGTTTGGTGTAGTGGTTAAGTGTGCGGACTCTAATCTGGGAGAACCGGGTTTGATTCCCCACTCCTCCACTTGCACCTGGCTGGATGACCTTGGGCAAGCTGTCGTTCTGACAAGAGCTGTTCTTGAAAAAGAGCAGTTTCTGTCAAGAGCTCTCTCAGCCCCACTTACCTCCCAGGGTGTCTGATGTGGGGAGGGGAAGGGAAAGGAGTTTGTGAGCCACTCTGAGACACCTTTGGGTAGTGAAGGGCAGGGTATGAATCCAATCTCTTCTTCTTCTTCTTCATCTGCCCCCTGTGACAGATTATATGGTGGCCAACCTCCACCTGGAGATCTTTCGCTATTACAGTTGATCTCCAGACATCAAGATCAGTTCCCCAGAAGAAAATGGCTGCTTTGGAAGATGGCATTATATGGCACTATGGCATTATATCCCTCCTCCCCTCCCCAAGCCCCGCCCTCCACAGGTCCCGCCCTCAACATCTCCAGGTGTTTCCCAGCCCAGAACTGGTAACCCTATAGAAGAAGAAGAAGAGATTGGATTTATACCCTGCCCTTCACTACCTGAAGGAGTCTCCGAGCAGCTTACAAACTCCTTTCCCTTCCCTCCCCACAACAGACACCCTGTAGGTAGGTGGGGCCGAGAGAGCTCTGACAGAAATCGCTCTTTTTCAAGGACAGCTCTTGTCAGAACTATGGCTTGCCCAAGGCCATTCAGCAGGTGCAAGTGGAGGACTGGGGAATCAAACCCGGTTCTCCCAGATTAGAGTCCGCGCACTTAACCGCTACACCAAACTGACTGACATCCTTTTTCGTTTTAGACACTTAGACATAGATCCAGCTTGGTGAAGTGGTTAAGAGCACAGACATTAATCTGGGGGAACCAGGTTTGATTCCCCACTCCTCCACATGCAGCTGCTGGTGTGGCCTTGCGTCAGTCACAAGTTCTTTTAGAGCTGTTCTCTCAAAGGCAGTCCTCGAGACAGCTCTCTCAGCCACGCCTTCCTCACAGGGTGTCTGTTGTGGGGAGGGGAAGGGAAAGGAGATTGTAAACTGGTCCGAGACTCCTTCAGGCAGTGAAGGGCGGGATATAAATCCAATCTCTTCTTCTTCTAATTTAAAAACACCTCTTCTGGATTGAAGTTTTGAGTGCAGTGGCACCTTTAAGACCAGGCATCTGAAGAAGTGTGCTTGCCCACAAAAGCTTTTACCTTGAATTTAAGCTTTGTCAGTCTGAAAGGTGCCAATGGACTCTAATTTGCTCTGCTGCTTCAAACCAACATGGCTACCCCACCTGAACCCACTTCTGGATTGGCTGGAGCACATACCATGAAAACAGAGCATCCATTGCAGTAGAAAAGAACAGTCTGGGGCCAGTGATGCTTTGTCTTCTTGGTGCTTGGGGGGGGGCAACAGTGGGAGGGCTTCTAGTGTCCTGGCCCCGCTGCTGGACCTCCTGATGGCACCTGGTATTTTTGGCCACTGTGTGACACAGAGTGTTGGACTGGATGGGCCACTGGCCTGATCCAACATGGGCTTCTCTTATGTCCTTATGTAGAGTTGTCCACAACAACCTTGTAAGGTAGATGAGGTCCAGAGACAGTAAGTTGTAGGGTTTTCCACAACAACCTTGTGAGGTAGACTAGGTCGAAAGACAGTAAATTGGCCCCACAGCTGGACCTCCTGATGGCACCTGGTGTTTTTGGCCACTGTGTGCCAGAGTGTTGGACTGGATGGGCCTTTGGCCTGATCCAGCATTGGCTTCTCTTATGTTCTTATGTTCATAAGATTTCAGTGGCACCTTAAAGACTAACAAAATACGTGGCAGGGGACGAGCCATTAGTTTGTCGTCAGCCCGTGTACAGGCACCGGTTTCCAGAAGTGGAAAACCCGCCGATTCCCTTTCTTCCCCCGCCCACAAAGCTCTCCGGAGAAACCTGACAACATATTTCTTACAAATCATGCAAGGTTTTCAGCAGAACTCCGCCGGAAGCACACCGGACTACCCGACTGTGATTCAGACACCGTGTAAAAAGGAAGTCGGAGGGACTCGAAGGGGAGGGACGGGGGAGAGGAGAAATGGAAACACACCTCGCAGATTTTTTCCCCCCTGAGAACAGAGCTGACCGTGGGTCAACACGACCTCGCGTGAGGGTGCGCGAGCGACGAACCCGGCCCAGGCTCACATCCGTGAGAGAGACTGGCGAGGAAACGACTGACCACAATACAAACATTCCATGCGGCCCGCTCGAGAAGAGGTAGATGAGGGAAAGGACGGAAAACCGCGGCGTTTCCCAAAGAGGGGCCCTGGTTTCGGGGAACAGGCCTGCTCGGATTTGATGAGCAAGGCCAGGGGGGTCTCCGCGGCATGAGTCAGCAAGACAAAATCATGGCATATTGGGTAGCTGTGTAGCAATCCGGCAGCGCGAGAACCACGTGTGATTTATTCTGCAGAGGAGTAGGGTGGGCGGGCGTGTCTCACTCCAGACCAGTGTTCCCTCTAAGCTGAGTGAGTGTGAGCTAGCTCACAGTTTTTTAGCCTCCGGCTCACACGTTTTTGTCCCCGCTCAGGAAGGGAGGGCTCCAGAGCAAACTTAATTTATGCAGCAGCCAAATCGCTCGCTCACCACTTTAACGCCAGCAGCTCGCAAAGTTGAATTTTTGCTCCCAGGACTCCACAGCTTAGAGGGAGTATTGCTCCAGATGGAACGGAAACAACACCCCCCCCCCCCGTATTTTATTTTTGTGTCTTTACTGAAAGGCTTGTTCACCCACCTTTGTCCCGAGGGACTCACAGCCGGTTATACAATATTGTACGCAGGCCTCTTTCTGTAGCGGGGACTCCTTGGCATATTAGGCCACACACCCTTAAATGTAGCCAATCCTCCAAGAGCTTACAGTAGCCCCCTGTAAGAAGAGGTGTAGAGACCCTGGACTTCCCTGGTGGTCTCCCATCCAAGAAAGCCAGTTTGGTATGGTGCAGGGATGGCCAAACGGTGGCTCGGGAGCCACGTGCGGCTCTTTCACACATACTGTGCAGCTCCCACTGCAGTGGCTGAGGAGGCAAAGGGGAGGCATGCCTCCCCGATCGGTCTTCCCTTCCCTGGTCAGTGCAGAGACAGAAAGCAACTTGAACTTTAAATGCATTCTCAAAGCACCCCCCCTCCGGCTTGGAGAAGGCACTTGTCTCTTTAAATCCCTTCTCCAAGCCAGCATGGGGGCAGTGGGGGCTTGGAGGACACATTTAAAGTTAAAGTCGCTTTCTTTCCACTTTGCTCTCCCTTCTCCATCTATTTTCTTTCTTTCTTTCTTTCTTTCTTTCTTTCTTTCTTTCTTTCTTTCTTTCTTTCTTTCTTTCTTTCTTTCCTTCTTTCTTTCCTTCCTTCCTTCCTTCCTTCCTTCCTTCCTTCCTTCCTTCCTTCCTTCCTTCCTTCCTTCCTTCCTTCCTTCCTTCCTTCCTTCCTTTCTTTCTTTCTTTCTTTCTTTCTTTCTTTCTTTCTTTCTTTCTTTCTTTCTTTCTTTCTTTCTTTCTTTCTTTCTTTCTTTCTTTCTTTCTTTCTGTCACACAGTGGCCAAAAATACCAGGGGCCATCAGGAGGCCCACCAGTGGGGCCAGGACACCAGAAGCCCTCCCGCTGTTGCACACCCCCCAGCACCAATAATACAAAGCATCACTCGCCCCAGACCGAGAGTTCCTACCTATACCTTGTGGCTGATAGCCACTGATAGACTTCTGCTCCAGATGTTTATCCAATTCCCTTTTAAAGCCATCCATGCTTGTAGCTACTGCCACCACCTTTTATTTTTCAATAAAAATATGTGTGTGATATCTGTTCATGTCTTGCGGCTCTCAGACATCTGACGTTTATTCTATGTGGCTCTTACGTTAAGCAAGTTTGGCCACCCCAGGTGTAGTGGTTAGGAGCATGGACTCCAATCTGGGAGAACTGGGTTTGATTCCCCACTCCTCCACTTGCAGCCGATGGTGTGACCTTGGGTCAGTCACAAGTTAATTCAGAGCTGTTCTCTCAAGGGCGGTTCTCAAAAGAGCTCTCTCAGCTCCACCTACCTCGCAGGCTGTCTGTTGTGGGGAGGGGGAGGGAAAGGAGATTGTAAGCCACTCTGAGACTCCTTTGGGTAGTGAAGGGCGGGCTATAAATCCAATCTCTTCTTCATTTAACTGGAGTAGACCCTGCTTAGCTTCGGAAATCTGATGAGATAGGGCTAACCTGAGCTATCACTCTAAAATACATCATCTGCAATTATGTAATAGGTTTATCTGGAATAATTGCTGGCATTAAACGTAGCTTTCTGCTTTGCACTGAGATGCTAGCAAAATGGGGCCATCCCCAGGAAGGCCATGCTGCAAAACCAGTCCCGCTGGAGTCTGAACAGTCTGCAAACGCCAAAATCTGCCAGACTTCTCCTTTCACTTACTTGGCTCTGTCTTGGATATAATCCAGATTGTGACCGGGCTCCACTTCTAATTTGCCCCAGGCCTCCAGACTGTTGACTCCACTCAAGTAGGCCAGCGTTCTTGAAAAAACAAAACAAAACACAAAGATTGGCATCTTACCCTTGGGCAAGTGAAGAAAGTAGGGTGGTGCCAGGTCCCGAGGGAGGCCCTGGTTTGCATAGTTGCTAGCTCTTGGTTTGTACTTGGTGAAACTGTGGTTGTCAGATCGAGAACACCACAATTACGAAACTGGGCGCCACCTCCACCGTAAAAAGGACTACCAAAGTCCTTGCAGGGTTCTTTAGTCCAGACAGTTCCAAAGCTTGTGGCATGAGCATCAACAGATTCTGTGGCTCAGTGGCAGAGCTTCTGTTTTGGGTGCAGAAGGCCCCAGGTTTGGTCCCCGACATCTTCAATTATAAGAATCGGGTAAAGTAAAGTAAAGGTTCCCTTGCTCGAAAGCCAGTCGAATCCGACTCTAGGGTTGCGGTGCTCATCTCCGTTTCAAAGCCGAAGAGCCAGCGCTGTCCAAAGACATTTCCGTGGTCATGTGGCCGGCATGACTAAACACCAAGGCGCAGGGAACGTTTTCTTCCCACTGAAGTGGTACCTATTTATCTACTTGCAATTTCTTGCTTTCGAACTGCTAGGTTGGCAGGAGCTGGAACTGGAGACGGGAGCTCACCCCGTCATGCGGCACTCACGGGTCTTGAACTGCTGAACTACTGACCTTCCACAGCCTGCAGTTCAGTGTCTTAACCACTTGAGCCACCGCAGCTCAAGAATCGGGTAGTGGGTGACAAAAAACAAGGGTACCTGGGCAACTGCTGCCAATCAGAGTAGAACAAGGGTGGCCAAACTTGCTTAACATAAGAGCCACATAGAACAAACGTCAGATGTTTGAGAGCGGCAAGACACAAAGAAATATTGCAGACATGTTTTATTGAAAAATAAAAGGTGGTGGCAGCAGCTACAAGCATGGAGGGCTTCAAGAGGGAACTGGATAAACATCTGGAGCAGAGGTCCATCAATGGCTATTAGCCACAAGGTATAGATAGGAAGTCTCGGTCTGGGGCAAGTGAGGCTCTGTATTCTTGGTGTTTGGGGGGGGGGGCAACTGTGGGAGGGCTTCTAGTGTCCTGGCCCCACTGCTGGACCTCCTGATGGCACCTGGTATTTTTGGCCCCTGTGTGACATAGAGTGTTGGACTGGAGGGGCCATTGGCCTGATCCAACAGTGGCTTCTCTTACGTTCTTATGTTCAACTTTGCTTTTTAAATTAATATTAAATTGATAACTTTAGATGGGGAGGGAGGGAGAGAGAAAGAAAGGTGGAAAGAAAGTCAGTGGAAAGAAAGCAAATAGATGGGGGAGGGAGGGAACGGTGGAAGGAAAGCAACTTTAAACATTAAATGTGTCCTCCAAGCCCCCCCGTGTTTTAACAGATACAAAAGAGATGTATTTAAGGACCTGTAGGCATATCTCCTGACCTGGATAGGCCCGGCTAGCCCGGTCTCATCAGATCTCAGAAGCTAAGCAGGTTCGGCCCCAGCTAGTATTTGGATGGGAGACCTCCAAGGAATATCAGGGCTGCGACGCAGAGGCAGGCAGTGGCCAACCACCTCTGAACGTCTCTACAGGGTCACCATAAGTCTGCTGTGATTTGATGGCTCTTTTCACCCCCATTGGCATCTACCCAGCCAGCACCCTTCCTGCCAAGCAAGCGTGGGCAGAGGAACGAAGCTTTCTCCCAGCCAACCAAGACATCCCTTAGAGGCGTGCTCTCGCTCCTCTCTTGCAAAATTAAACACCGGCTTCCCTTTCCCCCGAGGATATTCACGGAGAACGCCATCCATTTTTAAAGAAAATTGGATGTCAAGTGCTGACGCATTTTATAGACCGGGGTGTCAAATATGCGGCCCAGGGGGCGGTTCAGCCCCCCGGAGGGCTTCCATCAGGCCCACAGTGGAACTGGCTGTCTTCTCCTGCTGCTTCCAGTTCTGTTTGCGGCTTACAGGTACACACCTGAACAGCACACTCAAGATTGCAACAACACAGACATTTTGACGCAATCGTTCAGGGCAGGAGGTGTCAGTTGTCAGACACTGTTAAATAAACAGAATATTGCAAGCGTGCTGATGTTTTAAGCATGTTTGTATTTTAAGTAAAAAAACCCCCAACCCTTTCTGTTTGTGTCCTTTATAAAGTTTATCTCTCCGCTACCTGGTGTTATGTATTGGGATGTGAATCCTTGCTATACATTTCCATGTTAAGCTTGAGTTTGAATGTGGCTCTTCAGCTGTCGCATTACCATTGGCTGGTTTCGGCGAGACCACTGTCAATACCCAATCACTGTGTGAGAATGTTGCAAAGAGGTCCTGATTGGCCTTTATCCCTGTGTTGTGATTGGCCTTTATTCCTGTGTTGTGATTGGCCTTTATCCCTGTGTTATGATTGGCCTTTATCTCTGTGTGGTGATTGGCCTTTAGCTAACTGTGGGTGTGGCTTTGACAGCCCGGGAGAGTTTAAAAAGGGAGCTGTGCTCCACTTGTGTGTTGTGTGTTCCTGAGTTGAAGTCTTGCTGTTAAATAAAGCTGAATCACTTTTGAAGCTGAAATCGTTGTTGAGTTGATACTTAACACCTGGCATTACCTTTCATGACACACGTGGTCCGGCCCGACAAGGTCTCAATTATGTCAGATCCGGCCCTCGTAACGAATGAGTTCGACACCCTTGGTCTAGACAAACCAGCGATGGGTAGTGCTCCCGGCACAGATGTTTCATTTTGCTATCATTTTGCCATCGATTGCAAAGTTTGAACTGTAAGGTTGGTTTTTAAATCGTGACGGACTAATTGTGTATTAGATTGTACGGTTTACTGTATATTTTGCTGGATATTTATCATTCATTTAACTGTCGGAAGCCACCCTGAGTCTCGCTTGGCAGGGAAAGGTGCGGGATAAAAGTCTAATAAAACAAACAAACAAACAAATAAATAAATAGTGGTTAGAGTGGCTGGGAAACCTGGGTTCGGACCCCCCCTTTGCCATGGAAGCTCGCTGGGTGACTTTGGCCCTGTCACACATGCTCTCAGCCCGTCCTCCCTCACAGGGCTGTTGTGAGGAGAAAAGGGAGGAGAGACGAACAGTGTTAGTCCACTTTGGGTCCCCGTTAGGGAGAAAGACGGGTACAAGTGAAGCCAATAAAATAATTAATAAATAACTGTCGAGAGACCATGAATCGGTCACAGCTTCTTTCAAAACCCTCCAATAGGGCTGCCAGCCCCCCCCTGCCGGCCCCTGTTGGGGGATGGGGGAAATAGGGTTGCCATATCCAGGTTGGGAAACTCCTGGAAGTTTGGGGATGGAGCCTGGGAAGGACAGGGACCTCAGTGAGGCACAATGACCTAGAGTCCACCCTCCAAAGCAGCCATTCTCTCCAGGGGGACTGATCTCTGTCATCTGGAGATGAGCTGTAACTCCAGGAGATCTCCAGGTCCCACCTGGAGGCTGGCATCCTTGGGTTCCCACTGGGGGGAAGAGCGGGGGTACAAACGAAGCAAATGGAATAGTAAATAGCTGCCGGGAGACCATGAATGGGTTTTTCAAAGCCCTCGAAACCAGCGGCCGTTAAGAGACCCCAAAAGAGACTTTAGTTCCCCTCAGGTCTCAGAGTCAAGAACAGACACACTCGGGCTCTTTATGTGGGAACAGGGCACAGGTGGGCCAAAACCAAGATGGCGCCCCCCACCCAGCCGAGTATACTGGCTCCCGGTAAGGGAGCCCCTGCAAGGCATGATGGGATACTAGCCACTGGGAGGGAAAGGCAGAGGGGAGCAGCCCTCGTGTCTCCCCAGGCAAACAGTCCATAAACTGCTGAAATTCGAGGAGACAACATTGTCCCCCTGGGTTGTCAACCTCCAGGTATGCCCTGGAGACCCCCTTCTTTTATAATCGATCTCCAGAGTACAGAGACTGGTTCCTCTGGCTGCTCTGGAAGGTGGACTCTACGGCATTGCATGTTGCTGAGAACCCACCCTCCCCTCCCCAAACCCCGCCCTCCCCGGACTCCACCACCCCCAATCTCCAGGTATTCCCCGACCCAGAGCTGGCAACCTCATCCAACGAGAGATGAAGCTCTCCCTGCAAAGTGGCTCGCAAAAATCTACCATGCGCCTCTTCCAGGCCGTTTCGAACGATTCGTACTCAAGCCCCGCTGCAAGTATTCGGGCTTACGAAGATTCCAGAAGATTCCAGCTGAGGCTGCGGGCCGGGAAAACCAGCCTGTGGAGTTCGAACGTGGCGTAATCGCCCGACGGGTTTATCCAAATCGTATTAAAAGCGAATAAATCACACTCGCTGTTGCTTTTTTGGCAGGCGATCCGGCGGCAAAGCTTCCCATCTGTGAGTCACCCACACCTCGTTTTCTAATTACACCCCTCCCTCCTAGACGACGTCTGACAGTGTGCTTTCTCTGCTTCCAATACCCCTGGGTTGGCGGCCTGCATCCACGCCCCCAGTGGCAGAACGTCTTTTGCCCCGAGTCCTCAATTACAGGCAATTACACAGAAATTAAATCGCAGAAGGTCTTCCAAAGTTTCGTGTCTGCAAACAACCTGATCCCCGAAACCGGGAGCGGAAGGTGGTGTCCTTGCTGGCTACGGTTCTCGAGGATTCGGCATTCTGTGTCACCAGAGCTAGCAGGCAGTTGTGTGGAGGGCAGCTTTTTAGAAAACTGGAAGCCGTATTTCACAGCCAGAATTCTCCCCGAGGCTCCGTATGAGTTAAACTGGTTTCGCCAGATCAGATAAATCCATGTAAGGTTGGGCAACCAATCCCTGTGAGCCATGATGGCTGATGGAACCTCCATGTTCAGGGGTTGTCTACCTCTGATGGGGGGAGAAGGATCTGGAGGGGGGAGGAGGAGGAGGAGGAGATTGGCTTTATACCCCACCCTTCACCCGGAGTCTCAGAGCGGCTTACAAACTCCTTTCCCTTCCCCTCCCCACAACAGACACCCTGTGAGGTAGGTGGGGCCGAGAGAGCTCTTTCGAGGACTGCCCTTAAGAGAACAGCTCTGAGAGAACTTATGACTGACCCAAGGTCACACCAGCAGCTGCATGTGGAGGCATGGGGAATCAAACCTGGTTCTTCCCGATTAGAGTTATACCGCTTTCATGCTCTGTTTTGTTTATGAAACGCCAGAGGTTTCTGGCGGGGTGCCCTTACAAAGAGAACACTGAAGTTTGGGTCTGATCCAGCGGAGGAGGGGGAAGCAGGGCTGAAACGATGAAACTCTTCAACACCGATGGGAGTCGATTTCACGCTGCGGCATTCTTCCAGCCTTATCATTCCTAAAACACAATCAGATTGATTTATTTAAATCCCACTCTTACCTGATCCTTAGGACGAAACAGTTGCACTCTTGACATTCGAGATTAATCGCAATTTCATGCTACGTGCAAACAAGTCTAACAACCTCCCGAGGGTCTTTTTTTAAAAAGAAGAGGAAAGGAAAAAACATTTCAGGAGGCTGCAGTCTTGCACAGAGAAGCATTGGAGCATGTGTGTTCGACAGCGCTCTGTTTCGCCTCTTCAGAGACCTGGCAGAATCTCATCGCCTGGTTCCAGAAGTATGTGCCAGTCCGGTGGCGGAAAGGGCCACCAAGTGATACCGAAGGCAAGAGACAAACACGGGTGCTTTGCCTCTGCCTATTTCTGCAGCCTCCCATCCAGGGCCCGAACCAGGGACCGACCCTGCTTAGCTTCGAGGAGATCTGTCTAGCCTGAGCCGTCCGGGTCAGGTCGTGTGCCCACCTACAACCCCGCCGACAGCAATAAAAGCACAACCGACACGGAACTGCGTAATGAAAATTTGCACGCGATTGTTAAACAAATGTAACATCTATTAAGGTGCAAGAATCTCCATGATCATTGTAAACACATAAACAAATAAAAATCACTCTTCATACACGATGTTGAGGCATGCCGTGAGTACTCAATAGGACGTTCTGGTACAGATACGTCCGGAAAACAATGCAAACAGTCACAGGATAGTGGCGCAGTGGTTAAGTGCGCGGACTCTAATCTGGGAGAACCGGGTTTGATTCCCCACTCCTTCATGTGCAGCTGCTGATGTGACCTTGGGTCAGTCACAAGCTCTGGCACAGCTGTTCTCTCAAGGACAGTTTCTGCCAGAAGTTCTCTCAGCCCCGCCTACCTCACAGGGTGTCTGTTGTGGGGAGGGGAAGGGAGAGGAGTTTGTAAGCCGCTCTGAGACGCCTTTGGGCAGTGAAGGGCGGGGTATAAATCCAATCTCTTCTCTTCTTCTTCAAGGGCAGTTCTCGGGAGAGCTCTCTCAGCCCCGCCTACCTCACAGGGTGTCTGTTGTGGGGAGGGGAAGGGAAAGGAGTTTGTAAGCCACTCTGAGACTCTGAGTGAAGGGCGGGGTATAAATCCAATCTCCTCCTCCTCCTCCTCCTCCTCTTCCTCTTCTTCTTTTTCTTCCTCCTCCTCCTCCTCGTACTCTTCTTCTTCCTCCTCCTCCTCTTCCTCCTCCTCTTCCTCCTCCTCTTCCTTCTCTTCTTCTTCTTCTTCTTCCTCCTCCTCTTCTTCTTCTTCTTCCTCCTCCTCCTCTTCTTCTTCTTCTTCTTCTTCCTCCTCCTCCTCCTCTTCTTCTTCCTCCTCCTCCTCTTCTTCTTCTTCCTCCTCCTCCTCCTCCAACCGAAGGTGTCTCAAAATGAAGTGAAATCAACCGAAGCTTCAGAATTTTTGCCGTATACCAAATGAGAGCCCGGGTTTGATACCAACTGAGCGGTAGAGAATACTGAAGACGGCTTGCAATGGGAACTTCACACAGTCGCCTGGTCAGTTGTGGTGTAAATCCGCTCTGCTTTTTTTTGATGGCAAGAAAAACAACGGGCGGAAAGGCTTTTTTTTAAAGCGGGCAGGGAAAGGGTTAATCCTCCACCCACTCACCTCCTCCCGGCTCCTTTGATCCAGAGCTCTGGGGTCTCTCCCTGCCTGTCTTCACCAAAAAAAGAAAGGAAGTCTGCTGGGGCATCATTACATGCTTCTGAGCACAAAGCTTGCCTTTCCCCTGAAGGGCTGGCTAAAACAAGCAGGGAACACCTGATCCCAACGCCCAGTGGAACCTCAGCAGGGTGGGAGCTGCTTTGATGCTCAACAGGAGACGAGTGGGAATCCTGAACAAACTACTCAGAATATTTCCCAGGGACAACAGGACAGGAATAAATGTGAAGCTCGTGGGGAGGGGCTGTGGCTCAGCGGAAGAGCTTCTGCTTGGCATGCAGAAGGCCCCAAGTTCGATCCCCGGCAGACCTGGCAATAGGTGATGCGAAAGACCTCAGCCAAGACCCCGGAGAGCTGCTATTGGTCTGTGTAGACCAGTGGTGTCGAAGTCACTTGTTATGCGGGCCGGATCTGACATAAATGAGACCTTGTTGGGCCACGCCGCGTGTGACATAAAATGTCATGCCAGATAGCGGAGAGATAAACTTCATAAAGGACACAAACACAGATCCCCCCACCCCTCCAAATAAAAACATGCTTCAAACATTAGCACTCTTGCCATATTTTGTTTATTTAACAGTGTCTGATCACTGACACCTCTCGCTCTGAATGATTGCATCAAAAGGTCTCTGCTGTTGCAGTCCTGAGCATGCCGTTCAAGTGTGGATCTGTAAGCTGCAAACCTGCTTTTGGTTTATTGACATTCGCCAGAGAAATCTCATGCTCGGCGTTCTGAGTCTAGGACCCAGGGGAAAACATGAAATGGCTGAGCGACTGAGAGAGTCTGGCGAAGGAAGCTATGATGCGGCAGCAGCAGCAGAACTGGAAGCAGGAGATGGCCAGTTCCACTGTGGGCCTGATGGAAGCCCTCCGGGCCACATGTTTGACACCCCTGGTGTAGACAATACTGATCTCGATGGAATGATGCTTTGATGCAGTATAAGGCCGTTTCATGTATTCACGTATTTGGGGAGGGGGCTGTGGCTCAGTGGAAGAGCTTCTGCTTGGCTCGCAGAAGGCCCCAGGTTCGATCTCCGGCATCTCCAGTTAAGGACCGGGCAGCAGGTGATGGGAAAGACCTCGATCTGAGACCCTGGGGACCCTGAGGCGGCTGGATCAATTATCTGATTTGTGCAAGGCGGCTTCATGTGTATTCGACGCAAATAACTTGCAGCAGGGCCTGGGCTTGGAGGTCTGTGCATGGGGTTGCCAAATCTGAGTTGGGAAATTCCTGGGGATTTGGGGTGAAGGCAGTCGGAGGATGGCGTCTGGAGAGGCGCCTCAGTGGGGAACAATGCCCTAGAGTCTACCCTCCAAAGCAGCCATTTTCTCCAGGGGAACGGTTCTCGGTTGTCAGGAGATCGGTTGCAATTCCAGGCAATCTCCAGGGCCCAGCTTGGGGTAAGGGTGGATCGCAAATTCAATATGAGCAGCCAGTGTGATGCAGCGACAAAGAAGGCTAATGCGATCTCGGGATGTATCAACAGAGGCGTAACATCCCAAACCCCAAGCTGTGATAGTCCCGCTGTACACTGCATTGGTCAGGCTACATCTGGAGTACTGTGTGCGGTTCTGGAGGCCTCAATTCAAGAAGGATGTGGACAGGATGGGACGGGTGCAGAGGAGAGCGAGGAGCATGATTGGGGGCCTGGAGACCGAGCCCTACGAGGAAAGGCTGAGCGACTTGGAGATGTTCAGTCTGGAGAAGAGGAGGCTGAGGGGGGACACGATGGCTTTCTTGACGTATCTGAAGGGCTGTCAGTTTAGAGGAGGGCAGGGAGCTGTTCCTGTGGGCAGCAGAGGAGAGGACTCGCAAGAAGGGGTTGAAATTATGGACAGGAAGGTACCGGGCTGGATATCAGGAGAAACTTTTTGGCAGTCAAGAGTTGTTCAAACAGCGGGATCAGCTGCCCAGGGAGGTGGTGAGCTCCCTCTCCCTGGCAGTCTTCAAGCAGCGGCTGGACAAACCCTTGTCAGGGATGCTCTCGGCTGATCCTGCATTGAGCAGGGGGTTGGACTAGATGGCCTCTAGGGCCCCTTCCAACTCTGGTATTCTACGATTCTATGCACGATGCAACAGCCTTGCAAAAGCGAAGCAGAGCTGACTCTGGTAAGTCCCTCTGTAGGACATCAGTGGGGAACCCGGAAGAAAGGTGAAGCTTTCCCCGTAATCCCCTGGCGAGAAACTTCTTCCATATTTAAGTCCAGATGGCAAATGAGGGTGGGGGGAGTCAATTTCCTTTCTTAGGCAGCCCATTAAAAGAGACTTCTGCATCTGCGCCGTTCGCCGCAACTTTTTATGGGATTCGACTGTCAGCCACAGGTGATGAATTCCAGATGTTCCAGTATGGATATTGCTTATAACAAGAGGTTTCCTATGTGGCACTTGCGTTTTCTACCCTACAGACTTCACAAAGGGAAAGCTGAAGAGTTTTTCTTTCAGGAACTAGCATTGTTCCTTGGAAGCTCCGCGGGGATGTCTGTTATTCTGTTCCGAGAGGTCAGCCGTAGCATGTAAAGTGTCCCTTGCATTTCAGAACAACTCGATAGATTTGCTAAAAATGATGAGGTGGTGGATGGGAAATGTTATGTATCGTGCATACATTCAGTAATGTCTGAGCTTGAACCAGGACTCCGTGGAAGGCTGGCATCATAAAATACACGTTCTGATTGGCTACTCTGCACAGCAGGCCAATCAGAGCCTAGGGGAAGTTTTGGAGGGAACAACAATCATTGGCCTTTATGCAAGAGTCATGATTGGTTCTTAACTCACTAGGGGGCGTGGTTATCCAAGCCTGGAAAGTTTAAAAGAGGGCTTCTTGCTCTGTGTTGTTTGTCACGTTCTAATAAAGCTGAAATCACTTGTGAAGAGCTGGCGGAAGTCTCATACTTAACAGGAAAGAAATGGGCCTTCAGACAAAGTTCTCCGTTGGGTTGCCACTTCCAGTTCTGGGTTGGGGAACAACCTGAAGATTTTGAAGGCTGAGCCTGGGGAGGGCGGGGCTGGGGGACAGGAGGGACCCCCGCAGGGTATAACCCACTGCCACAGGAGGTGGTGGCAGCTTCAAGAGGGAATTAGATTTTTTTTCAATTTTATTTTATTTTATTTTAAAAGGGGGAATTAGATAAACATGTGGAACAGAGGTCCATCAGTGGCTATTACCCACAAGGTATAGATAGGGACTCTCGGTCTGGGGCCTGTGATGTTCTGTATTCTTGGTGCTTGTGGGGGGAACAACAGTTGGGGGGCTTCTAGTGTCCTGGCCCCACTGCTGGACCTCCTGATGGCTCGTGATATTTTTGGCCACCGTGTGATAGAGTGTTGGACTGGATGGGCCACTGGCTTGATCCAACATGGGCTTCTCTTATGCTCTTATCTCTCCTTATAATAATTATCTTTTGGTTTCGTAAGATTCCATGCGCTCCCATTGGCTGTAAAATGCCCTCCCTCAGCCATTGGCCCATCAGCCGCCACTCAAGAGTACTCGTGTGCCATTGGCCGGGTGCTGGGTCTGCTCCTCTTCCCCACCCACTCCCCCTTCAGACCGATTTGCATGTCAGATTTACTGGCAGACAGCTCTCTCTCCTGAGGAAGACAGTTCTCTTGACTCTTGTGAGGGACTGTCCCCTCAGTGGCTGTTGGTAGGCAGCCAAGCTTGGTTCTGTGAGTAAAAAAACAAAGGACTTTCAGTATAACCCCTCCCGCACCCATAACCCCCTCCCCAGTGGCCACTTTCCTGTCAGAATAAACGGAAAAAGGCTCTTTCTCTTGCTTAGCTTCAGCATGGCTGGCTGGCTAACGAGGTGGGCCAGCGACCCTCAGACCATTTTCTTCAACTCCCCGCTGTGCGGCTGACCTCCCCCTAGAGCTGCCAATCTTCAGGTGGGACCTGGAGATCTTCCACTATTACAATTGACCTCCAGATGACAGAGATCAGTTCCCCAGGAGAAAATGTTTGCTTTGGTGGGTAGACTCTATGGCATTATACCCTGCTGAGTCCTTCCACACACCCCAAATACTGCCCTCCATGGGATCCACCCCCCCAAAATCTCCAGGTATTTCCCTAATCAGAGTTGGCACCTGTACTTTCTCCTCTGTCAGTAAAAGGCCCTTTCCACACCTATGTTGGCCTTTGGGAGGCCCAGTCCTGATTGGGTTGCCAACTCCAGGTGGGCATTTCCTGGAGATTTGAGGGATGGAGCCTGGAGAGGGTGAGGTTTGAAGAGGGGTGGCACCTCAGACAGGTACAATGCCATAGACTCCACCCTCCAATCCAGCCATTCCCTGATGGGGAATCATTGTTGCCAATCTCCAGGTAGGGGCTGGAGATTACTCAAAATTACAACTGCTCTCTAGGAGGGAGGGGGAGGAGATGGAAAACTAAAAGTAGGTTGATGGTTGGCTGGGAGGGAGATAGGGTTATCAACTCCAGATTGGGAAATTCCTGGAGATTTGAGGGGTCGATCCTGGAGAGGGTGAGTGTTGAGGAGGGGTGGGACCTCAGACAGGTACAATGTCATAGACTCCACCCTCCAAACCAGCCACTCCCTCCTGGGGAACCACTGTTACCAATCTTGGGGGTGGGCTGGAGATCACTCAAAATTACTGCTTCTCTTCAGGTAGCAAAGATCAGTTCCTCTGGAGAAAATGGTGGACTCTGTCATTATACCCTGCTGAGATTGCCACAGCAAATTGTCACTGAGTGCCCAAAGCTGGGGCACTCTCCCAGAGCCTCTTTCTAGAGCCCATTGTATTTATTTCCACAATGGGCCTTATTCCTAGTGTTCTTATAATGCCAAAGTAGCCATTTTCTCCAGAGAAACTGATCTCAGTTGTCTGGAGATCACCTTTAATAGCGGGAGGTCTCCAGGTGCCACCTGGAGCTTGGCAAGCCTCTTCTTGAGTCGGCAGTCCAGTTGCATTGCCCTGTGAAGCTTTAATGAGGAGGTGATCAGAAGAAGAAGAAAAGGAGAAGGAGGAGGAGGAGGAAGAGGAAGAGGAAGAGGAGACTGGATTTATACCCTACCCTTCACTCGGAGTCTCAGAGCGGCTTACAATCTCCTTTCCCTTGCCCTCCCCACAACAGACACCCTGGGAGGTAGGCGGGGCTGAGGGAGCTCTTACCAGGACTGCCCATGAGAGAACAGCTCTAAGAGAACTTGTGACTGACCCACGGTCACACCAGCAGCCACATGTGGCGGAGTGGGGAATCAAACCCGGTTCTCCCAGATTACAGTCTGCACTCCTAACCACTACACCACGTATGGCCTTGTTTGGCGGCTTGGCTTCTAAAAACAAATTAATTGGCACTCCAGAGTTCTTCCCTGAGCTCCACTGGATGTCCTTGGGCCATTCACACACCTTCTCTCTCTCTCCCTGTCTCCTTGGCCTACCTCCCAGGGATGTTGGAAGGATAGAATGAGGAAAAGTGAAGCAGTTGTACCCCTATGAGCAAGACTGGGATAAAAATGTGCCATCAATAGAAAAACAGGCTTGCCGATCACAGCTGCACTGCCGGCTCACCCACTAGGCGAGCTAGGCGCTTGCCTAGGGCGCTGGGGCCCATAGGGGCGCCAAAGCGCCCCCGGCCCCACCCCCGGTGAAGCCGGCGCTCCACCCCCTGTCTCCAGCCGGCGCTGGGACTGGGAGGGAAGGGGCGGCTGGAGCTCCACCCGCGGCTCTGCCCCCAAGCCCTTGGGGGGGTGGAGAGGTGGGGCGGCATGGTGGCGGCTGGCCAGCGGGGACAGACCCCGCTCGCTGGCCGCCGCCAGTCTGAGCGCCCGTTCGCTGGGAGGGAAGGGGCGGGCATTCCAAGGCCGCCCCTTCCCCAGCTCTTCCCGGGCCCCTCGCAGCTGCGAGGGGCCCGGGAGAACCGCGCCACCCGTTCCCCTGGCGCCCCGCAGCTGCAAGGGGGCCGGGAGAGCCGCCCGCCCGTTCCCCGGCTCTCCCCAGCGCCCCGCGGCTGCGAGGGGGCCGGGAGAGCTGCCCGCTCGTTCCCTGGCTCTCCCCAGCGCCCCGCGGCTGCGAGGGGGCCGGGAGAGCCGCCCGCCCGTTCCCTCGGCTCTCCCCAGCGCCCCGCGGCTGCGAGGGGGCTGGGAGAGCCGCCCCGCCCGTTCCCCGGCTCTCCCCGGTGCCCCGCAGCTGCGAGGGGCCCCGGAGAGCCGCGCCGCCCCTTCCCCGGTTCCTCCAGGCCCCACCGGGAGGTTGGCATCTCCGGTGGGGTGGGCGCCCCAGGCTCTCCTGCCTAGGGCGCCCAGACACCTGGGGCCGGCCCTGCACAGCTGCCATAGGATGTGGTGTCTGCGTGTGGGAGATCAGTTTTTGGCAGGGGAGCAGGTTTCAAAGAAGGAAATGGGGAAGAGCATCAGAAGAGCCCTGCTGGATCAGACCAGTGAGGGTCCATCCAGTCCAGCATCCGGTCTCACGCAGAGGCCCGCCAGTTCCTCTGGAGGGCGAACAACAGGGCACAGAGGCCGAGGCCTTCCCCTGATAAGAACATCAGAAGGGCCCTGCTGGATCAGACCAGTGAGGGTCCATCCAGTCCAGCATCCGGTCTCACGCAGAGGCCCGCCAGTTCCTCTGGAGGGCTAACAACAGGGCACAGAGGCCGAGGCCTTCCCCTGATAAGAACATCAGAAGGGCCCTGCTGGATCAGACCAGTGAGGGTCCATCCAGTCCAGCATCCGGTCTCACGCAGAGGCCCGCCAGTTCCTCTGGAGGGCCAACAACAGGGCACAGAGGCCGAGGCCTTCCCCTGATAAGAACATCAGAAGAGCCCTGCTGGATCAGACCAATGATCCATCCAGTCCAGCTTCCCATCTCACACAGAGGCCTGCCAGTTCCTCTGGAGGGCCAGCAACAGGGTATAGAGGCCAAGGCCTTCCCCTTATGTTTCCCCCATGGGATTCAGAGGCTGACTTCTTCTGAACAGGGAACAGTGAGATTTCAGTCCAGTAACGCCTTAGAGACCAACAAGCATTTCAGGAGAACGAATTTGACCGGCAGGAAGCCATTAGCATAATAGACCACACCCAACGGCAGAAATCTATTAGCATATTAGGCCACACCCCTGATACCACAGCTCGTTAGCATATTAGGCCCATGTTACCAGAAGTGTGGTCATCCAGCCACACCCACCTTTTGCTTCTTATTCTATTTACCTTGTTTGTTGCCAAAACCCAGGGCTTTTTTTTTTTTAGCAGGAACTCCTTTGCATGTTAGGCCACACACCCCTCATGTAGCCAATCCTAATGCGTTTCTGCTGTTGGGTGTGGCCTGTAATGCTAATGAGTTCCTGCTGGGCATGACCAACTTGGAAGCCAGCCGGAACTCTGTTCCTGTGAGTTCCTGCCCAAAATAGCCCTGGGCCAAGCCATGCAAAGAGTTTCAGGGTGTAAGCTCCCCAAGGTCCACCCCCCAAATCTCCAGGAATTTCCCAACTCAAAGTTGGCGATCCTAGGCCGTGTCCCAAGCGGTGCAGGGTACTGGACGTGCATGCAGAAAAGCCACCGGTATGGTTATCTTTGCAGCCGCATACCTTTCCGTTGCAAGGTCTTTCCAACAGCGCCAAGAACCTGTCTGCGGGTCATGAGACCCTGACCTCGCTGTCTTTTCCTCCCTGCCTTTCATTGATTAACTCCTGAACTATTGACTTTTGCACTGTGCCGGACGGCCAGCCGGAGCCCAGCTGTATTTTGCACACAGTCCGGGTGTTCCTGACCGTTTTTCGCCTGCCAAGAACTCCCCGGAATGGGTAAATACTTCAGGCTAAGCCATAAAACTAGCACCTTGTTTAAAAAAAAAAATCCCAAAAAACAAATTTCCTTCTTCCAAAAGAAGATGCTGGCTGAACAAAGTGGGAGCGGAAAAATGGCCTGAATCGGTTTTACGAGACTCCGGGCGGTTGCCGCCCTCGCACTGGGGACCAGGAAAGGTCTGCGCGCTGAGCCTGATGAATATCTCCTTCAGATTATTATCTCCTTCTCAGCCATTTTTTCCGAACTGTGCTCTATAGAAACCTGGAATTCTTTGAGAGGACATATTTATGGAGGAAAGGTCAGCCGATAGCTGTGAGCCAGGAGGTCCCTCTAAGCTGTGGAGTCTGGTTCAGCGGAAATTCTACTTTGTGAGCGACTGGCATTAGAGGGGTGAGCGGGCGATTTGGCTGCTGCGTGAACGAGTTGGCTCCGGAGCCATCCTCCCTGAGCTGAGGCCAAAACGTGTGTGCCGGAGCCAGCTGTGAGCCAGCTCACACTGTGAGCCAGCTCACACTAACTCAGCTTAGAGGGAACACATTTCGAACCCAGTGGCACCTTTCGGACCAACAAAGGTTTATTCGAGGTATGAGCTTTCGTGTGCAAGGCACGCTTTTTCAAATACCTGAGAACCAGTTGGTGGAGAAGACTTTGGCTTCTGAGCTCCGCTGCTCTGATCCTAGGCTGTTTGGTGTAGTGGTGAAGTGCGCGGAATCTAATCTGGGAGAACCGGGTTTGATTCCCCACTCTTCCACATGCAGCTGATCTTAGGTCAGCCTCTCAAGAGCTGTTCTCTCAAGGGCAGTTCTCGAAAGAGCCCTCTCAGCCCCACCTACCTCACAGGGTGTCTGTTGTGGGGAGGGGAAGGGAAAAGGAGATTGTAAGCTGTTCTGAGACTCCTTTGGGTAGTGAAGGGTGGGGTATAAATCCAATCTCCTCCTCCTCCCCTCCTCCTCCTCCTCCTCCTCCTCCTCCTCCTCCTCTTCTTCTTCTTCTTCTTCTTCTTCTTCTTCTTCTTCTTCTTCTTCTTCTTCTTCTTCTTCTTCTTCTTCTTCTTCTTCTTCTTCTTCTTCTTCTTCTTCATGACTGTGTGAAAAAAGATGCTGGATTAGATGGACCACTGGTCTGATCCTGCAGGACTCTCCTTCGTAAGCCTTACTGGGGAATGTCCTCAATGAGAAGAGCAAACTTCCCTGCAGCATGGTGTGTCCTCCGTGACTGACCTACCCCTGCAACACAGCAGGACTGCAGGTGCCTTTCAGGGGGTGTGCCCTCTGTTCCCAAAAGACAGTGAGTACTCCCAACAGAATTCCATGCCACTGGTGAGTTATCCTAGGACAGCCCTTTCCAGCCTGTGGACTCCTTTGGAATTCTAACACAGGGTGATGGCTCCAATCACAAAATGGCTGCCACGGGAGGCGGGGCCAACTACAAAATGTCTGCCACAGGAGGAGGAGTCAACCACAAAATGGCCGCCATGGGATATCACTCTGCTTTTGTACAGGTAAAGTACTTTAGTGAGAGCCACTGCCCGACTTATACCATAAACATGGCATGCCCAACAAGCCCCACTTGGCCCCTGACCACTCTCTTAAAACATTTGGCGGGCACCAGGAAGCAGAGCGTGAAAGAGCCACTTCACTGCAGAGGTGGATGGATATATTATTCAACCATTTACGTGGGAAAGTCAATCCAGATGGCTCAAGGAATCGAGCCAGGCTACCTGTTAGAGGGAATGCAACCAAAAGGTTCCTGAGCCAGTCAGACACAGGTGATAATTCCTTCCCGATAGTCACTATGGCCATCAGCTAGGCTAACTAAGAATTCAGATCTTTGCCAAGATTGTCCTCCCTCAGAGACCTGCAATCAAGGATTTGTCTGGTTGCCTGAAAAACTAAGTCATGAAACTCTCAAGACTAACTGCACACAGTCCCCATTTTCCCCCCAGCCTAGTCTGAAGAATTTCTTTCAATTAAAAAAACCTCCTTCAGGGAAACGGTACCATTGTCTGACACTGTCTCCCTTTGCAGTTAGAGTGTTGATGAACATTCCGTAACATGACAGCAACACAGCCAATGGAAACTCATCTGCAGGGATATCAGTGAACAAGACTACCAGCCTTATGGTTGTTTCCCCACCTAGGGTAACACAAGTTAGGCTGTGCTGTGTAGGTATCTCTGCCAAAGGGATGGTCGCAGAGGATCCAGGGCGTCAGGTTTGTGAGGCCGTATCAACCGTTGCGGTGGAGAAGGACACGGATTCCGTCCATCCGTTCCATTGAAGCAGAGCATGCTGGGTAATCATTAGAGAACCTGAACATACATCCAGTCCAGCCCAGGTTACTACCCAAGCAGCCTTTGGTACTTAATACGTGTTTTCTCCCCCCCCCTTGCAGCAGCTTTTTGCGTGACTGGGAGGGTGACGGGCGTGTGGAAATCTCCTGTCACATTCCTGCCGGGGCAACGCTGGACACAGCAACTCATGGGCACGCAATGAAATTAAGGAGCGGTAGGCTTAGAATAGATTAACGGAAGCCCTTCTTCACCCAAAGAGTCGGTGCTCCCCCTAAGCTGCGGAGCCTTGCGAGCGAAAATTCTCCTTTGTGAGCTGCTGGCATTAAAGTTCTGAGCGAGCGGTTTGGCTCCTGCATCAGTTAGTCTGCTCTGGAGCCCTCCTTCCTGAGCGAAGGCAAAAATGTGTGAGCCAGAGGTTAAAAAACTGTGAGCTAGCTCCCACTAACTCAGCTTAGCGGGAACACTGGCACGTGAAATCCACTGCTGCAGGTAGTGGTGGCGGCTACGAGCACAGACAGCTTCAAGAGGGGCTTGGATAGATATATGGAGCAGAGGCCCATCAATGGCTATTAGCCACAAGGTGCAGATGGAACACTCTGTCTGGGGCAGTGATGCTCTGTATTCCTGGTGCTTGGGGGGCAACAGTGGGAGGGCTTCTGGGGTTCTGGCCCTGCTGGTGGACCTCCTGATGGCACCTGATATTTTTGGCCGTTGTGTGACACAGAGTGTTGGACTGGATGGTCCATCGGCCTGATCCGACATGGCTTCTCTTATGTTCTTATGTTCTCTTAGCCACAAGGTCTAGATTGAACTCTCTGTCTGGGTCAGTGATGCTCTGCATTCTTGGTGCTCGGGGGGCAACAGTGGGAGGGCTTCTGGAGTTCTGGCCCCACTGCTGGACCTCCTGATGGCACCTGGTATTTTTTGGCCACTGTGTGACACAGAGCATTGGACTGGATGGGCCATTGGCCTGATCCGACATGGCTTCTGTTATGTTTTTATGTTCTCTTAGCCACAAGGTATAGATAGGAACTCTCTGTCTGGGTCAGTGATGCTCTGCATTCTTGGTGCTTGGGGGGGTCACCAGTGGGAGGGCTTCTGGAGTTCTGGCCCCACTGGAGGACCTCCTGATGGCACCTGGCAATTTTGGCCACCGTGTGACACAGAGACTGATTTTGCACAAGAGCTGCACCACCATCACGTCTCCCTTTGCCCCATTTCCATTGGTCAATTTCCCACTCAAAGCCGCGTGGCTGCATTTTGATCTGCGGCTTCGCCTGATTTTGAGGATCACGAAACCACGGGGGAATTGGGCAAAGCCGCGGGTCAAAATGCGGCCGCGTGGCTTCGAGTGGGAAACTGACCAATGGAAACAGGGCAAAGGGAGGCGTGACGGCAGTGCAGCTGCTTGTGCGAAACTGGTCAGAGTGTTGGCCTGGAGGGGTCATTGGCCTGATCCAACATGGCTTCTTTTATGTTCTTGTTTACTCTCCCCTTGTCTTGAGACCAGAGGGGCAGGCAAGTGACCGTTATAGGCTAGCCTTATAAAATGGTTACATCAACGGAATGGCTTAGACTGAAACACAGGAGCCTGAATTACATCTTCTGATGATTCCGAAGGCCCCCAACCGAGTAAAAAATGTCAGACGGTGGGTTTGTGCAGGATCCGGGGCCGATCCTGACCAATCAGGGCGGCTAATGGCAACTGCCCGCCCCCCCCACACACATCTGCTGTAGCCGAGTTTGTTCCGCCAGCGTTCCTCCTCTCGGCGAAGATTTATTTTCAGTTTCTTCCTCACAATCAGCAGTGGTACTTCTGGGAATTCTACCACACGGCCCCGCTCTTTGTTATTCTTGGAAGAAGTTCTATTGCTTCCCGGAAGGCGAGGACAAGAAGGCGCAGTATTAGCCGGTGCCCCCCCCTCCCAGTACCGGCTGTATATCAGGAGGCGAGGGAGCCCGACCTCTTTGTCAGCCTCCTTCATAAAAGCCGGGCCCAGAGCTTTCCTCCCTTCTCGGGCAGGAGGGAGAACCTTTTCGCAGAGGCGATTTTGGCACAAAAAGCCAAGGACGCCATTCGTGTCCAATGCTCTCCCTCCTAAGCCGTGGAGTCTTGTGAGGAGAAATTCTACTGGGTGAGCTACCTGGCATTAAAGCGGTGAGCTCCTGCTGTTCCCCACCCTCTTCAGGCTCCACCCCCCCAAATCTCCAGGTATCCCCCAACCTGGGGCAGGCAACCCTAGCTCCTCCCACCTGGAAAGACCTGCCTCGGCAGAAAAGGATTATGAAGGTGGAGAAATTCCTAGAGATATCGAGAGTGGAGGCTGGCCCCGTAGCTAGGGATTTTTTGGGAGGAGGGGCCTGGGGGTGCAGCTAATAAAATCAAAATTAATTACATTAATTAAATTGGGGTCAGCCCAGGAGGGAGGGGCCCTCGGAACAAACGCTAGGGGGCTGGGCCCCGCAGGCCCCTCATTAGCTACGGAAGAGCGGCATCCTGGGAGGAGAAGGACCTCCGTAGGCTACGATGCCACAGAGCCCGCCCTCCAGAGCAGCCATTTCCTCCAGGGGAACGGATCTCGGTCCTCTGGAGTCCGACTCGAACAGCAGGAGATCTCCAGGTGCTGCCTGGAGGTTGGCAGCCTCACCTGCGGCCCTGCTTTGCTTGCTAGAGAACCTGCTGGCAGGACCTGGTGCCAGTCGCAGGTCAAAATGCATCAACTCTCTTCCGTTCGGCAGAACTCCTGAAATCACATTTCTTCTCCCACCCGCCCTTTTCCCCCTCCGTCAGAACCGACTTCCCCTCCTTCTAAGAGACGCCCTGCTGGGTGTGTAGACGCTGGATGCCGGGTGAGCCTCTCACTTCAGCCTTCCTCTCTATAAATAGGCTGGGCCACCCGCTGACAGATCAGACACTTCCTAACGCTGCAATTCATAGAGGGGAGAAAGAGAAAGTGGTACCCAAGGCGATGCACGTTCCTGAGCTTCTCTTGGGACTCTGGCATTCCCTATGCTGCCCAGTTAGACACCTGCCAGTCTTGAAAGATCCAGTAGGAGGGGATGTCCTGCACCATCCTAAACGCAGCTGGCGGTGGTCCAAAGGGCTGTCAAGTCACAGCCGGCTGACAGCCACCCCGTCGGGTTTTCAAGGCAAGAGACATTCAAGGGGTGTTTTGCTATTGCTTTTGCTCTGAGTTGCAACACCGGACCTTTGGTGGTCTCTCACCCGAGCCCAGACCCTGCTTAGCTTTTGAGATCTAGTCGATCGGGACAGCCTGGGCCATCCAAGCAGGCCCATAGCCACAGTGGGGCTTTCAGGGGGCGGTGCCCCCTCATCCACGCCCCATGCCCCACAACTCCTGGTGCCCCTGCCCTTACCCGCCAGCTGCACTCATTCACCTCAGCTGCTACAGGAGAAGATATGGCTAGATGACGTGAATAATACTTGGCGAGTATGCGCTCTCTGCTACAGCAGCGGGTGGGCGAGGCCTGCCACTGCTGTAGCACAGAACACATCTACCCGAAGTATAAACTGTGCCAGCTGTCAGCTAGGCCTCTGGTTATTCTAGCTGCCATGGGTGTGAGAGGGGGGACTCTGGAATTTTAACTTTCATTTCTGTTGTGTTTCCAGTCTTTATCTATGTAACCGAAGCCTTCAATCTTGAGCATCTGGTGCACTTTGCTCCTGTACAGGGCTCTGTTTTGTAGCAGGAAGTCCTTTGCATATTAGGCGACACACCCCTGATGTGGCCAATCCCCCAAGAGCTTACAGTAGCCCCTGTAAGAAGAGCTCTGTAAGGTCTTGGAGGATTGGCTACATTAGGGGTGGTGTCGATGTCGCCTAATATGCAAAGGACTTCCTGCTACAAGAAGAGCCCTGGGCCTCCTGAGAATTATTGCCCATTATTTGGCGGGTTCCTACCTGGTCTCTGATTGGACGTGAGCCATCTGGGAACCCTCTTGAATATTGTATGTCTGCTCGCTTCGCGCACTTTAGGCCAGTTCTAACATAAAAGTGTTAAGATATCCGCATACTCTCAATGTCTCAATAAACTTTACTTCTTTGAATGGAAGCTGTTGGGAACTGATTGCCGCAGGAGTCTGACACCTGCCGAGGCGAATGAGTGCGGCCGACAAGTAAGAAAAGACCCTTCTCTTCTTCGCCTGCCTGCCAATGGGATCTCTCTCCCCCTCCGCTCCCCCACCCCCTGGATTTCCCAACTCCGTACCACCCAAAATTGTCTGGCTATGCCCCTTCATCCAGGTCAGGGCAAGCCCTGGTCCATTTCTCTAAGCCCAGTGGTTTTAGGAGGTGTGACTGTGTTAGCCTAACAGAAGGTTAGGACACCCAGACAGCGTCCAAGAGCGGCCTGAAGTTCTTTCAGAATTACAATAAATCTTCAGACTCCAGGGATCAGTTCCCCCATGGAGAAAATGGCGGACGCACTATGGCATCCCATCTGGACTGAATTTCCTCCCCTCCCCAAATTAGCCACGAGGTATAGATGAAACACTCTATCTGGGGCAGTGATGCTCGGTTTTCTTGGTGCTTGGGGGGGCAACAGTGGGAGGGCTTCTGGAGTTGTGACCCCACTGGGGGACCTCCTGGTGGCCCCTGGTTTTGGCCACTGTGTGGCACAGAGTGTTGGACTGGATGGGCCACTGGCCTGATCCAGCATGGCTTCTCTTATGTTCTTATGGATAAATATATGGAGCAGAGGTCCATCAGTGGCTATTAGCCTCAAGGTATAGATGGAACACTCTGTTTGGGGCAGCGATGCTCTGTTTTCTTGGTGCTTGGGGGGCAAAAGTGGGAGGGCTTCTGGAGTTCTGGCCCCACTGGGGGACCTCCTGGTGGCCCCTGGGTTTTGGCCACTGCGTGACACAGAGTGTTGGACTGGATGGGCCACTGGCCTGATCCAACATGGCTTCTCTTATGTTCTTACGGATAAATATATGGAGCAGAGGTCCATCAGTGGCTATTAGCCTCAAGGTATAGATGGAACACCTGGGTTTTGGCCACTGTGTGACACAGAGCGTTGGACTGGATGGGCAATTGGCCTGATCCAACATGGCTTCTCTTATGTTCTTATCAGCTTCAAGGAGGGATTGGATAAACATATGGAGCAGAGGTCCATCAGTGGCTATTAGCCACAAGGTATAGATAGGAACTCTCAGGCTGGAGCCAGTGATGTTCTGTATTCTTGGTTCTTGGGGGGGGCAACAGTGGGAGGGCTTCTGGAGTTCTGGCCCCACTGGTGGACCTCCTGGTGGCCCCTGGTATTTTTGGCCACTGTGTTACACAGAGTGTTGGAGTGGACGGGCCACTGGCCTGATCTAACATGGCTTCTCTTATGTTCTTATCAGCTTCAAGGGGGGATGGATAAGCATATGGAGTAGAGGTCCATCAGTGACTCCTAGCCACAAGGTATGGAGGGAACAACATGGCTTCTCTTATGTTCTTCTTGGGAAATTCCTGGCAATTCAGGGGTGGAGCCTGGTGAGGGTGGAGACTGGGGAGGGAAGGGGACTCAGCAGAGAGGTAATGCAATAGAGTCCACCCTCCAAAGCTGAGATCAGTTGTGCTTCCAGGAAATCCCTAGGCTCCTCCACCCCCAGTCCCAACTGGCCGACCTACGAGCAATAGCAGAGTTCGAATTCTCTATTAGTTTTCTCCCACTTTTCCTCCAAGGAGCGTTGGCCGATAAACCTGGTTCTCCCCTTCTCCATTTTACAACAACCCGACAAGGGAGGCTAGGCTGAAAGTAGTGGCCCAAAGTTGCCAAGTGGCTGTGGATAGAATCTGAACACAGGTCTCCTTAGCCCAAGGCTCTGAGAAGGAGAAGATGAAGGAGGAGGAGGAGGAGGAGATTGGATTTATACCCCACCCTTCACTACCTGAAGGAGTCTCAGAGCAGCTTACAATCTCCTTTCCACCACAGACATGCTTGTGAGGTAATTGGGGCTGAGAGAGCTCTTCTGAGGGCTGCCCTTGAGAGAACAGCTCTGAGAGAACTTGTAACTGACCCAAAGTCACACCAGCAGTTGCATGTGAAGGAGTGGGGAATCAAACCCGGTTCTCCCAGATGAGAGTCCGCGCTCCAAACCACAACACCAAACTATACCATAACACATCCCGACTTGAAGACGGACTGCTGGAATGGACTTACCATTTCAGCTTACAGGGGAATTTTCCAGCAGGTCATTGGCCTAGAGGACTGCCAACTCAAGGTTAGAGATACCTGGGTGGTTGTGGGTGGAGCCTGCAGAGTGGGTGGAGCCTGGACAGCAGGGACCTCAGCAAGGATCTGATATAGGGTTGCCAGCTCTGGGTTGGGAAATACCTGGAGATTTTGGAGGCGGAGCCTGAGAAGGGTGCGGTTTGGGAAGGGGACAGACAGATTTCAGGGCCATACAGTCCCCTTTCCACAATGGCCATTTTCTCTGGAAGAACTTCTTCTTCTTCTTCTTCTTCTTCTTCTTCTTCTTCTTCTTCTTCTTCTTCTTCTTCTTCTTCTTCTTCTTCTTCTTCTTCTTCTTCTTCTCCTTCTCCTTCTCCTTCTCCTTCTCCTTCTTCTTCTCCTCCTCCTCCTCCTCCTCTGATGTATTTTGATTGTTTTTAACTGTCTGTATATTATATTTGATGGAAGCCGCCCTGCGCCTGCAACGCGGGGAGGGCGGGATACAGATCTACTAAAATAAATAAAATAAATATTGCCTGGGGATCAGCTGGAATCTGAGGGGATCTCTGGCCACCAACTGGGGGTTGGCAACCTTACGTAACACCTCTCCCCTCCTCAAATCCTGCCCAGGCTCCACCCCACCCAAATCTGCAGGTATTTCTCAATCCAGAGCTGGCTCTATCCGGAGCCATGGTCATTTCTCAGTCTGCATGCCGAAAAAGAGAGCAGGCCTCTTGTGCACCCAAAGGAGAAAAGAAACCCGCAAGAAAGCCCCTTCGGTTCCTTGAAAGATACCCTCTTTCTGGGTTAAATATCCTCTCTGCAGGGGTGTGAAGGGACTTCTGCTCAAGGGGAACCAGCGAGGTCTCCACCTGATCTTGGGCGTGCACATCAAAGCGATGCGTAATGCTTCTCCTGGGCTGTGGACTTTCTTCTCTCTGCTGTCTCCCTTCCCCCCTTTGCAACTGAGATGCTAGCGTAAAAGGTTTCACTTTCGTCTTCCCATGCGCCACAGTTAATGCATGTCATGAGATTTCCGCTAACAGTGAATTTCTGTTTCCGGAACTCTGGACAACATGTTTACAGTGCACGCCAACAATCTCTTCTCGGCCACTGGACGGTCAGCAGATTCACCGCCGACAAATAGGGTGAAAGGAGGGTGTCCCCCCCCCCATCAGGCAGCAATTAACTTTCAGAATTCTTTATCACAAAGACAGACGAGGAGAAGAAAGGAGTCGATAATCCCAGATTTCTAGCAATTAGCCCTGATAGCAAAGTGGCTCCTCCATGCATAGGCACAGTATATCTTAGAATACCCCAGGCTAGGAGCAGGGCTAGGCTTCTCCATCATGCCCTGATTGACAGCTTTCTTTCTTTCTTTCTTTCTTTCTTTCTTTCTTTCTTTCTTTCTTTCTTTCTTTCTTTCTTTCTTTCTTTCTTTCTTTCTTTCTTTCTTTCTTTCTTTCTTTCTTTCTTTCTTTCTTTCTTCCTCTCTTCTTTCTTTCTCTCTCTCTCTCTCTCTCTCTCTCTCTCTCTCTCTCTTTCCTCTCTCTCTCTCTCTCTCTCTCTCTCTTTCTTTCTCTCTCTCTTTCTCTCTCTCTCTTTCTTTCTTTCTCTCTCTCTCTCTCTCTCTCTCTTTCTTTCTTTCTTTCTTTCTTTCTTTCTTTCTTTCTCTCTCTCTCTCTCTCTCTCTCTCTCTCTCTCTCTCTCTCTCTCTTTCTTTCTTTCTTTCTTTCTTTCTTTCTTTCAGTACCCTTAGGTACACTTTTATTAATTTTAATGAAAACAATTCAATAACACAAACACATACACTAACAATACACACATACAAAACATATACAGGGAGACCACCGATATTATTTGGTGCTTATACACTTACTTTTTGTTCCACAATTATCTGTCAGTACAAGTTCTACCCTCTTTTCTGTGTGCTCAGTCTTCTAACTTACTAAGGATCTTATTAAGACAATAAGTATTTCGTCTAAAATTTCTCCATTTAAACTTATGAGTTTATAATACGCCAATCATGGAATCTCTGCCAAGTTTTTTGAGAAATCACCTCTGATGTACTTCTCGTTAACAATGTCAGTTTATCATTCTCTGCCATCTCAAAAAGTTTATTTATATACTCTTGTTTCCTCGGGACTTCCGTTGTCTTCCAGTATTTTGCGTACAATATCTGTGCTGCTGTTGAGAGATGTACTATCAAGTATCTGTCATTCTTATCAAAATCTTTTGGGAAAATGTTCAGTAACAGTACTTCTGGGGAAAAAGGAATTTTACCCCTTATTATTTTTTTGCATTATTTCATGTATCCGCCTGATTGACAGCTTTCCTGAGGCATCTTACCGCCCACTGTCGGAAGCAGTATCTTGGGGGAGACCAGCAATGGTTCCCATACCCCGATTCTGTGGGCTTGAAAATACCGTTTTACTTTGCCTTGTCAGCCAAGAGCCATAAAACCTGTGCGTTTTTACAACCTTCTTGTGTCATTTTCTGTGTTACTAGGGCTGCCAACTCCAAGTTGGGAAATTCCTGGAGATTTGGGGGTGGAGCCTGGGGGGGCGGGTTGGGGGGAGGGCCCTGGAGGTGCCATAGACTCCACCCCTCCAGAACAGCCATTTTCTCCAGGGGAACTGATCTGTGTCATCTGGAGCACAGTTGTAATTCAGGGGATCCCCAGGTCCCACCTGGAGGTTAATTCAAAAACGGAGGGTCACAGCGTTAGGAAGATATGGAAAAGTATATGACATTGTGTGAAATAGATATATAAGTAAGGTAGATCTATTTTGTGCTCTTTATTTTTCTTTTTAATTTTTTTTTCTATACTGTTATATAAATATTGGTGTCAAAGTATTACCAGACATAGGTCTCACCCAAACAATACATCAATGTGTCAGTTTACACTATGTTCATACATTCAAACAACACCTTGCCAGTTTCGCAATCACTAGTCCCAGGGGTCTTTAGTAATTCACCTGTATCGAATACAATCTTTTTCAAGGACTGTGATGTACATACAGGGCATAAGGCACAATAATTTCTCTTTGTGAGTCCAAAACTCTCAAAATAGCAGCCTATTTTCTAGGGCCCCATCGGATCCCTTGCAGGCAAACATAATAACTTACCTAGGACATAGAACGTGAGCGATATGTTCTCCTAGATAGGGAGCGTTGGCCCAGATGGGACACTTTGAGGGCAGGGTTCCCCCCACTGGCTAGATCAGGACTGGCGGATCGGGGGCCCTGAAAGCGGGCAAACCCTTGCTCCCGTCAGGGGAGTAAATACAAAAACTGAGGGTCACCGTGTTAAGAGGATATGCAAAAGTATATAGGTAAAGGTGAAGGTTTCCCTTGCTTGAAAGCCAGTCGAATCCGACTCTAGGGATGTGGTGCTCATCTCTGTTTCCAAGCCGAAGAGCTAGCACTGTCCGAAGACTTCTCCATGGTCACATGGCCGGCATGACTAGACGCCAAGGCGCACGGAACGCTGTTACCTTCCCACCAAAACAGTACTTATTTATCTACTTTCAATTTCTTGCTTTCAAACTGCTAGGTTGGCAGGAGCTGGGGCCAGAGACGGGAGCTCACTCCAGCATGCGGCACTCGGGTCTTGAACTGCTGAACTACCAGCCTTCAGGTCTGCAACTCAGCTTCTTAACCACTTGAGCCACGGCAGTATATAGCAAAAGTATGTAGCACTGTGTATAATAGATGTCTGTTCAAGGTAAATCAATTTTGTCCTTTTTTATTTTTATTTTTCTATTCTGTTATATAAATATATTATCAAAAATAGGTTTCACCCTAACAAAACATCAATGTGCAGGTTTACACTCTGCACAAATATTCAGACAGCACCTTGTCAGTATCACAATCACTAGTCCCACGGGAGTCTAGTAATTTACCCGTTTCGAATACAATCTTTTTCAAGGACTGTGATGTATATAAAGGACATAAGGCACAATAATTTCTAGGCTACCTGGTAGACCTTGAGGGATATGCTATGCTAGATAGGTTATTATGTCTGCCACAAAGGTGCTGATGGGACCCTAGAAGATAAGCTGCTATCTTAAGAGTTTTCGTGCTCACAAAGAGAAATTATTGCGCCTCATGTCCTTTATATACATCACAGTCCTTGAAAAAGATTGTATTCGAAACCAGTAAATTACTAGAGTCCCGTGGGACTAGTGATTGTGACACTGAGAAGGTGCTGTCTGAATATTTGTACAGAATACAAACCTGCACTTTGATGTCCCGTCAGCAGAGTGGCAACCCTACCTGGATCTGCAGCAAAAATTAACCCCGAAACGAGTGCTCCAGCTGTTATTTAGGTTGTGCCATGCGACACTGGTCATGGCCTTGCCTGGAGCAGTTCCCCTTGCCAGGTTGTGTGAACCGGCAGCCTTTTGTTGTCAGTGTCATAAGAGAGTATGCGCTCGGCAGCATGACTAGTGCTCCCTGTGCTCATAAACCAAGCAGATATCGGCGGTCAGGAGTCAATGCCCCGGCCCGGCTAATAGATTCCAGCTCTCGCTGCTCTCCTGGTTTCTTTGACTCCCCCTCCCCCGCTTAAAACAAAGAGTTCTCAAATATAATTTACTGTTCCTTCCCTCTCGCCCCATCGTATTTCTAAATCAGTTCAATATGCCTCAAACCACTAAAGTGTTTGACTCGCTCCCAACCTGAAGTGTTAGATTTAGGGGGGGAGAAGAAAAGAAATGTGAAGGGGGGAAAGAACCGAGAAAAGAAAAAGGTCAGAGAAATGCACCAATAGTCTAAACTGGCCATCCTCAAAGAAGATTTGAAACCAGAAGAGAGCTCGGCGCTTCTGTAAATGCTGAGAATTGGAAACGATGCTGTGATGCAGGGCCACGCGTTTTTCTGGACGTTTACCGCTATCCAGGGCTCTTTTGTAGAAAAAGCCCAGCAGGAGCTCATTAGCATAATAGGCCACACCCAACAGCAGAGACTCATTAGCATATTAGGCCACACCCCCTGACAGTGCAGCTCCCTCCCAGGATTGGCTTCCCCAGGTGCCCCACGGCTTGTGGGGCACATGGGGAACCAGATGGAAGGAAGGCAGTTTCTGGATCGGCTTCCCCAGGTGCCTTGCAGCTGCAGGGTTAGGGTGTGGCCAACTCGAAAGCCAGCCGGAACTCTGTTCCTGTGCGTTCCCGCCCCAAAATAGCCCTGCTGCAATCTGAAGCTTTTGAGCAGTCCTCCAGCCTTCTGAGTTTCTTCCATCTTCCTTCAATACGCACAGACCATTAATAAGACATTTGAAATGTGCCAGATGTGGAAGCCCTTACACCAGGGTCACCAACCTCCAGGCGGGGACTGGGAATCCCTTGGAATAACAGGAGTAGGCGGTCCTTCAGGTATGTTGATCCGACTCCCAAACTATACAGGGCTTTAAAGGTCAACACCAGTCAGAAGATTGTAAAAAACCAGGATTTCTACCTTATCATACAGGCAGCGACTACTGCGAGAATATTATATGCCAAATATTGGAGGAAGAAAGAAGTACCCTCAAAAGAAGAGACGATAAAATCCTTGAAACTGCTGAGACGGGCAAATTAACTTTAATTCTCAGAGGACGAGATGAAGCAAGTTTTGAAAACACATGGGCAGGATTTTATAAGTGGTCGAAAGATTATAATGAATGAACAGGATCGGCATAATAATGATGTAAGAAGAAGCTACAAAATGTATTTTTTAAACTATAATGCAAAATACTTATGCAAAATATATGGTGATAAAAATGGACAATAAGCAGCCAATGTATGAGGTAACATAAGAGATATAACAAAGAGGCATATGAAACCCCAGAATTGTATGTATTTATGTTTGTTTGTTTGTCTGTTATAAAATAAAAAACTTAAAAAAAACAACACCAGCTCCTTAAATTATGGCTGGAGCTGGTGTAGATGGGCCAAGACTGGAGTGATGTGGTCTCTACGACTCGGGTGCAAAATTCTGCACCAGTCCTGCCAAGTAGAAGCATTGCTCAGTGGTTGCAGCCTTAGGAAAGAGCCAAGAGTCCAGTAGCACCGCTGTACTGCTTTTTGTTTTGAAGTGAAAATAATTCTGGAATGGCTCAGAAGATGCCAGCTCCACATTCACGTGTGCCTGAGATATTTGCAGGGCTGGGGTTGGTTGTGAGGCAGACAATACACTCCGCTCTCCCTCAGAGACATTCAATGCCCTGCATGTAAGAAACGTTCTGGGGCCGTCCTAGCCCAGAGCAATGCTCCCTCTAAGCTGTGGAGTCCTGTGAGCAAAAATTCCACTTTGTGAGCTCCTGGCGTTAAAGTTGTGAGACAGCAATTTGGATACTCCACAGGGCTTTTTTTGTAGAAAAAGCCCAGCAGGAACTCAGTAGCATAATAGGCCACACCCTGACAGCACAGCTCATTCGCATATTAGGCCACACCCCCATGTTACCAGGAGTGTGGTCATCCAGCCACACCCACCTTTTGCTTCCTATTCTGTTTACCTTGTTTGTTGTCAAAACCCAGGGCTTTTTTTGGAGCAGGAACTCCTTTGCATGTTAGGCCACACACCCCTCATGTAGCCAATCCTAATGAGTTTCTGATGTCGGGTGTGGCCTATTATGCTAATGAGATCCTGCTGGGCGTGGCCAACTCAGGAGCCAGCCGGAACTCCGTTCCTGCACGTTCCTGCCCCAAAATAGCCCTGATACGACATAAATTAGTCTGCTCTGGAGCCACCCTTACGGAGCTAAGACAAAAATGTGTGAGCTGGAGGCTAAAAAACTGTGAGCTACCTCACACCTAACTCAGCTTAGAGGGAACACTGGCCCAGAGTAACTCTCGCCTTGAACTAGACAGCCTCAGATGGGGACAGACGACAGGCGCTTGAACTTTGGAACTGGCCCCGCGAGAGTCCCTCAGTGTGTAAAACGAGAACAATATCCTGGCCGAGAGGTCAAGCTGGAGCCAAGAGAAAGACAATCTCTTCCGCCTGCCTTCCTTCCTCCCCGCCGGGGAAACCGGCACACCAAACCCTGTCCGGCACCAGTGAGCGCCGCACAACCAGGGCAAGACCCCACAGCTGCGGCGTCACCTCTTAATGTCTAGAAAAAGTGGACAGAGCCGGCCCCTCAGACAGGGGAATGCGGAGCACGGCGTGTCTCTGGGAACAACGGTGTCGCAGAGGCAATGGAGCTGAAAACACACCGCAGGGCGCGCACACGACAACAGCCCAAAGACCGGCTGACCCGTCCCGAGAACGTAGAATCCTGTCTGCTGTGGCTTCCCTCTGGGATGTCCCACGGGGCCCAGCGAAGGCACGGAAACAGGGAAAGCACTTAGATGGGCCCAGATCTGCAGACTCCAAGGGTCAGTTCCCTTCAGGGGCGGATGAAGGCTCCCTGGTGCCCTAAGCAGCACTGACCCGTCTTGGTGCCCCCCTCCTTTCCACACGGACCCCGTCCATTTTAGTTGTTGACTTGTCTGACCAGATATACAATGCAGGGTTGCAGCGATACAAAAATGCAGGGCTATTTTTGGGCAGGAACGCACAGGAACGGAGTGCCGGCTGGCTCCCAAGTTGACCACGCCCAGCAGGAACTCATTAACATAATAGGCCACACCCAACAGCCGAAACTCATTAGGATTGGCCACATTAGGGGTGTGTGGCCTAACATGCAAAGGAGTTCCTGCTCCAAAAAAAGCCCTGGGGTTTTGACAACAAACAAGAAGTAAAAGGTGGGTGTGGCTGGATGACCACACTTCTGATAACACGAGGTGTGTGGCCTAATATGCTAATGAGCTGTGCTGTCAGGGGTGTGGCCTAATATGCTAATAAATCTCTGCTGTTGGGTGTGGCCTATTATGCTAATAAGTTCCTGCTGGGCTTTTTCTACAAAAGAAGCCCTCCCAAAAATTATTCATATGATAACACAATATAATGTACAAACTAAGCCAAGCTTTGGCTGCATAAAGTTCTAAAAAAATGCAATGCAACATCTATTTTAGCATTTCACAAGTCAGATGTATCAAAGTTCCAATATTCATGACCGGAAAGGCATTTTTCTACATTTTTTCACCCTTTTCCCAACTTTGTGGTGCCCTCTTTGGCCCTGATGCCCTAAGCACTGCTTAGTCTGCTTAATGGTTAATCTGCCCCTGGTTCCCTTGGAGGACAGGGCTGCCTCAGAAGGTAGAATCTATGGAATCATATACCTACTGAGCTCCCTCCTCTCTCAAACTCTGCCCACCCTAGGCTCTGCCCCCATATCTCCAGGAATTTCGCAAGCCAGAGTTGGTATCCCTGGCAGCCAATGACCCTCCATGGCAGTAACCCACAGGAACCTTCCCAGTTACCTCTATGCCTTATTGGTAGCCATCCAGAGGAAATGGATGGCCGCTGTGTGAGACGGGATGCTGGACTAGATGGACCCCTGGTCTGACCCAGCTGGGCTCTTCTTGTGTTCTTATCAGGGGAAAACCTCGGCCTCTGTGCCCTGTTGTTGGCCCTCCAGAGGAATTGGTTGGCCACTGTGTGAGATGGGATGCTGGACTAGATGTAAAGCACAAGATCTCCTGGTCCCACCTGAAGGCGGGCAACTCTAGGATCTTCTTATGTTCTTATCAGGAGAAGGCCTCAGCCTCTATGCCCTGTTGTTGGCCATCCAGAAGGACCGGTTGGCCACTGGGTGAGACAGGATGCTGGACTAGAAGGACCACTGGTCTGATCCAGCAGGGCTTTTCTGATGCTCTTATCAGGGGGAAGGCCTTGTCCTCTATGCCCTGTTGTTGTTCAGAGGAACTAGTTGGCCACCGTGTGAGACGGGACGCTGGACTAGATGGACCACTGGTCTGATCCAGCAGGGCTCTTCTGATGTTCTTATCAGGGGGAAGGCCTCGGCCTCCACTGCTCTGATCCAGCAGGGCTCTTCTAGGGTTGCCAGATCTGGGTCGGAAAATACCTGGAGACTTTGAGGGAGGATCTGGGAGAAGGTGGGGTTTGGGGAGGAGAGGGGCCTCAGCATGGGACAATGCCATAGAGTCCACCCTTCAAAGCAGCCATTTTCTCCAGGGGAGCTGATCTCTGTCAGCTGGAGATCCGTGTGAAAGCGCGAGATTTAGGTCCCACCTGGAGGCTGGCAACCCTAGGATCTTCTGATGTTCTTCTCAGGGGAAGGCCTCGGCCTCTCTGCCCTGTTGTTGGCCCTCCAGAGGAAGTGGTTGGCCACTGTGTGAGACAGAAGGCTGGACAAGATGGACCACTGGTCTGATCCAGCAGGGCTCTTCTGGTGTTCTTCTCAGGGGAAGGCCTTGGCCTCTATGCCCTGTTGCTGGCCTCTGATGTTCTTATCAGGGGGAAGGCCTCGGCCTCTAGGCCCTGTTGGTGTCCAGAGGAACTGTTTGGCCACTGTGTGAGACAGGATGCTGGTCTAGATGGACCACTGATCTGATCCAGCAGGCCTCTTCTGATGTTTTAAGTTAAAGGGTCAGTCCACCACAGAACTCTACAGATAAGGATGCTGGGGGGTGCGATCGGCTTTTGCCTTAAAAAAAACAACACCCTATTTCCTGTGCTGCCCCTGGTCCTTAATCCATCCTGTTGACAGGTTGCTCCTTTTTTAAAGTGTTACTAAACCCCCTTTTTGGGGTATTTGGTTCATTAAGGAAAACACAGATTTCGAATTTCCCAGCTGATGAGTCATGTTTTCGCTGCCTGGCAGTCAGCGTTTGATTCCTCACATCCGGTCTCTTGGGCTGTGAGCAAAGAGAAACCCGAGAAGGAGCTTTTTTAACCACACAGATTGTCAGTTCCCAGGAAAAATGATGTTATCTCTGTGGCTCCCTTTTCATTTAAGGCAGCCCGGCCATTATTTTGAGACCATTACCCGTCAGAAGACAGCAGAGCGTGCAGTGGAAGGAGAAATGGAGAAGGCAGGTTCTGCGTGTAAGATTATTGGGGGACGGACGGACAAATACCCCGTATTGTCCTACCTTTGTATAATTCTACAGTAAATTGCATTTGGAGATTTAAGTTGGTTGGCTCTATCTCAAAAAAAAAAAAAAGATGTTTGTGGGCATGTTAAGTGCCTTTGACTCACACTTCCGACCTTAAAGGTAAAGGTAAAGGTTCCCTTGCTTGAAAGCCAGTCGAATTCGACTCTAGGGTTGTGGTGCTCATCTCCGTTTCAAAGCCGAGGAGCCAGCGCTGTCCGAAGACGTTTCCATGGTCATGTGGCCAGCATGACTAGACGCCGAGGCGCACGGAACGCTGTTACCTTCCCACTGAAGTGGTACCTATTTATCTTCTTGCAATTTCTTGCTTTTGAACTGCTAGGTTGGCAGGAACTTCCGACCTTACTGACCTCCAAACCATTCTGTTGTTACCAGCCTTGCTCTGGTCCCACAAACTGAGGGCCGCGGCTTCCTGTAGAGATAGGGTTGCCGGCCTCCAGGTGGGGCCTGGAGATCTCCTGCTTTTGCCACTGATCTCCAGCTGACAGAGATCAGCTCCCCTGGAGAAAATGGCTGCTTCGAAGGGTGGGCTCCATGGCATTGTGGGAAAGACAACCAACAACAACTGTGGCAAGAACATCGAGTAAAAATCGTTTTATATAATAAGTCAACTTTGCAAGATAACAAGGAGTCCATCTTGCTCTCAATACAACTTTTCACAATTTTTCACACTTTACAAGGTGTAATAAGTCAACTTCAGCTTTGCCAAATAATGAGGAAGAGTCTATCTTACTTTCAGTACAACTTTTCACAATAGCAAGGTACAATAAGTCAACTTCACAATATAAGTCTATTTTACTCTCTTTGCAATATAAGTCTATTTCACTCTCAATAGAACTTGATATAATTACAAGGGTCCCGGTCACACGTGCCGGAAAATGCGGGGTGGGGAAGCAAGGCTATTTGTGCTGCGATAATTTGAACCACTGCTGCACAATCCGATGCGACAGCGGGTGAAGCAGGTGTTTTCCCTTGCAGCCAGCTTCTGGCGTGCTTCATCCAGGAACCAGTGACACGACTGGAGCGCGCCGGAGCGATCACACCGGCAACTCCGTCCTCGGCCCGTTGCAACCTCGTTTGATAGTGGACTTTCTGTGGATGTTTTTTACTCTACTTTTTTGGCTGACTGCTACGGGTTGCCAACGGGTGTGGGACGCTGGCCGGATGTGTCCGTTTGATCGTGCCAGTAAAATCCGGCTGGCATTTGTGAGTATCCCGCGGCAAATTCTGCGTGTGATCGGGGCCAAGGGAAATTTATCATAATAAGCAGCCGGATTTACACTCATTTCATCTCAATCTTCCTCGGGAGTAATAGTATCAGCCTCTTGATATTATTCAATGTCTGTTGGTAGCAGCGTTCCCTCTAAACTGAGTTAGTGTGAGCTAGCTCACAGTTTTTTAGCCTCTGGCTCACGCATTTTTGTCTTCGCTCAGGAAGGGATGGCTCCAGAGCAAACTAATTGATGCAGCAGCCAAATCGCTCGCTTGGAACTTTAAGGCCAGTAGCTCACAAAGCGGAATTTTTGCTCACAAGACTCCACAGCTTAGAGGGAACATTGGTTGGTAGCAAACCAATGCTTCACATACTTCTTTATTTTCTGCACTTTATCCTAGAAAAAAAAAATCCATGGTATCTAAAATGAAAAGAAAACTGCAGCTGAATGGAATATTCTGATTATTTATCTTCCTAATTTATAAATTCTTAGCTGAAATTGTTTAATTTGTTAGAACTTGCGTGAGGTTCCGTATCAGTGTTAGCGTTAGGACCAAGCCAGTCTTATCTTTTTAATGAGGTGCGCAGGCCTCCCGTATTCTGCTGGCTGAAATGCTTGCCACGAAACACTGGTTTTTAATGCTTCTCCTGGGGCTCTGGGGCATTGTCCCATGCTGAGGCCCCTCCCCTCTCCCGGATCCACCCCCCAAAGTCTCCAGGTATTTCCCAACCCAGACCTGGCAACCCTACAGAGGGTCAATCACTCTCGCGTTCGGTCTTCCTCGTTTCCTGTTGCCTTCACCTTTCCTTACTATTATTGTCTTCTCCCGTGGGTCTCGCCTTCTCGAAATCTGACCAAAGGACGATAGCCTCAGCTGAGTCATTTTAGCCTCTGGGGAGAGCTCGGGCTTGATTTGATGGAGAACCCACTGATTTGTCTTTGGGGCGGTCCACGGCATCCGTCAGACCCTCCTCCAACCCCACATTTCAAAGACTCCGCCGTCTTCCTATCAGATTTCTTAATTGCCCAACTTTCACACCCACTCACAGTAATGGGGAACATCACGGCATGAATGATCTTGATCTTGGGAGCCAGCAACATACCCAGGGCTATTTTGGGGCAGGAACGCACAGGAACAGCATTCCGGCTGGGTCCCGAGTTGGCCACGCCTACAGCTGATCCGCCCCCTCGGGTTCCCTGGGCGCTTTGCAAGCCACAGGGTGCCTGGGGAAGCCAATCCAATCCAGGGAGGGAAGGTAGTTTAAACTGCCTGCCCTCCTCGGGTTCCCCCGGGAAGCCGATCCAGAAACTGCCTTCCTTCCCTCAGGTTCCCCAGGTGCCCTGCAAGCCGTGGGGCACCTGGGGAAGCCAATCTTGGGAGGCTGCTGTGCTGCCAGGGGTGTGGCCTAATATGCTAATGAGTTTCTGCTGTTGGGTGTGGCCTGTTATGCAAATGAGTTCCTGCTGGGCTTTTCCTACAAAAAGAGCCCTGAACATACCTGTACACTTCCGAACCTTTTCTAGCTCCTTCATGGCTGTCCTTCTGAGTCTCCTTCTGACTTCTTGGATGCAGGTTCCCTTTCGGTTGACGATGGAGCCGAGGAACAGAAAATCCAGCTTTAAAAGGGGGTTAGATAGGGACATATCTGTGGATGAAAGGACTATGAGCACCTGTTTAGCCATTGGTGGCCAGCGTTCCCTCTAAACCCCCGTCTCTTCCATCTAAGCACTGGCAAGCCAGGGAAGGGGCGGGTTTTTTTGGCGGGGGCAGGGGGCTATTGGCACCCCTAAGGGCCGGTGTGCTCTAGGCAAACGCCTAGTTCGCCTAGTGAGCGAGCTGGTCCTGCCTCTGCCTTGAAGACCTGCTGCCCATCTGAGTAGACAATAATGACTTTGATGAACCAAAGGTCTGATTCAGTATAAGACAGTTTCATGTGTAGGGTCGGTACTAGGGAGACCACTCAGGAAGGCTCTACAGAGGAAGGCCATGGCGAACCACCTCTGCTTCTCCCTTGCCTTGGAAGCCCCTTGCTGGGGTAACCATAAGTCTTGGATGGGAGACCACCAAGAAAGGCTCTGCAGAGGAAGGCCATGGCCAACCACCTCTGCTTCTCATCTGCCTTGAAAGCCCCTTGATGGCGTCACCATAAGTCTTGGATGGGAGACCACCAAGGAAGGTTCTGCAGAGAAAGGCCATGGCCAACCCCCTCTGCTTCTCACTTGCCTTGAAAGCCCCTTGCTGGGGTCACCATAAGTCTTGAATGGGGGACCACCAAGGAGGACTCTGCAGAGGAAGGCCATGGCCAACCACCTCTGCTTCTCATCTGCCTTGAAAGCCCCTTGATGGCGTCACCATAAGTCTTGGATGGGAGACCACCAAGGAAGGTTCTGCAGAGAAAGGCCATGGCCAACCCCCTCTGCTTCTCACTTGCCTTGAAAGCCCCTTGCTGGGGTCACCATAAGTCTTGAATGGGGGACCACCAAGGAGGACTCTGCAGAGGAAGGCCATGGCCAACCACCTCTGCTTCTCACTTGCCTACAAAGCCACTGGCTGGGGTCACTACAAGTCATCTATAACTTGATGGCACTTTACTCACACACACACACACCCAACATCAGAGAGAAGCCGTTGCTTCAATGCCTACTGGAGGACTTCTTGGAAGTGGCTGGTTGCCCACTGTGGGAAGCCAGATGCTGAGCTGGACTGACTGGTGGGCTGATCCAGCAAGGTTCTTGCTTTACTCTTGAATGTTGGGGTAGAGGAGAGAATGTTGGATTCATACCATGAAGCTGATTGATGAATGCGGTGGCAGTCTCTAATTCTCAGCCAAACTTTCCTCACCGGGTTGTGTGAAGATAAAACAGGTACACCTTGGGCTCACCTACCTCCATGGAGAACTCCTGGAATTAGAACTGGCTATGCAGGCTACATAAGGGGCTGCAGTGGCTTAGTGGTTAGGACGCTGAACTGCAGAGCAGAAGGTCTGTAGTTCAGCAGTTCAAGACCCGAGTGCCGCATGACGGAGTGAGCTCCCGTCTCTGGCCCCAACTCCTGCCAACCTAGCAGTTTGAAAGCAAGAAATTGCAAGTAGATAAATAGGTACTGCTTTGGTAGGAAGGTAACAGCGTTCTGTGCACCTTGGCATCTAGTCATGCCGGCCACATGACCACGGAAATGTCTTTGGACAGCGCTGGCTCTTTGGCTTGGAAACGGAGATGAGCACCGCAGCCCTAGAGTTGGATTCGACTGGCTTTCAAGCAAGGGAAACCTTTACCTTTATGCAGACTACACAGATCAGTTCCCCTGGAGAAAAGG